>ML997752.1:17050-55095 GCA_010365825.1 Otus sunia | reverse complement strand
CCAGAGCCCCCGCTGCCCCCGCCATAGCTGCCTGAGCCTGAGCCCCCCCAGGAGGAGGAGCCCTGTGCCTGGTAGCCAGAGGAGCTGCTCCCATGGCAGCAGGAGCCCCCACTATGGCATCCGCTGGACTGGGAGGATGTTTCATGGCAGCCTCCGGATGTCTGTCTGGAGCACATCTTTGAGCAGTGACCCTGCAAGAAACAGCATGCCGTTTATTCAGCAGTGACCTCTGTCAATTATGAGAATTTCCCCCATCCAGAAGGACCCATGTACAGCCCCACTACATTTTTAGACATTCTCCAGACATAATAAACTTCCTTTCTTCTAAGCACTCTGTGCTCCGTGGTTCCCAGCCACACACAGAGCCTTCCGCTAACAGATTACCAGAATCCTGAACTTAATCAGCTCGCCATTTAAACTCTTTTATCCCATAGCTGTTCCATCTCTGTACTGATGAAACACCTGACTTTCAGTAGCGTGGGATGATCCTGTTTTTGCTGACATCCACAAGAAATTTAAATTCCTTACAGCAACCTTCCTGCCTTTGAAGCTACCACCCATCAGACGTACTTCACCAAAGTATTTATGTTTTCCAAGCATGAAAGTGAGAGAAAAATCACTCCCTTTGGCAGAAATCAACTTACCCTTCTTGTCTCTGACAATATGTACCACAGAGCAAAGCTGAGCGAATGAAGCACTGTGAGATCCAGCAACTTTTATACTCTTTCAATTTTCCCAAGTGGGAAGTGAGGCATTCAAAGGAACGGTGATAGCTTTATTTACTGAACAAACTGTCCTCCTTCAGCCCACTTGTCCTGACTCATTGAATCAGACCAATGCTTCTCTAGTGCATCACTTCCTAGGCGACCTGCAGTTTAGCTGCAGGTCTCACATGTGAGCTCCGCTCCCGCGGTTGACTCCCAAGGTAGGATTGTGGGACTCCAGCTAGGACCCTCCACTTGAGCTGGGAGATGCTGCTGGGGTGGTGACTGACAGCAGAAGGAACGGTGGACACTCATGTTTATTGTATGTTACAGACTATGGAGATGCCCAGGGGAATGGAGGGGGCTGCACTGAGTAGGGCTGCTGCTGCTGGGGCAGCAAAGGAAGACCACAAGCCTGGACATCCCCACTACACCAGTGAAGTGTTGATGATGATTTTTGTTTGAGTGCACCACTATGGACAGTTCAGAGGTCAGACACTGCCTCTGGGAGGAGGGGTGATGCCTATTTTAGAAAGGAGTTGGAGTGCTGCAGGTAGAGAGTACCAGGTCCAGCATCCATCCTGTGCATTAGCATCTTGATGGATATTAACCAAAAGCATGAATTCATCCCAGTTTCGGAGATGGTATTTCTGAAGAAGCAACAAGATCTGAGGATGTGCTGTGCTCCTGCTGTCACCCTGATGGCCTCTGAAACTTGGATCCAAGCTTTTTTGGTCCTGGGCCTTTTCTGGGTGAAGGGATGTTCAACAGCAATACTCCCACCTCCTTGAATTGGGACCCCAAGCTTTCTGTTAGCACTGTGCAGGCAACAGCAGTGTTGGTGCAGTTCCTGGTCACTGGTATTTTAACATCCTATGATTTTTCATAATAAAATCCCAGGCAACTCAGCTGTTCCAGTTGTAACACTGGCTGGAGGAGCTTGTCCAGATGTGTTTTGAGAATGTTTGCATCCCTGGGGTCCCAAGAGGGAGAGGACAGAGGATAGAGGGACACGTAAACATGAAGCCCTTTTACTTGTTCTAGGTGTGGGTCACTCCTGTCTCTTCTGGGACACTTCCAGGCATCTGTCATCTGCCTCATGTAGAATAATTTAGGCAGAGAAGGTTTATTTTCCTTTCCCTGCTAATTGCCAGAATATACCACATCAAAGAAATCACTTCCCATAGGGAAACTCCCTCTGAAGACTCATACCTGGAGCTGTGTTTTATTCCTGTGGGAATGACGAGATCCCTAGTTACTCCAGGCTTAGTATCTCAGTCCTTGGAAGGGGATTTCTGAAGTCCTGTCCCCACCACTGGCTCCATTAGGGGTTCAGAGCTGGAGTAAGGGTTGGAGAGACCCCGCATTTCTCTTCCTCATCTCCCTGGTGCAGCTGTGAGAACCAAGAACTCCTGCATCATAAACGTGCAAGGGCCTCAGCTTCACACCTGTAATAGTACCTTGTAATCTTTTGTACCAGAGTTTTTGCATCCTTTCTCTCCCAATCCATTTAAAACTTCCTTGGGCATTGCATGACATTTTGATGAGGTAGAGAGACTGTGATGTTTAACTTTGTGGTATGTTATCTGATGGGCAAGCCATGATCATGAGTAGCAACAGGCATTAGAAGATGATCTAAGAATATTTAGTGAATCCAGCATCTCTTCTACAGGTGGATTTTCAATGCACTTGTGCTCTGGAGCTTTATTACAACAACATCAGCTCAGAATAAAAACATGATAGTGGAAATAATGCAAATGTCGTGGTATAAAGCAAAACTGAACCACTCAGACACTGAAGCTCTGTAGAACTGTAAGTTTTATTGCCTTGTGCAAGCACTAGAAAATTGGAGCAGACAACAGACGTATGGAACAACCCTGGCTGGAAGTTATTGATACACAACACCAGAGGTTCTGGTCAGCTGGAGAGCTGAACAGAAAAATCCCAAGTAAGAGGAGAAAGGAATAATGCAAATATTCTTAAATTTAATAGAGAAAGAAATGTGAGGCATGTTTGTGTCTTGATCCGAGAGTCCCTTCTGCAGACACTACTTGTGTTTGGACTGTGGTGGCCAGGAGATTGGCTGGGTCTGCTGTTGAATGGACAGACCTCCAGAACTGGATGAACCACCTCCACCACCACCTCCTCCAAAAGAGGATGAGCCCTGGCTCTGGTGGCCTGAGCCACCTCCCCCAATGATGCAGATGGATCCTTGACCCTGGTGGCCTGAACCACCACCACCTCCCCCTCCTCCTCCACCACCACCACCAATGCAGATGGGGCCTTGGCTCTGGTGACTGGAACCACCTCCTCCACCACCACCAATGCAGATGGGGCCTTGGCTCTGGTGGCCTGACCCACCTCCTCCTCCTCCTCCTCCTCCTCCTCCTCCTCCTCCTCCCATGCTGCCACCTCCGATACAGATGGGACCTTGGCTTTGGTGCCCTGAACCACCACTTCCCCCTCCACCACCACCAATGCAGATGGGGCCTTGGCTCTGGTGGCCGGAACCACCTCCTCCACCTCCTCCTCCTATGCTGCCACTTCCAATGCAGATGGGGCCCTGGTGGCCACCACCACCACCACCACCACCACTTCCTCCACCAATGCAGATGGGGCCTTGGATTTGATGACCTGAACCACCACCTCCTCCTCCACCACCACCACCACCACCACCACCAATGCAGATGGGGCCTTGGCCCTGGTGGCCTGAACCACCTCCACCACCACCTCCACCTCCTCCTCCACTACCACCACCACCAATGCAGATGGGGCCTTGGCTCTGGTGGCCAGAACCACCTCCTCCACCTCCTCCTCCTATGCTGCCACCTCCAATGCAGATGGGGCCATGGCCCTTGTGGCCTGAACCACCTCCACCACCACCACCACCACCACCACCACCACTGCTTCCTCCACCAATACAGATGGGGCCTTGGATCTGATGACCTGAACCACCACCTCCTCCTCCTCCACCACCACCACCACTACCACCACCAATGCAGATGGGGCCTTGGCTTTGGTGACCTGAACCACCACCTCCTCCTCCTCCACCACCACCACCACCACCAATGCAGATGGGGCCTTGGCTCTGGTGGCCAGAACCACCTCCTCCTCCTATGCTGCCACCTCCAATGCAGATGGGGCCTTGGCTTTGGTGGCCTGAACCACCACCCCCACCTCCCCCTCCTCCACCACCACCACCACCAATGCAGATGGGGCCTTGACTTTGGTGGCCTGAGCCACCACTGCTTCCACCACCACCACCTCCTCCTCCTCCTCCTCCAATAATGCAGATGTGTCCTTGTCCCTGGTGGCCTGACCCACCACCACCTCCACCTCCACCACCACCGCTGATGGATCCTTGGCTCTGGTGGCCTGAACCTCCTCCTCCTCCAAAGGAGGATGATGATATGTGAGTCTGGTAAATAGCACCACCACCGCCGCCGGAGCCGCCGCTGCCTCCTCCTCCATGGCAGGATGATCCTTGGGTCTGGTATCCTCCTCCACCACCACTGTGGCAGGATCCTCCTCCGCCACCCCCGTGGCATGAACCTCCTCCTCCACCACTGCCATGACATCCACCAGACTGCTCAGAGATCCCTTGGCCGTCTCCTTTCTGCTGATGGGAACCCATCGTCCCAGGCGTTGGGGAGTCCTCCAAGAGAAAGAAAAAACAGGCCTTAGTGAACCCAAGAGGAGGAAAGCTTGTGTTACTGTGCCTCCCATCCCCTTCCAAAGGCAGGCCACTATAGGAAAATGTCTTCTGATCCCTTTTTACCCACCCCACCTTTGATAGCTAAAGCAAAAGGGTATTGTCAGCCTCAGGAATTTACAAATTAAAATGATTACCAGGAAAGACCTGGGAAATTTTCAGCTCATTCCATATCCCTTGATCAGGTCTTCTAGGGGACCTCCTCTATTCATATATAACTGTTTTTCTTTTTCTAGGACAGGTGTAACTGTAATCATTCCTTAATAATTCCTTCTTGCAACAAGTTGTGAGAGTGGCATGCCACTGCAAGAGGTACACAAGACCGTGGTACACCAGCATTAACGTTATCCAAATGTGGTTTGGGAATTTTGAAAGGGCTGTAATGCTCGGGGATAGGTATTAATATTCCATGTCATACAAGAAACAAAGAGCACTGGTCATCATTTGCATAGCAATAACTTCATAGCACTTTGAAATTCTTCAATCTTGGCTTCAAAAGAGCACAGTGACTGTTTTATTTCTTCTTAAAAATTAGAAGAAAGAGGAATGGCCAGTGGAAAACATATCAGCAATGCAAAAATGAAAAGCGGCTGCACAAATCTTCAGTGGAATGCTCTAGGTCACCACTTGCAAGGGCTTGATGGGTGCCTGCACCTGAGGCTGAAACCTACAGGGATGCTGTGAATTTTAAGCACCTCTTTGGCACTTAACTCCCATCATAGCCCACATCCTTGTCTGCTGGCAGCAGTAATTTATATTCCTCTAACAGGCAAGTGACAGCTCTGCTAATGAAAAGGATCTACAGGTCAGCAGACTGAGGTGTCCAAACATGCCAGAGGAGAAAATGGTTCCTCCAAGAAAAAAAACGGTTGAAAGAGAACACTTTCCAATTTAGATAAAAGGCTGGAAAATGAGAATAGACTCCCATTTTGTATTTCAGTTCCTTTGTTTCCCACTGTTTGCTAAGTGCCTACAAAAACTCTCTGTCCTGTCCTTTTTCTTAAGATTTATATTCCAGGACTATTTAGGAACTGCCTGTATACAGTGGTACCACGCAGTGCTGGGCCCAGAGAAATCAAAGGGGCTCCAAAGACCATGTTTTCTATGTCTCAGCTCTCCCCCTTTTCTGCGTGATTAAGTAATCCCACAAACTGAATCATTTGGGAAAAAAATTGACTGTAAATAAGGAGGAATCTTTGGACTATGAGACCCAAAAATCATATTTACTCCCATCTTTTTTAGTTTAGCATTCCAAGGCTAATCAGATGAGTTAGTTTTCATCAGTAGCATGAAATATCTTACCGTGTCCCACGGCACGAACCAGTGGAAAGAAGTCAAATGGAGTGAGGAAACGTGGTGTGTGAGAACTTTTATATAGTACCTAGTCCTCCTCTTGGAAAGAAACAATGATTGATTTATTTACCAGCCAAACCCAACCATAACTACCCACTTACTTGGCATAATCTGGGGCTCGTCATTTCTGATTGGTATCTCTCTTCCACCACCTCTTTTGTTTTCAGCTATATTAAAGTCATTGGATGGCTCCGCCTACTATAAGTGAAGAAATGGGGAAAAGCAGACATGCTCTTGGATTTTCAGAAAGAACAAGTGATGTACTTTCACATCCTCTCTACAGAGGGATCCGACATTCCAGAAAGGAAACATGAGGCAGAAAAGAGAAATTTTTTGTCTTTATAGACATAGATAATTTATATCTCGTTCTAGAAAATGGTTCTGAACACCCAGACGTGGCTCTGGCATGTCATTATATTGTGTTGTAATTGGCAGATTGGTAGGAGTGTATTATATGTTTCTAATGACACCCACATTATTGCCAGGGGCTGTAGGGACACATATTGGACTCTGGTCCAATGAGTTTAAGCTCCCCAAAAGACAACACATGCCTATAGAGCCAAAGGCTGAAGTGATGCAAATCTGGGAGGCTCCAGGTGATTTACAGCCTTGGAGGATTTGACCTACAGAGAAATAGAGGAAGGAAACCCAAACAACCAAAGATGAGGTGAACTGGTCTTCATGTAGAATTGCAATGGCATAAGAGCACCTGGGTTAGAGCTGTGACCTTTTTATTTTTAACCACACTGGCCTGCAGAGACCTCAGCACAAGAGCAGAGGGGCCAGTTGTCCTCCCTGACAGTTATGTCAGTGAGCTGGTGGCACTGCGAGAACATGGCCACCACATCCCGTCACACCACGGGAGTCATCCACAGCTCTGAGGGCACTAGAAAAGCCATCTGCCCTCGGGGTTGTGGACTGTCATATTTCATTGTTACTTCCCAGTGTTTTTGCTTTGACTGTGCCTGACATAACCAGGGGATGTGACCAACTTACCTAAGTTTAGTTTTAAAAAAAGTCCAAAAGCTATTTCATTGCAATGTTCACTGGTAGTTATATAAATAATAGCAGTGAAAGATGCTTGGATGCTCTGGGGATTGACAGCATTGTTGTAGGTAGCATGAACATAGCATGAAAAGGAGCAGTTTGGAAAAAAAATGGGGACAATACTGGGAGTTTCATATCCAATGGGCAGATAAATATACAACAGGGTCTCTTTAAACCTCTCAGGAGCATATAAGGAAAGCCCTTCTTACTGAGAGAGTATAATTTATTGCAGGCTGCACACAGTATTTGCTGCTACATTTACTCATGGGCTGAGAGATAAAAGGGATCATCTTTACCATTCTCCTCCTGTAGCACCTCATCCCTTAACTGTACAGGCCACAGGGGAATTTGCTCTGGATATACAGTTTGCTCACACTTTTCTTGTCTTTCTTCTGACAAACTGGGATTATTACAAACAGCAGCAGCAAGTTCCTCCAGTAAAACCCTCCAGCTCCAGGGAAGCTCTTAAGTAGCAGTGCTTGAAGGATCTTTCACTCAGATAGAGTTGATTGAGGCAACAGAGCCACGCTTCACACTTCACGACAGAGCCCTAGGCTGTGCCACCTGTAGTAGTCTCTGCTAAGTGCCTCCTTCCTTACTTTGTCCCTGTGCATTTCCTGCCCTGGAGCACGAGACCTGCTCAGCCTTATCTCATCTTCGCACTCATGCCTCTCAGATGATGCTCCAGCAGAGGTGCCTGTCACCCTCACCGAACCCCCTGCACAAGGCCACCCCCCTGGGCATCACTGTTGGTGGCCGAGGACAAGGGACCCTCTCCCCAGGGTTCAAGGCTCTCGCCTGAAAGGGATTTCATGGGACAACTGCAGGCTTTCGCCTGTAAGATGCTCAAAAATATATTTCCATTGTCTGTTAGGAAAACCTTTGGAAGTCTATCAGCCAGTCTGAGTTTTCAAACACTTGTAAAAACATGTAATTTGCTAAACCACATTCTGAGTAGAAGAATATTCATATCACTGGTGTGGGGTTTTTTTTGTTTTGTTTTGTTTTGTTTTGTTTTGTTTTGTTGTTTTTTTTCTTTTATCCCAGTAAGAAGACAGATGGTAACTGTATGATGTGTAAAATAACAAAATTGGACAGCAGGCTGCAACCTTGCCCAGGAACCAAAGAGAGTGACTGAGGCAAAATATCCCATTATCATTATTATTTTTTATGAAAGGCTTGCCCAAAACACTGCTCATTGCTGCCAGTGAAGAGGAGCCCAGTAGATGCAGTACCTCAGTACCTGGTGTCCCTTGTGTCACTCCCAGGGGATCCTGCACAAGGTACTCATACACATCTGTCTGCTTGAGTATCCAAGTGGGTAGAGCCAAATAAAGTTAAATAAAAGAAAAATCACCTCCCCATCCCGCTGGGCCTTTCACTAAGGTTTGGTGCGGTATTTCCTACAACACGACTGCTATGTTTACATCTAGAAACACCCCGCTGAGACCATACAACTCCTGATGTGACACAATCACGGGTAATGTCAGAGACCCTCTGTGGTGTGCCTGGACTGGGGAGGTAAGTAGGTCAAGGAAGATAGATGTCAAGGGATTCAGTGTTTGTCTGAAAACCAAATTAAGGGCTGTGGTTGTAGCATATACTTAGCATATCTAGAACAGCTTGTTTATCTCTGCTGTGAAGATCAAGGACAGTCAGGATGCAGTAGTAAGAGGTTTAGCATGTTCTGGCACATAAAAGATGAGTCCTGGGATTTTAGGTACGTGCACTGGGGAGTGAAGCATAACAAAGCTTGGTTTGGTTGCTCCAAATGAGACCTGTTAGCTTGGCTGGAGAGGTCAGAGCAACACGGAGGTGCTGGCGCATGCTGCCGCTTTGTTAAAGGACTCATTGCAAAGAGCAGAACAGTAATATCTGCAAACTGTTAAGAGACAGCAAGATAATCAGAATTTGAGATCATATTCCCGCATTTCAACAGCGAAGTGAAGTGCTCACATTAACTGAAATTAGCTTTACAGATAGTCTCAGTCCCGGCTGAACTAACTGAAGTCTTTCATCTGTTAATTATAAAAGTGTTTTACTTCCAACCAACTGCTCCTTCCCACTGCTGAAGGCCAATTTTCCCAGGCGTATAAATGAGAGTTTCAGTACCAAAGACTGGAAAACAGAGAAAGCAGAATTATGTCCCCATTTTATGCACAGGGGAGACTGATTTGGGAAAGTCTCAAACCTGAGACTTAATCCAGACCTTTAAAATCTCAGCTTAATGCCTCATCCCCAGATAAAGCCCTCCTTAATGGAGGGAAATCACATCGTAGAGGCAGAAGTCCCCAGTATTTGGGGGGGTCAGAGCTCTCTTTTCTTTAAGCAATTTAATGCAGAGACCCCCGAAGGACACTGTGTACACTGAATATTTTTGTTCACTATGAAGCACAGTCCGTAGCTACCAAAGCTGTATCAGTAGGGTGGAGTATAATTACCACAGAGGCATACATGTTCTCATGATGCATTTGCTCGATACCTCCTGATTATATCCTCTGTGTGGGTTATGAAAGAGGTGTGATCCTCACATCCGTCCTGATTGTAGGAGAGGGTCACGCTTCTGCCGGATGACGGGTAGCAGATGGGTTGGATGTCAATATGGCCAAGGCATGCTGGAGATCTAGCCAGCTTCTGAAGCCCTCAGATTATTTTCTGTTTAATTCTCTACTCTAGCTGTGCTTTTTGCACATTGCAGGCTGGTGGGTAAAGATGGGGAGGTAAAGGCAATGTGGTGGGTGGAATGGCAGATCGCCTTCTGTTCCTTGATGTAAACCATCTCTCCCTAAGACTTCAGTTTCTCTCTCGTTAGGTTAAGACAGCAAAATATTTAATAAAATGGCCTAACACACAAAACACCTGTGTCCAGCATCCCCATATGACACATTGAGGCATTGTGGGACACTTGTGCCAGGGAGGTGGACACAGAGCTGGGCACACCCTGGGCAACTCTCAGGGCTACAGGAGAATGATGTCTCCCTTGTGGCCCCATCTGCTCTGAGCCTTTAGGGACTGGGCTCAGTGGTCCTTGAGAAGGGCAGTGTTTCATGAAGCATATTCAGAACTGCTTTATCTCTTCATCAGCTCACTGCCACCAGAGCAAAACCTACCCACTCTCTGCCGACAGGCAGCCTGCCCTTGCTGCCAGACGACTTGGTGATGCAAGACTTGCTGCTGGGCATGACAGACACCCAGAGAGCAGGTCCAACTTGTGTTGTCGATGGCTGGCAGTCCCTGGCAGTGGCCAGGATTGATGCCATGCTTTGTTCGTGGTGGTGGCCCTGCTCTGGTGCAGTCAGCGCCCTTGTCCTGAGGACATGGATCCATCTCTTCTGAGCAAAAATTGCTTTTCTCCTTCCCACAGTGTCACTTCCTTTTCACACCTCTTTCCTCACTCCCCATCTCTTCAGACAAGGCACAGCCTGCTTCTCTACCCACTTAAGCCACCGTGTCAGATGGGTGCAGGAACTGGAAAAGAAGGATTATTTTTAATCTGGAAGTGTTTCTGCCTCCACCCCTTGGGTTCTGCTCCTATTTTGGGGACCAAAGCTTTCAATTCTTTCCTCTCCTCAGTGCCAGGTCTTCCTCCAGGTCTGTCCACTGAGAAAATGCCCGTTTGCCCTTATTATGATACTTAACATCTATGACCTTGGCTAGGGCTCTTTCTGTGTGCATTTCTCCTGATCTCAACACGTGGCATGATTTGTATTCCTCTGCCAAGGAATGTGGACACAGCGATGATGAGGTCTGTGTACCCCAACAAGAACAACTGTCCTCAATAATTAATACACAATGACTTTGGCAGTTGAACAGTCAGTTGTCCAGCTGTGGCTGCCTTTCCTGGTTTCACTTTTATCTGGTCCTCACAGTTTGCCACATACATTAAAGTCATGGGCACACCCTGTTTTCAATTTTCTTTTCCCCCATCTTAGTTCCTCATTCTTCCAAGCTCATTGGGAATTTGGGAGATATGAAGTAGGATGACTTGGGCCTGCCCTACTGGTAGCAGCAACACCTGCCCAGCACTGCAGCTTTGCGATGGCATGCAGCAAAGCTCACGCCAACGCAGCTTTGTCTGGCTTTAAATCACGGCATATCACAGAGGCTACATCAAAGAAATGTCCTGGAGATCAAAATGTTTCCAACATGCCTGACAAAATCTGGTGGCAAGTGTGGTTGGATGTTACACTGCACCTGGAGTCTGCTGGATACCAAAAAGCTGATCACTTCAAATGGTTTTTAGCTCTCTAGGTTATGTATGGAAGTGCTATACTTTGCCTCATACTTACATGAAAACTTAGATCACAGGATAAATGCTCTACCAAACAAAAGAGGGAAAATATTTTTTTTGTTATTTCACTTTTATCAACCAATGTTTGCTGAATGTGATAAAAAACATCAGCGTGGGCAAAAAAAAAAAGATAACTTTTAAATAACTGAAATGTCTAACATTTTGGAAAAAGTGGAAGGACATTTTGAAAAAAATTATACATAGGTCTTCATTGTTTTCTCTGGCATACCTCAACCTAGAGACAAGTCTTACCAATTAAGATAGCAACAGTCAGGAAAAGCAAAAAGGAGGATAAGTCAAAATTGAGCAACAGCCCTGCTACATTAGATATGCATATCTCATATCACACCCACAGTCTCATCACTGAGAGGTTTTGTAATGACAGCGAAGGCTGGAGCACGAAGGGGAACGTGATGAAAGGCATCGCGGTGCTGCAGGCAGGGTGCCCTCTGACACCATGGTCGCCCTTCCCCTCCATGGCTCTGGTGCTGGAAGCCATGGGGGGAGATAGACCCAGGCACAAGCTTTGAGGCAGAGAGTGATGAGGAAAGCAACGGCGCATCCTACGTGAGAGCCTGCGTCATGGGAAGCACCTGGTTTCCGATTCTCATTCTTGGTTTGCTTGCACATGCACAGCAGCCAGCAGAGCCTGGGCATAAAGCAACCTAAATCCCACAGTAAAAAGCCACTACCTTCCTTCAAACGTCAATCTTTGACCCATATAATTCCAGTTCCAGTCAAATGAGCCCATTATCTCTGGTATTGGACTTCCCACATGTTAGATGGTGACCAAGGAGAGAGCCCAAGACCACCACCACCTCATTAGGTGGGAGAAGACCATTTCCTTCTGTTTACAGATGGGGAATAAGATACAGAAAAGACCACCAGCCCACTCCCACCCCAGAGTCCTGCGGGGTGGCTGAACTCAGAGCCGTCACCTCCTGAGCCAGACTTCCTGCCCTGATAAGGGAAAACACGGTTTGCCAGGCAATTATGGGACATTCAGGCTGGACACGACTAATTCACTCAGCTCAGGGCTGTGGCTCAGAGACATCCATGTTTTTGGAAATGGGGCATGTGACAGGACATTCATGGGAAGCATCTGGTGTCTGCCCACTGTCCAACACACTGGCACTGGGTGCAAGCAATATTTTAGTCCTTTGCCTTTAATGAAGCGATTCCTGGGCTGTGGCATTATGAGAAGATCCAGGTCTTTCATTTGTTCATATCTTATTTATGCAGGGGGCTCCCCTCATGGAAGGTAGTTCTGCTGTCTCCCACTAAGCCCAAGCAGGCAGATCATGCCCTCACTAACTCAACAGTTCAAGATCTACTGAAAGAGAACAGCATTCACTGCAAAGCTGGGTAATGAACTCACATGGTTTTGACTTGTTCCGCTATCTACAGCACTAAATATTGGAGCAAGACTTTATTTTATCCTACTTTGCACCAAGCTTTTTATCCTCACATGCAGGAGGTTTGCCGAGCCCATGTGCAACACCCCATGGGACTGGGTTACAGAGGGGGCTGGGGTGATGATGAGGTGATGGCTTCTGCCTCAGCACCTCGTTCCTCAACAGAACCTCTTCAGCAGTGGACTTTTTTCTCATTCTCTCCTCTCCAAGAGGGAATAGGAACATTACTGAGATGCCAGGAGAGCTTGCTTGAAGAACATGTCATTTGCCGCTTAGGCATCAGCAGCACTCAAAATGCGTCATGGTCAACCTCATTTTAGTGTCCAGTATGGATCCATGGTGACAACGGCTGTGTGCAGGACAAACTCCTTGGGAAGACAGAGCTGCTCATCACCTGACCAGTTTAACTGCATAGCTTCCTATTTTTATGATCCACCCAGCTGCTTAGTGGGTCATCTGCCCAGTTTTTACCTATGACACAGATGCAGCTTCCTTCCCATATTATTCAGCTGGTTTGCACCAGCCCATTAAAATTACAGTCATCAAATGGAAAGTCTTAATTGCTCCATTCATTATCATCAGTGGTCATATCCGACAGTTAATTTACTTGCCTGGGAACTCCCCACAGGCTTCACAAGAGAGCTTTAAGACTAAATCAGGATTAGCTGGTCTGGCAGTAAGGTGAGGACAGTTGGAGTAAGGAATACCACCAACACAGGGACCCCTTCCAGTGAGCCCAGTTTATGGCACCATTTGGGCATTTACTGACCATGCAGCTACCCTGAATGAGGACACAGCGTCCACCAGAACCAGCGCAGATTTAAAGTTGACAACTTTGAAACAGGGAAACCTCGTGGATCCAGGGCATCATTATTTTTAAGGATTATGGACAGTTTCCCCTTCACCAACAGTTGATTCTTAGTTACTTACATAAGGATGTAAGTAGAGGACAGAAAAACCATGACCTGTTTTACAGGACCTATCAGAAACATGATGTTTTACACGGGGTAGGGACACCTGGTCAAGGTCTCCTTATGACTCCTATTTCAGGGGGAGAGTCCCCCTAAATTTTCCTCCTAGAATTATGCATACGGCACAGCTGTATGGCAATGCAGGTCAGTCCTCCTCACTGTTCTCAGCCCCATCCTATCAGCACCACCCAGAGAAAGCTAAATGGAATTGGGGTGGAGAGGGAACAATGCTGTCTCTTTGGACTGCAGTAACCCTTATTTCTTCCTGCAGTGAAAAGACTTGATATACACAACCAAGTGCAGCACTGAAACAGGATTTTCTCCTTTCAAAGCTTCCAGCTGCTGTTGATATCCCTGTAGGATAAGAACAGGACAATGATAAGGCAGGCACATGCATAAAACGATGGTATGGACAGTCATGTATAAAATCCCAGAGACTTGAGTCCAACACCAAGTCCCTCAGGAGTGGAAAGGTGTTGGCATCTTTGGTCTGTGACCTCTACAGCCAAGGAAGATTCAGAATTTGGCTTTTGCAGCTGAAACCTTTTGTTTCCCACAGTAATCTGAAATAAACTTTTACCATGTTTATTACTTCTTTCCTTCTAAAGGTGGCCCATTTCTCCAACCACTTCACTTAGTCACGGGCAGGCCAGTACCATGCTAGGAGTCCCCAGCACCGTATACCTGCTTTTCTACTCCTCCACTGTTGGCAGTGTTGCATCACTTTATTACTGACTTTGCAGCCAGAAATTTGTCATCAGCAACTTGCAATTTCAACAGCAGGGCACACCATTCCTGCATCGCATTACCTTCCCACACCCACATTCATTCTGCAACTGCTAAAATCACCTTATGCAACATCTCAGATTCTCCCTTCGAAGTGAAAGACAAAACCTGACAAAGCTACAGGTGAAGAAACATTGCCTCTTTTACTGATACAAGTCAGGGGCTGAGCTCGACAGAGGTCCCTGGAGAACACCAGACCTTCCACAAGTGTTGTGCAAATAGCTCATCTGCCTATCTCACTCCTCACTGGTTTGCATCCACAGTGATATCTGGGATGGGGATCAGCTGAGCTCTCGTTATGCATCAGCTAATTACAACAAGCACTGCAGCTCTGCTAGGAACGAGGGGTGGTGAGTCAGGAGGGAACACCTTCCTGCAGCTCAGCACCCACACTGCCACAGGATGGTGCTCTACGACCATCTACCTCATTCTCTTTACTTTGAAGAAGACTTTATATCACTTTTCTCAAAAAACAGGACTTCTCCAATCCCACAGAATTAAGAAGCTCCCACACGTGCTAGAGTGATTAGGAATTTAAAATAGTTGTATGAACATAGGAAGAGTCTTTCACTAGAATCTATTCTCAGCCACCTTTTACCATTTCTCCCAAGCCTAGCAACACCAACAGATGTCCTCCAAAGTATAGTAGCCCTGCTCAAAACCCCCTGCCTTTTTTAGCATATACATCACAACAGAACAAAAGGCAAAACCTGCTGTTAACTCAGCTTCTAGGACGCTCTGATTTTCTAAAAGATTCGAGCAGAAAAACAGCTCCATATTAAGTTTTGGATTTTAGATTTGCAAACTGCTTCTGAAGTAGTGGGAGTTGTGAACAGGTTTCTATGCTAGAGAGAAACTAGCAACAGAACTCTCCCCAGACCCAGGGCATCAAAGATTTGACAGGGCCTATTTCAGTACTATCCAATGTGCTCAATAAGCTACTAAAGCCAGACCACAACTCTCACTTCAACAACCAAAAGGACCTACACAGAGTATTTTTAGCTGGAATAGTCGTTGGGCTGCTCTAGCTCTTGTTTTTCTGGACAGTCTGTTTCTGTAGCTTCTCAAGGAGTTAAAGCCTTGGAATTCTGCCTGATACCTGGGCTATAGACTGCAGGGATGTCCTGGTTTAGTCACGATAGGGTTAAGTTTTCCCCAGCAGTGGGGGGGGGGGAAGCTCCAGCCGGGTTATTCCGATCCCAGGGGACGTCACATCCCGCCGCGCTGCTGCCGCTGAGGCGACCGGTCGGTGAGCACGTGTGTTGTACCATTGCTCTGTTCGGTAGGTATTTGGCTTTGTTCATTGTTATTGCTGTTGTTCTTATTGTTATTGTTGTTTGTTGTTGTTGTTGCTGTTACACTGTTGTATTAAACCTTCCTTATCCCAGCCCGGGGCTTTGTACTTCCCTCCCTTTGGGGGGGGGGCAGCGGCCGCGTGGTCTCAGACCCCGGCAGGGACTAAACTATTTCAAGGGAGAAGGCCTGAGAGGCTTCTGCCTGTTTCTCAACCTCTCTGTGGCATCAAAACACCTTCTTAACATTTTAGAGAACAGCATCTTAACCTTTTGCTTGCTCTCCTCTATCGCCAGGATTTTGGGTGCTGAGCAACAGTGTACTGTTGGTCTCTGCTGGGCAGCTGGTCAATTCTGGGCTCTCAGCACTGAGGCATAACCTTGACCTGGCCCATTTTGAGGGGCAAAGGAGCTGCTGATGCTGAAAATGCAGCTTGGCTAACTGCAAGAGAGCAGTTGGTGCAAAACCCAGGAACGGCATAAACTGGTAGTACCCAGAGGAGAGCACAGCTGAGCTGCGTTAGCCAGGCTGGGGTTGCAGACGTGCTGGGAGAGCTGGAATGCTCTTTGGACTGTTGGAAATAAATCCTGAGCCTTATTCTAGTGCAAGTGGCTGAAGTACAGATACACATCCACCAGGTGACAGTTGTGAGCATGTCAAGGAGATGCTCCAGTGTAAATTACTGTCTGCAGCAAGCTGGGCTTTTAAAATAATGAACAGCCTGATAATGCACTGAAATAAAGGCAGCTACTTTGTAAGGTTAGCTAACACCAAATTGGCTCCAAGTATAATATAAAAAAAGTTTGAAAAGTAGGAATAAACTCTTCATGCCACATGTGAAACTGTACTAAATGAAAGACTTTGAGCAGCTGGTGCTGGCAATGATGAGCAGATGGGCTGCAGAACTGGCCCTGGTCTGGGGTCAGGGAATGCAGCTCTGGGGGACATGTAGGGAACTGTCTTCTTGGGGATGTCTGCTCTCATCTCGTCTGGTACAATGGATGGTTTCGGTCATGCACACCAGGAAGAGGAGTCTGTGGGTCTGCTCCTCAGTGAATTGTTGGCTACCGTGTGCTAGAAGTGGCTTTGGATGATTACTGCTGATGTTGGAGGCAGGATGGTTTTTTTATGGTATGGGGGTCAAACCACCAAATACTATGCTTTTGAATTGCACCAGAAATTCACTAAAGGGCAAATTAGTAGCTAAGAAATGCTCCTGGCTGGTTTCAGCTCTTGCCTGGTAGAGATGATGCCACTGTTCAGTAAATCACACTTCTGTCCTTCTCTTGCTCTTCATGCTTGGTTTTGAATTGTTGTTATGTGATAGAGTCAAACCTGATCAGGAGAGAACAAACTCACCCTGTGAAGTCAGCTTCAGACTACAAATGCTTGAGGCCCTGCTGACTCTTGTTGAGAACCTGACGTGCTCTCTGAGAAGCCCCAGAGTTGTCAGGTGGCTCCCTCGTCCTGTGGGACAGTGGCTAGTGACAAGCACATTGAGTAAGACTTAAATGTAGGATGAGACAAAGGTTTTTTGCATGTTCCAAACCTCTCCAGCCTGAAATTGGAAAGAACATGGTCCTAATTACATTCACAATATTTTTTATTGGAGTATTCATTAGAACGATTCTCTGTGAGGCTGATGAGTTAAAATTGCTGGGTATCAGCTACTGCTCATTTTGAAAGATTATTTTAATTCTATAGTCTTTAGTTATATACCTAATGTTATATTGTCAAAGGCAAATTTTGTGTTAGGTGACTGAGTTGCTGTTTGCTTTCATCCTCCAAGCATCCAAGGGCAGGGCTGGGTGGCTGCTGCAGACCAGGCTGAGCTCCTTGGGGCAGGCTGGCCTTGCTGCTGGACCAGTGGGCTGTGGTGCTTGCAGCATATCTCTGACCTAATGTGCCCTGTCTCCCTGAGCTGGCCTAACTTGACTGTGTGGCACGTTGAGTTTAACCACGCTGATGCAGCTGCCTGCCTCTGTAGACAGTTCTGAAAGTCTGATAGAGGTTTCTGAATGGCAGAGACACTTTAAATGCCTTCCTGATTTCTCACCCTTTTTGTTTTTAATTAGGAATAATAAAAATGTGGCAGTTGCCACCCAGCTTGTTGAAAGACCAGACATCTGTATTGCACAGACGCATTTAAATACAAATCACACGCATTCTTGTTGCAATACTATTGTCCAGAAGTGGTGGAGCTCAGCAGATTTGGGCAAATGGGCAGTGTTTGCAGGCGAGTGATGTAGCGAGCATGATGAACTGAGGTAATGAGAAGTTCCCCGGATGAACACGCAGTACTGAAACCTCTGCCTACGTAGGACCTCTGAAAGCCTGGGTGTAGCATGAAGGTACGGGTGAAAAACCATGAGGAGAGATGCAGAAAGGCTCCTTTGTTCGTGTGTTGCTGATGTGCTGTGTTCACAGGCTATAGTGGAGCAGCCAGGAGAGGGAAGGGGAGAGTGTTCCCCTTGCTGGGTACAGCCAAACAGCTTCACCCTTGTTGGAACGCGACCACATTAGAGGCATGCCCTTCGGCTGCTTGGAGGAGAGCACAGCTTTATTACTTCTCTCCTATTAGGCAGATCTGGAGCAGGTCTAAGTCATCCTCACCTCTGCTGACTCCAGAGAAGTTGTGCCACTTCAGAGCTGCTGTCTCTGATTTTAATTTTTTTTGGTTCCAAGAAAGTCTACTTGCTTTATTTTTGGCTCCAAAACTTTTGTTCTTTTAAAAGATGATTCCTTGCTGTGCAAATCAAACTGAATTTGGAGTCCTGTAGCCTGCTTAACCTTGTCACAAGAAACATATTTGGGAGTTATCAATTTCAATGCATGCCATGGCTGATAGAGAAAAAAAAATAAATCACTGCAAGTCTAACGATTTCTGATCTGCCTTGTTCTGATACTGAATGGCTGGGTGTTCGTGGCGCTGTGCGTTCTTGGTAGCCTGGGAGTTTTATGGTGAGCATTCAGCTGCTGTGCTGTGAAGGAGTTTGTGCCTCCCTGAACCCATTTGCCACACCATGGATTACAAGAAATTGTTGGGGTGCAGCTTACAAATGCACGAGGAATGATTTAGGGTAAATTTAATGGGGATTTATTGGCGGATGGGGTCACACACCTCAATTTGTGAATAGTTTAATGTGCTACTGCATAGGGCAGTGTGGTCTAGGGGTTAGAGCACTGCCCTGACAACTCCAGTGTTTGCTGGTAGTTTATTGATTCACCGTGTTAGTCACTTTACAGCTGTCTCAGCTTTTCTGTACGTTGTTTTAAGATCCACTGTGGGAAGCTGAGTATTTGTTACCAGCGCAGATGGAAGCAGAGCTTGTCTTTCCATGGCTGCTGTACAACGGGGGATTTTCATCTCTGAGACAAGTGTGAAAAGGGATGGAGGAAAAAAAAAAAAACAAAGTAGAAAGTGGGTAGTTTGATGCAGTAGAGGCTTTATTATGTGAGATGTTGGTTATATACCATAGAGAATAATGTAATGCAGACTATAGAGCAAGTACTCTCTGACTTACAGCTGGTGCATCGGAGGTGGATATTTAAGTAGTGTTTCCAGAATGAGTTGTTTCACATAGTAGATCCCTTTGACTTGGAAGTCAAGTCCTGTTTTTCCACCATTTTACATTTACTCATCTTATTTCTCTTGGTTGCATATAGAACAAAGCACAGAATTAAAACCCAGTTTCTTTACAGAATGTCCTCTGGAACAAAGTTGAAAGCAGAAAGAATTGCGTATTATTAGCAGTATTAGCATGGAAGGACCTGGTTTTTGTTGGCACTGGGCGAGCCGAGGCCACTTTGATGATGCAGTGTCATCCATGTGAGTGATTATGCCCATGGTAAAGTAAGTAACCTACACTGGCGGTCATGGAAAAACGGACTTCATGCTGTTGAGATCTGAGTTCACTGTAGATGATAGGAGACTGTAGATAGGAAGCTGAGACCTCGAAATCTAATGCAGAGTATAACATGGAGAGGATTAAATAAGGGCTGGTTTGTAAAGGTGTCAGGTTGTCCACAAGCCCCAGTGATTGCAGCAGAAGAGTTGTGCTTCTGAAAGCTGTGCCTGTGAACTCAGCTACGGGTGTGCATCTTGCTCTTCATTGCCTGGTTGTTCTGTGGGCACCTCTATGGAGCTTATTGTTGCCCACAGTTGTAGTGGTAGCTGTTGGACCACTGGTATGAATAAGGACACGAGCCGTGTTGGTACGTGTGAGCTGGAGCACATATCTGAGAGCATCTCGTAACGCCTGGCTGTCCACAGTGTGACACGCAGACATGTTCCCTGCCCTGCACATGGGGCTGAGGGAATGCCACAGTGCATGGATCAGGAGACCTGGGGCTACAGGAGGAAGAGTGGTCTTCCACGATGTGAGTCTCAACACACCGCGATGAACATGGCGTGGAGCACCTGGGGCTGCTCTGGATGGTCCTTCTCACGGTGCACACCTTGGCGCCTTTGGGAGCACACGGTGTGCACGACACACACCTCACCCCGGGGTGGTGGCACTGCGTGAAGACCGGGGTGGCATACTTCACTCCACCTGGAACATAGCACTGCTGCTTGTATTGGTACCCATAATAAGACATTGTTTGGGGATGGAGATGAGCCTAAAAAACAAAGTAGGAAAGAAAGGTAAATTAATCCCCTGCTTGTATCTGACAACTGCCTTTCTGCTGGTTGAGCCTGCTGCACTGACTCGCAGCCCTCATCTCCGTAGCAGAAACTGCACAGCATTGCATTTAACTAAGGATCTCTTTCATAGCTTCAGATGTCACGTGGAGCAGGTAGCTATTATCCTTAGAAGAAGGGGAGTTTCAGGCATAGCTGTGAAGTGACCTACGTGCTTCAGCTGGTGAGGCAATGGCGTATCTGGGATTAGTGCTGAGGTTCTCATCTTTTTGTGGCAAGGTCTATCATTTATTTGCTTTCCAGACGCTTCAGCTGAAACTGGAATTGCTTTCTGCTGGCACTAGGTAAAGCAAAAGGAAGTATTGCCCTTCTTTATGCTGATTTAAATTGCGGAACAGAGGATTGTTATCTTTGTAATTGGCAGGGTGATGTGGCAGAGCTCTATTTTTAAAAGCCTAAAGTTCATTAAGGACAGAGTGACTTTTGAAAGTCTGGCTCAAGCTGCCAGCGTCCCATATGAGCAGAAAAAGTCAAATGCAACTCTCTGCATCTCAGGATGCAGCTGTGCAATTCCTTTACTGGCTACTCTGTACTCGGCTGTCTCTCGCTCTTTCTCTCTAAGTTTGCTCCACGGGAAGCTGGGGACAAAAGGGCTGCAAGAATTGCAAGAGGTCTGCTCATGTCTGCACCTCATCTGCCTGAAATAGCCTGTGGAGCACCCGCTGCCACCAGGGCTGAACGGCTCCTGGCGTGGAGATGGTCTGTCTTGAAGGCAGGAGGGTGCAGGGTCCATCTCAGGTGCCAGGGAGAGGCATCGTCTCTCTGTGGGACGTCAGAGCTGTCTCTGCCATACTCGGAAGACAAGAAGCATCCATTCCAAAGGTGTGATTGAGCATGGAGAAGTGCTGAGACCTTGGATTTCCTAATTAAAATTTAAAATCTGACTGCAAAGCAGCTTTCCTCAGCATCAGCAAATGACACTTAGGTGTCTGCACTTTGCAATTTGGTGGCAGTTGCTTTTGCAGCTATACAGGACTACTCTAAGAACAAGCTCCCAAGGGTCAGGTCCCAGCTACTGAAGATAAACACGATTTGTTTACAAAGATGTCAGCTGACAATTAACTGCTGACACAGGAGAAATGGCAGGCAGGATTTGATCAGGGTTTTCTTGCTATATTTTGAAAGTGGTTAGGTAATATTCTTTACTCTTGTAAAGAAGAATCCCCAAAAGAGTGTGTATAAAAGGGGTCTTGAATATGCAGAAGCCAAACTTCCCTTCAGTTATTCCAGATAAAAATTAGCCTCTCTAGTACAGTAGAAGTAATCTACATCAGTCTCTGATTAGGATGGTAAAGGTCAGCTGCCAACAGAAATAGTTACTTGAACTACTAAAATAAGTGGCCTCTAATATAGGAGAAATATAGAATTCATTGTTTTCAAAGAAAATTAAAGAAACAGGTACCTACATGGCCAGATCAAACTAGAAACATCACATCCCAGATTGTGTGAGGTTCTGTAAATCTTGGGCTCAACTTTAAAAGCCTGTATCTGTCTATGCCTATAAAAAAAAAAAAAAAAACGCAAGAAAGATCCTTTAAAAGAAACAACCCTCTTAATTTGCAGTGTCAGAATATTTCTGCTGGATCTAGATTCAAGTTCAAAGTACCAACAAAAGGATATTCTGCTAGTTAGAAATAGAAATAGGCAAATAACTTACCGAGCTCACAGCGGAGAGTAAGAACTGGATTGAAAGCTGGGAAATGCGAGTTTTTATATGGTCTTTTAGACTGCATGGAAATCCTGAGCCACTGTGTATCAAATCCTAATTAGATACCAGAGAGAATTTGTTCATATACAAATTTTTCATTGGCTGTAATTATTTTACGCACTTGTGATTATTAATGTATTTTTATCCCCAAATACCATGAAATGCACCTCACACCCTGCGGGTTCTTTCCATTTTAAATCTTTATGGGAGAGATAAAAGCCGCCTTTTATTCCATTGACCTCATTAGTTATGTAAAGAAATCTATCCCTCTCTTCTTAAAGCTTCTTTTAGCGGATTGACCATCAGGAAGCAGCAAGGGGGAGCAGGCAGTGATTGTCCTTACTCTATTTTCCCTTTTGTTCATTTAAATGCAAGCAGGCACCTGGGGGTGTTGAGGAATCTGGTTTTGCAAAGTGAGGTTAGGAGAGATGTACCCAAAGCCTGGCACTCAACTACTCATTGCATGGCTGATCTAGTGTTCTTCAAACTTAATAGGAGTCATTCCCTGTTTTTATTAGGCTTTACATTTGCTTGGTTTTTATGGCTGGGAACAAGGCCAGTGGAGGGTGTGCAGGCACGCTGATCCTGCCTTTTGGTGGGGTGTAAAACTCTCAGGGCTGCATCCAGGACTCGTCCCGTGGCAAATTGAAATCTGCTTGGAAACCGACACAGCTAACTTGCATGGAATCATGACTTTTCCAAAGTTTTAAAAGCTGGTTGTGCTTTATACAGGCAGCTGTGGTCCTACAGGCACTCTGATTTGATTAACAATGGTGTTGGTGACATCTGGTTGGGTTCCTTTGGTGAGGAACAAGGCATCACCAGGTTGGACTAGATTATGGCATCTCAGTGACACCAACGTGGGGAGTGTTTTTCTAATGACCCCATTATCTTACTCTGTGACCATCCCAACAGCTGCTGATTTGCACCTAGACCTCAGCTGTGCCTGTGCAGATGCTGCCTGTACGTGTGCCTTGTGTTTGTCCATCCGAAGGGAAACTGCTCCCTACACGTGATGTAATTAATCACCTTTGATGTCTTGAGACGCATCTTTTAAATTGGATATGTCCTGACGTTCATTATGATGGAGTTCAGCTTGAAGAGCTTTGCTCATGTAAAACATTAATGAGCATTTGTGAGGAGTTTTAAGAGGTCCTGTTATGAAGATGGTATTTAATAGCCTCTGTCAGTGCTATTCTTGTTTTTATGTATGGGTAAACAGGTCTGCACAAGCATGGTACCAGTGAGGACCATCTTAATTTATCAGTAGAGCAAAGCTGAGGTGTGGAGTGGAAACAGGCTCTGATACAGGTCATGCCAGGAGGCATGTGGTTCAATAAAGTTTAATGTTCTCTCGTTCTTCAACCTTCCTGGTGAATTCATGGCTCGTGGCTTAATGTTAATGCATGAGCTACCACACAGAGCAACAAGAAGTATCAAAGCACCTAATGGAAGGCTTAAGTTATTGGAAAGTGTGTTGTTCTCTGCAGAATAATGTAGGGATGCTGTGTGGTTTGGGGCTGGGCCAGCGATGGTAGCTTTGGTTAAGTGTATGGGGCATCAAGGCTGGCTGTGGGATGTTTGCAGCATATTTCCAAGCCTGTCCTATTTTTTTGTAAGCTGGGCATCAAGCTGCATGGCTGGTCATTCAGAAGTAGAATAGCTCTGGACTTTCGCTCACAAGATATCTAAAGCCTTGTTCATAAGAAATCTTATTTCCTTTGAGAGAAATAAAGCAAGGAATGTAACAGTAAAATGCAATCTTTTAATGCAAAGTGGAGTGCACAACTGCTGTCTGAAGTAAAGCGAATTAAGATAAATGTAATTCCAGGGTTTTAGCAGGTTTTATTTTTAAAAATTATACACTGCGTGTTCCACACTTTCATAGTCACGAACAAGTTCATCTTCCCCTGCGGCTGCTGTCTCTTCACAGCCTTTATGGTATTGCTAACTTTAAGGCAAAGTGGGTAAAACCTCAGTGGCTTCTCACATCTGTATGTTAAGAAATTAAATGTGCTAAGCCTCTCAAGGTTACAGTCTATTTAGCTGTAGTATGGTTAGTTATAAAGCAGTTGAGCTGATCACACATACCTCATTGGAGGAGGAGAAACAAAGAGAAATGGATGAAGCACTGAGCCTCAAATTACTTTTATATAGTTTCCCAGTCAGCCTGGTGGAGAGGACACCTTTTTGGGCACAATGTTCTTATTAGCCAAAGCCAACGTGTAATTGATGTAATTATTTCTAAGGTTCCTGCCTCACCAGCTGTGGTGTGCACACTAAACCACACACAGTTTTGGAGTTTTAAACTTAATAAATAAGGTCTATTTGTTGTGGTGTTTCAGTGGTCTCGGGATGGATCGGATTCTTCCTATCTCTCTGCTTTTTTGAACAGCATAATCAAATGGATGTCTTCAGAGAGCTCCCTGCTCTTGTGTGAGCTCTAGCTTGGTCCTTTAAGGTTTTGTATGTCTTTCCTGCATATCCTTACAGACAAAGGACTATTAAAGTCTTTTGATGAATCTTAACATCTCAGTTAAATACAGAATAAATCTGTCCTGTCAGATCTTTGAGTGCTTGATGACCTGTCTGCAGCTCAGGTGTTTTTTCTGTCTCCTGATGGATACAAAGATGATAATTTTTATGTTTAATACCTTCAGTTTTTTAAGGTGCTGGAACCTGATTCTTAAGCTTATTTTAACTGGTAAACTGAGCTGACACGTGCACTGTTTGGTTGCATTGTTTCCTTATGGACACACTCTTTAGGTACCAAGTCTTGGCTGTGGTTCACTGGTTGACACATCACTTATTTCCTTGTCTTCTCTGGTAATGTTTGAGCTGACAGTTGTAATACTCTTGTTAAATACATATGACAACATCAGTTGTGTAGAACACTAATGAGCTTTTACAAGGTGCTTTGAAAATGCTTTCAGAAAACGTTGGCCTGCCTGCTGTCAGTGTTAACATTTATGTTAAGTGGACCCTGTAGTGACATTAACCCCAAGCTGTCTGCAGCAGAGAAGGAAACAAATTCCAGCAGTGTGGATTCCTCTCACACTGAAGATCTTGACTTTTCAAGACAGAATTATGAATACATTTCTCAAATAAGACTTAATATTTAGTTTTTTCTTCAGCTGGCTAACTTGAAAATAGTCACTAGGAATTTAATTCCAATGTTTTTGAGGAATTACTTTAGGGGTAAATTGTTATCCAATCTGAGATAAAGGCCTATGTTGCAATTCACATGATTATCTTCAATTATAGAAAAGGCAGAGCCAATTTTCCAAAGGAATTACAAATATCTTATGTCATCCTCAAACATTATGACACTATGAAGATAAATCTTAGTACGCAATTAAATTGGAAAAGCATCTCAGTCATTTCCCATTGTTGTGGAAATCTTGTCTGAAGTTTCTACTCTACAGTAGCATATAATGCAATGGGGTCTAGTCCTGCCCTTCAGAGTAATTTTGCTGCCAATCTGATGATAAATAAGATGTTTCCCCTGAGGTTCCTTGGAAGGGGGGGGTCTTTGTTCTGCAGTGTTACCACATCCACCTCTAACGCCACCAAAGGAAGGCTTTTCCTTGCAAGAACTTGCTGCTGCTGAAAGGGCTTTGAGGTGAGGTTTAGTATAATTGAACAGCCCAAAGAAGTCCTCTCACTACAGAAGTAGCAAAATGTCTTTGTTGTTGAGAAGTTGCTGCCCCCTGTGGCCTGGTGGGAGTGTCTGTATGGCACATGCCACTGCCATCCTTGGCATCTGCTGTTGACTCTACTGCTGAGTGTCAGAAAGCCTCGTCAGGCATTTTTTCCAGCAGGTCGCTTCTTCAATAAAAGTGCACCTAAAGCCCTGTTATCATCCCTGTTACACACCAGCAGTTGCAATTCATCACCAACTGGGATTCCAAAATGTATCTTCCACTCGTTCTGTATGTGCAATGTGTTATTATAATGGCTTTAGGTGCACTTTTATTGAAGAAGTGACCTGCTGGAAAAAATGCCTGATGAGGTTTTGCCTAAACCACACCCTATTTATCGTCCTTTGCCATTCCCTTAATCGGGTCATGATTTATAGCTTTGCAGCATGGGACATTTAATTTCATATAAAATACAGCCTTACCCTTTCTACCTTTTTTATTGTTAAAGCTTACATGTTTAAAGAACCCACACTTGGTGTCTAATTGGAAGAGTTGCACTGACTAATTTGGATATATAACGCTATAAAATTCAGGATTTCTGCAGTGTGCCAGAGCTTTGACCAAACAGTGTATTAGCCTAATTTCATCACAGAGCCATGGCTACCCCTAGGCCTAGAAACACAGGTTTTCCCTCACTTTAACAACTCTTTCTGGGCTGAGTCAAGTACATTTTCTTCCAAGCAAATGGCTTTTTACTACCTGCCCAGGAACAAGTCTGTTCATGGAGGACATCAGCATGAACCATATAAACATTTTGTCTGTCTTGAAGATGCAGGAGCAGAATAACCTCTCTATATAAAGTTTTGAAATATATAAAGTTTTGAAATAGCAGAGACTGGAAGGCAATAAAGTACAGGTCATACGGGGTAGAAGGACAAACTAATAATTACAAAGAGTGATTTATTTAAAACAATTGACATTCATTAACAAAGTTAAGTCTTGAAAGAAATGTGTTTAGTAATTGATTAGGATGTTATGCACTTAAGTGATTCATGCTTTGGGCAGTCTATGGACGAGTATAAAAGTGCTTGACATCAGATCTTGTATGATCATTTCTCTTGTCTTATTTCTCTTGTGAAGTAGGTAAGTTCCATCTGAATTCCTCCTTCTAACAAAGCCTTTGTTAGTAGTTTTAAGTCAAGTTGAATCCTGTGCAAATATTCTGATATCAGTCTGAAGTTTTCTTGACGTAAATTAATAAATTTGTGACAGTTCAGCTATTGGCTTTGGTAAATGCAGATCTGGACGACGAGCTCCAAATAATTTTTCATGAAAACTCATCTCCAGATGTTATTGTGTTCAATACAAGATTTATAGGTGTCCTCTAGGAACTAAGCTATGAAAATTCTATCTTTCCCTCTAGCCTGTTGGTAGACTTTTATTATAATGTGTGGTTGTGAAATTTATAAGAACTTGTGCCTTATTTTTATACTATTCCCCTGCGCTTCAGATTAACCATCCCTGAAAAAATGGTGCACACTTTAAACTCATGCGCTGGCGGTGGTGCCTCCCCATGTGGGGTGGCTGTGCCACAGCCCATCGCCGACAGCTGCAACGAGCCCTGTGTTCGGCAGTGCCCTGACTCCAGGGTGGTGATCTACCCTCCGCCGGTGGTTGTGACCTTCCCTGGACCGATCCTCAGCACCTTCCCGCAGCAGAGCGTCGTGGGATCTGCAGGAGCCCCTGAAGTTGGAACTGGCTTTAGTGCTGCCCGTACTCCTGGGGGCTCGCATGTGTATGGTGGTGCCAGATGGGGACGGGGATACCCGGTTGGAAGCTGTAGACCATGCTAAACCTACTGAGAGCTGCTGCTGAAAGAAGAATGTCCACGAGATGACAAGCAGGGTGTAAATCTGTGGCTGAGCTCCAGGGCACAGCATTTAGGATTGTGCACTTGGGGCTGCCATTAAATGCATCTGTAGATGCTCAGATCTGAAAAATCCATTTACATCCTTCTCAGATTACCCTTCCTGACTTTCTTTTTATAATGCCTTCCTATCTTTTTGAAGTGCTCCCTTCTCAGCGCTATGGACTATATTGCTAATTCCTTGGGGTCTTGTAGGTATCATTGTGGCAGTCTAAAGGGATCTGCAGTCACATCCATTTTAGATCCCTTTGTAGGCTCTTTCTCTGGCTACAGATGGCTAAAAAAGGGTTGTGGAGTTAACTAGCCTATGCTCTGTTTCTGTGCTGTACACATCTTGCTATGATCAGGGCTGAGTATCAACACAGCTGCAATAGGGAAGCAACATCAGTTATTACATGATTCATGCATCAACCCACAGGCTGTGGGCAATTTGTAATCTGTACTATATAATCCTGCCTCTGTATGATCTGCTTCTTTCTCATTAAACATGACACTGCAACATGTTATTGGCCTCTGCGCGTGTGTGCAAGTCTGTGTTCCCCTCTGCTCATCCCGGTTCGGGTGCCTTTGTCCTGCTGCACCAAACTGATCCTATCCTTCTGCTTCAGAACAATTATATTCTTGAGGGATCTGACAGTGGGTTGTGCGTGTGTCTCCTTTCCACAGCAACCTCTACGCTGTAGCTGTCCCTTCACAAAACTGCTGCCCACATCTTTGCTTTCATCGTTCCTGACCTTGCTCAGCTCTGTGAAGCTCTTTCCTCAATATTGGCTTTTCTGGCACAGTCTGTTACCTGTTAGCTGGTGTCCTCCTCCCCATCTAGGCAGTGATACAACGCATCACAGAGGCACACGGAGAGTCCGTATTAGCAAGAAGTGTTATTTAAAATTGCTATTTTTGAGTGTAAAAATTAAATTTCTGGCTTTACTGCTCTTCTTAGTCTTTTACAGCGATGTAACCTATGCATGTGAAAATGGATGGTGACCTTCACTCACGGAATTTTTAATTTCTTCAGGAATATATTGATAATAAACATTTCACAAGCTTTCTGTGCTGCAGTATGTGTTTGAAATGTTATGTAGCATGTTAATACTTTGTTACAGCAACACTATAATTCAGTGTCACAAGCCCACATGAGAATGCTGGATTATTTCATAGTAGTCACTCTTTGGGGAATTATTATCCTTATGTGTAAGGAAAACAAAGTTGACCAGGCATTTTAATAGTCTGTAATTGACCGTTGGTGAGCCTTAGACGAGGTGATTAAACCAGGTTCTCACCAACCACATAATCCTTCCCAACAAAAGAGAAATCCCCCAAACCTCAAAAGCCAGATGAAGAAATCTTTATTGTTATGCTAATGGTGTATTTGGAAATGAACCCAAGTTTATTATTGAGGCCTCTCAAGTTGCACTTTTCATGTAATAAGTTGAGACTTGCAGTTACCACAAAACACCAAGTGTCAGTAAAATTAGGAAATTTTGCCAGGGGATTTCTATGGAACTATTTAATACATCTTTTATTCATTTTTTATATAAAAGCTACTCATGTGAAATCCTCTGATGTAAATTTGATATCTTTAGATATCAAAGTATTGAGTATCTTACCAAGAAACAACCAACGTCATAAGATAGTAGAAGCTTTTGTTATTGTCTCTTAGGTTCATTATTATATTATGGGCTAAGAATATTCATCTAAATATGGTGAATTTTGAAATGCTGCTTGTTTCTCTTGTTGCTTCCAGTAAGGTCATTTTTCCTATACCATGCATGACCCACTTCCCCTTCTCTTAAAAGGTTAGCATTGCACTCTTTAAGAAATATCTCTCAAAATGTTCTCGTCCAGTTTGTGCAATAGTCAGGGGTCCAGTTTCTCATTTGGGCTAAGTTTACTCTTTAAAAAAGATTCTCACTCTTGCAGTGAATCTTTGTGCTGGAGACATGTCCCGCAGCATGCCTCATGTGTGGGTTGTTCACAAGGTGCATTTAAATTGGTAATTTCCCACATGCATCCAATAAATACATCCTGCTTCAGACTGGCATTCAGAAGTTTAAATGAAATTACAGGAGTTAGTTTTCTGTTAGCTAAATTAGCCATCTGTCATCTATTATGATAATATCTCATAGGCAGGCACAAAGTTCCTCTAATCATCCAACTTTTCTTAAGCCTCAGGGCGTAAAACCCTATGAAACAGAGAAAATGCTCTTCACACACCCCTGAACAGGTGTAAGAAACTTGGAGCTCCCTGAGATGTTAGGATGGATCCACAGGGAATTGAGCATCAGTGCTGTTGACTGATGCTTGGGGGGCCAGAGAATGGCCTGGACCCCAGTTCTGCAATGACTTGGGACTTCTTGAATCACCCTGATGTTCTGTAATGAATAGGTAATAAAATGATACAGTCCCTGTATGGTAACTAAAGGCTGAGAGAGCCCTGTGGTGGGGGCAACTGAGGTGAGAAATTGTTTTTTCTCCCTGTGGGCTCCAGTGTTTGCATAAGGCTGTCTTGCAGCAGGGGAGGAGATCCTGGATCCCTGGAGCGGGGGGAGAGCAAGGGAGGGCTCAGCTGGGAGGCAGCAGCGGCGTGTACAGAGCTGGAGTCGCAACTCCACTGGTGGCATCTTCAAAGCATAAAGGGAAGCGAGGTGGTGCCCGGGCGACTCCGAGGCAGTGTGGTGGAGGCAGGTGACAGGTCTGGGAAGGCTGGGGCTGGCAGGCAATTACAGCCTGTGGGCCGTGTTCCCCAGGCATCGGGTGTGATTGCACCCGCTGTCGGAAGTGGCAGCGCCTCTGGTAACGAACCAAGTGGGATGTGGTGAAGGGAAGAAGCATCATAAATACTGCTGTGTTGGCAAATGTGGACAGAGACCTGATGTTAAGTTGCCGCCAAAGGACCCTGAAAATTTCACCCAAATCTTTGGCTTTCTATGTCTTATTCTGTCTCTCTCCTGTGCATCTCTGTGTAAGTCCTTCTGCGCTGTATGTGCGGGTGGAAAAAGCCTTGTGTGCCAGAGGGCATCCACGGGAGATAAGCTGAATTTATTGAGTTGGGAGACTCAACCATTTCTTAATGTTTTCCCTGGGGAACCCAGCCCTTTTTGCTGCTGACAGCAGCTAGCAGAAGGATTACTAAAGCTGTCTTAATAGCTTTGCCAGTTTCAAAGGGGTGTACTGATTTACTGCGGACGTGCCCTTCAAGGAGGCTAGGGTGGAGGTTGCTGCCCTTATCCTCTTCCTGGGGCATCCCGCTCTGGCTATGTCTTGCTCAAACTAGGACACAAAGAGGTGAGATCTGAGCAATGAGGCAGCAAACCAGGCCCATCATTTGACTGTGGCTTTTCCTTTCCAGACAAGGAAATGGATCTGTGGGGCTCATCTGCTATGGTCCAGTTCAAGGTCAAATTGTTTACGTAAAAGCAATGACGTGGATGTAAAGAAATGGGCTTTGGACTGGAGGAATAACATTTACAGCTCAGAGACTATTCTGCTAACAACAGCTGTTTTTCTGCCTGAGAAAGTGCTTCTCCAGTCTGCTTTGCTAGTTATTTTCTTGACCCTTTCCTCTGCTTTTCTCTGCCAGCTGAGGAATGTGGAAGGGCTTATGAAGGTGGCCACCATGAGAAGAGAAGGGGTAGCCACGTAGGGTATCCTTTGAAAAATCAGCCCAGACGTGCTCCCTCACAGTCACTACTACAACAAGATTTTTGACTCTTGGTGATGTCTTTGATGTACAACTGGGCTTGCATGGGATCCATGCAGTTTTGTCTAGGCAATGCTTGTTGAACCACCTTGTTCCATGCCAGATTATAATCTTGAATATTATAAATCTAAATCAAGAACACTCAATCTCCTAAAGTGACATGGTAGAGGCTGACAGGTACTCCCTGAATAACTTGGCTGTTCAGTTTGCAAAGGAGATGATCTTTCCAGCAGATGGTCATGACTTGGTTGCCTTTGGTATTTTCTCTAGGGTGTCTTTAACCTTGAGTGTCATTGCTATCTTTGTCTGGCAGACTACAAGATTTCCACTCAATCTCTTGCTTTTGAAACTTTTTTTCAAGCACAAACCCTGCCTTGCTCCAGGAGTGTGTGTGTTTGGTAATACAGGCAGTCAGGTGATGCCCTTCTCTGCAGAAGTATTTGTGTAAACCCAGGGTCACAGGTTAGTTAAAATAAGGTAGAACTTCTTCCTACTCTGGGAAGTGAGTTGGGGCTGGAGCATTTCAGGTGGAGATGTGGTGATACTCTCTGACATCTGGAGTCTAGACCTCCCTCTTATTTTATGGTTGGAGTGGCAGTGTTGCCTGTCCCTTTAGAGTGGTGTGTGAGCACAGACGAAAGGAGAAGACTGAGCATCTGATACTATTAGCAGAGTAATTTTAATGAAAATGAGAAACAGTGAGTAACAGAAAGAATAAGTTTACAATTTTACAAAAGGGTCTTCAGGAAGCAGAGTGTGTCTGATGATGAATGATGGTTTTTCCCTGTGGAAACGGTGGAGTTTGACAGTCCAGACATGTGTCTTGCTCACAGAGTTGCTTGTAAATCATGTTCACTGCTAGATGAGGCACAGCATGGATATATACCAGGAGCTTCTCTGCTAGATGTCATCTTTGGTGAGGTTTGTAGCTGAGTAAAGTGGACTTATTCATGGTGGTTGCAGAAACTCCTATTACTATGGCAATACAAAGTGGCTGCGAATTAACTTAAAAGGCACTTTACTCACACCTGAAAGTCTTGCTTTACTCCATCAACATGCTGTAAAGACACCTCAGTACTTGCTGTAATTCAAGTTGCCCTTTAGAGTAATAGTTGAAGGAACAGAAGATATTAGAGAGGGTTATGTATGGGGTAGTTTTATGCAGCCTGGCACCCACATGTCCCACTGAACTCAGACAGAGGTGTGGGTGCTCGGCGTTTCTCAGCACCATAATCTTAGCCATGAATCCATGTCCTGCATTTCAGTTCTTGTTTGCTATTTCTGCTGGTTCAGCACGGATAGCAGTTTCAATAGCTGTATCTGTTTCCAAAACGAGAAGAGAAGGGGTACCCAAATCCGTACAAGTCCCCATACCCATAATAGCCCCCATAACCAATCAAGCCTCTGTTCCCATACAGGCCCCCAAAGCTTCTGTAGCCATATGGGCTGCCATATCGGTACTGGTCCCGGTAGTAGCCATACGGGCTCCCAAATCGGTAGCCATTCAGGCCCCCAAAACCATAGAGGTCGTCATAGCCGAATGGTGAATAGCACCCATCATCACAGAAGTCCCTGTAGAAAGTCATCGTTTGTTGATGCAGGTAACCTGAAACACACACCCAGAAGGAAGGTGAGTTTATGGGCTGATGACAGCAAGAAGAAAGGCTCAAAGCTCAGACAGAGCTGATGAAATGCAACTTACTCCCTCCCGCAGATCTTATTCATGCTCTTAACCAGCTCATTTCTTTTTCTAATCTCCTGAATCCCAAACAACTTTTCTATTTTTTCCCCTCAACTTTTGAAAATGACTGCCCATGCATAGAAAATATGTTTTTTACCAACTGAGAACTGAACTCTTTCATCCCAGAAGTTAGAGAAATTAGAATAAATTGAAGAAAAATATACCAGTTCAGGTACTGATGCTTATTCAGATGAGACCACCAGCCATTCACATGCATCCCCTTATCTCCCGTAGTACTGCATGCCACTCAACGTGGGATAAACTCAAAGAATGCAATGAAATGGAGGAATTGTCTTCCAGAATTTTCTACTTAAAGTGGTAAATGTTTCCTAAGGTTTTTATCTAGGGATTTAATTCCCAACACCCAGTGAAAATAGTCGGGAACCGGAAATTACTTATAACTTCAAAATTGTGGCAGTACACTTCACATTTAAAGCATAGTAGTAAAAAAGCAGAGAAAGAGCAAAAAGGTTTCCATGAAGGAATTCATTGATGTTGTAGAGAATTTTGTGTTTGGGATTAGCTCCAAAACAGCAAGAAATTGCTTACAGAGTGTCTGTACATGGACACAGACACACGTTATATATGTCATATACGTATGTACACACCAGTGCCTTTTTTATATATACACATCCATGCACACATGCACAAATATTTATACAAACATTCACGCAAATATTCATACATCAGAAAGAGTAGAGTCAGTATTGACTTACCTGGTTCACTGGTGGGAGCAGCTCGAGAGAAGTGAATAAGATCTCGGAGTTGTAGGTCCGTATATATACCTTCTTCAACCCAGTTGCTAGTTATACAACATATCTTGTTGCATGCATTATTCCTTCAATTCATGTAATTGGAGTCAGTGATTTTAATATTTTCAAAGTTTGGTGTTATGACACACGTGTAATACCTTTAGAATTTCTTTAATCTTAAAACGAGAAGAAATGGCCTCAGCATATTTCTAGGAAAATTGTACAGGATTCTTTGTAGTTAGAAGGATAGGAATAATTTTGGGAGATGTTTAGACCATTACTGGTTGCGCAATCTGCTTGTAGGTGCTCCATTCGCTTGGCTTTTGCATCTATGGTGCAACACGTAGGGGAGAAAAGGAGTAGGCTTTTCTTTGGTGTGCCGAAACTTAGTAGTGCTTCTATTCAGCATCATCATGACCTGTACACACTGCCCAGCGATATTGGGGGGGATCCTCTGCCAGGAGCTTTGTTTGATTTTTGTCTCAGGTTCTACAACAGGGACTTTGAAGAACCTTTCCAGCTGCCTTATGAATGTTCCTGAATATTTCTTCTTATTTTAGAAGAATTTTTTCATGAAACACATAACACATTACCTTATTAGGACTTAGAAACAAGAGACCTTGATGTGTCTTGTAAGTGACCATGTTATTAAATCTGTGGGTGTCTTTCGGTGACAAACTATTAATATTTAAATACTGCAACACTTTGCAAATTGAAAACATTAATGAGTGTTTATGAAATGCTTTGGTATTCAAAATTCTGAGGAAGCCTCAACATCCTGCTTGCTCATTATTATCCTTATTTTATATTCAAATTAATGCCAGAAATTAGTTGAAGGTCATACAAGGAGTTCTGCAGTAAACTCCAGCATTCTTCACTATTGTACCATATTTGATACACGTGGTTGGTTCTTTGCAAAAAACTTTTAACACGGTTCCTTGGAAAACAGCATTTAGTACATCTCACAGAATCCTTATCATTTATTATTTCCCAGACCAAGTTCAGACTTGTATCCTCCACCTTGTTCTGCTGAACTTGTGGTCAAGCCCTCTAGTGAACTAAACTGCAAACAATGCTGTAGTCGTATTTCTGCTGAAAACATTCTCTCTGCTCGTGCAGCAGCATGACTTTTATTCGCCATGAACACTTTGGAGGAATGCAATTAAGATTTATTTGTAGTTTGTGCTGGTCCTGTTTCCCGAAGTTGCTATGTAGTTTAATATAAAATACCTAAATATATGGTTACATTTCCTTTAAACAGGAAGCCTGTGCCACAGTTCATCAGAGTTTCTAGGGAACAACAGACATTTTCAAACATGTGGGAAGGTTTTTCTTTTTTTTACTGACAATTTCTCGTTCTCCAACAGCTTTGGGAATTTATAAATGCTTTTGTATTGTACAAAAAGAAACTTCGGATTTGACAGTGAAGACAATAAAATGATATCAGGAATGTAGTTGGCCCAGAAAATTTTAAGATGAAAGAAACCTGTAATACATGTGACATGGGAGGCTGGGAACACACTAATAATCCCAAACAATGAAGAAAATTATATTAATTGAAGATATGACGTGTACAGGCAAATTTGTTTTCCAGCCAATAAGGCTACAAACCTTTTGAATACACAGGGCGTCTTAGATAAGCCAGGCGAGCAAAGAAACAGTATAAAAAGGGCTCAGAGCTCTAGGCTTCTCATCAGCTCTCTGCCTTCTCCTCCTCCCGGTGAACTCGGTAAGCCTTTTCTCCATTCAGTCTCTTCATAAGGATTAGAAATTTCAGTTTAGTAATTTATGTTAGGATCGTGGCTTCTCTGAAATTTAAGATTTCTCTGTACCTTGTGTCTGTGCTCACTGCATTGCAGGAACTGGCGGGGTCAAGTTTTAAAGCTGGGGGCTGAAACTTTCCTGGTCCTGTTGGTACCTGGGGTATCTGGCTCCCCGATAAGGATCGCTGGTTGTTATTAGGGCTGCAGAGCTGCCCCCAGCAGAGTTAGAGAAGTGTTTCCCCACTATGCTCCTCAGTGGGTTCTTCCACAAATCTTCTGTTTTATTTTAAGGGAGGTCTTCAGGTCTGTTTGGCAGGACAGCAGATGTTCTCATGTGTGTTAACGCCCATGTGCTGTCAGCATTTCCAGATGCCAATGAAAATTGGTGTAAATTACTGAAATGGGACTTGGAGCAATGGACCCAAAGCCTGAAGTGTGTTATCATGGCAAGCATCAGACACTTTAAGTTTTCCTGAAGACTTTCTTGAAGGATTTGGGAATGTAGATCTCTATGCAAAGCTGATAGCCTAGAAGAAATTTAGGTTTATTCACTCCTAACAATATTCTCTAAGAAAAACCCTGAAACAGCAGCAAGGAAGTTTTGAGCAGTTACAGGTATATTTTATAGTTAGTGCTTTCACCGATCTCAGTAAGAGAGGAAAGAAATAAAATGGTTTAAAGACAGTGGGTAAATGAGAAAATGGTAGAAATGAGATGTAAGAAGAAATTTGAGGAATTTGGACATAATTTTGCTTCTGTCTTTGGTCTCATAGGGCCAGTGAAGAAGCCTTTGGGCTTTGAGACTCTTACTGCCACTGGGTGTATTTATTCCTTTTGCTTTCCTCCCTACTGCTGTGTTTTAGGTTTACCTCCATCGCAGAAAGATGACTTTCCTCCAAAACCAGTGCGAGGATGACTGCTATTCTCCCTGCAATTACGGGAGCCTGTACAGCTACAGGAGCTACGACTGTGGGAGCCCCTGTGGCTACCGGGGTTACGGGGGCCTCTACGGCTACCGGGGCCTCTACGGCTTTGGGGACCGGTACGGCTATGGTGGTCTCTACGGTTACCGGGGCATTTATGGCTCTGGGGACTGCTATGGCTATGGGGGTCTCTATGGAGGCTATAGGGGCTTCTATGGCTCTGGGGACTGCTATGGCTACCCAGGCTTTTACTCTGGCCGCTACGGCTACCCCTTCAGTTCACGATACGGCCAAAGGTTCGGCTACGGGAGCTGCTACTCCTGTTAAACCCAGTGAGAACATCCCTGAGAAGAAGATCAACCCAGTTCTGGCAAGCATGGATTGACAGCGAACCTTGGCAGCAGCGGCTCCTGATGTGCAGAGCCCTGGTGACAGCAGCCACCGTCCACGGAGCCTCTGAGTGCCCTGTGCTGCTGTTGAAGTGCTTGCGATGATTTATCTTTATTCTGCTTTGTGTCTGCTTGCTCTCTTGTCACCCGAGCTCTGCTCTTGATCAATAGCTTGCTTCTCCTTGATACTGCAGTTCTTTGTAAACTGGCTTTTATGTTTGTTGTAATGATGTGCAAAACATTACCTCTGAATGAATGGTATAGGCAGGGTGTAATGTGTCTTTGGGAATGTAGTCTTTCAGTTCTGTACGCTGTTGAAAGTATATCTGCCTTTCACTCATATTAAAAATTATACGCATCAATACTGTATTTCTGGTTTTATTTTTCGCTTGCATTTCTTAAATATCTTGAAATTGGGTGGCAAAGTTATTAACTTTGTGTACTCAAGGATTTGTTTGGAGAGACTTGCCCTCCTCAAGCTGAGAAACATGGGCTTTTGTAGCTGCAAGTAACTTCAGCTGTACCTCTGGTTATGCATGTTTCTGCAACTCTGGGCTTTCTCTTGGTGTATTCCAAATAAATAGTTTGTTTAAAATACTTCAATGCTGCTGTTGGGCTAACGTGATGTGATTAAGACATGATCCATCACTGGCTGTGATCTGATATTGAAGAGGTCATAAGTAACTGCAAATGTGTGGACTCATCAGGTTTTTAATTTTGAAATAAGTTTGTGTTTTATCATAGAATCATTAAACAGCCCAGGTTGGAAAGGACCTGGAAAGATCAGGGTTGAAAGATCAGGTGTTCCCTGATGGAGAAGTGGGAGGAATTTGCCCTTTGCAGTGTAAATAATTTGGTAGGAGAAATGGATATCCATTGTCCAGCACCTCTGAGACATGGCAGCAAGGTGGTTTTGTCTGTCAGTTCAGGGCAGCGTACGCAGAGCCCACATTTTGGAAGCAGAGTCACAACTGATTTATACTGATTTTTCTGTTCTCCCACTGAATATTACAGGCAGAGGCTGTAGAACCTCTTGGTTCTACAACTGAGAGGTTGTGGCCGCATAAGGAGGAAGGTGATGGTACTTCCTTATTGCTTCCTTGGCCAGGGGCAACTAGCAGACAAGAGCTACCAAAATGCCCTGGGGAGATTGACTGTTTCACTTGGTTTTGGTTTTCTTAAAGACTTGCTTGATTCTCTTTTTTTTTTTTTTTTTTTTCTTTCTTC
>ML997752.1:0-17041 GCA_010365825.1 Otus sunia | reverse complement strand
CCCCCTTTTCTTTCTGTCTTCCAGCTTTTAGTCCCTGGATTTAGTGAATTATTGTAATCACACCTGTAGAAATAGATTTTGTTCTACCCATTGTCTGTGTGAAGATCAAGGCAGTGTTTTGAGTTTTCAAGGCCAGCGTCAAGACAGGAAAAGCCGCCACTTCCTCCTTGACGCTTTTCACTTTTCCCATTGCTTTTAATATAGGTTGTGTGTTTATTTTTCCTTATGTTCCACTGTCTGGTAATGGAATTTGTCTGTTAAATTGGAATGTGATAGGACATTATGACTCTGGAACAAGAATATCTGAATTTGGTTTCCAGGAGTAGGACAATATTCTGCTCACTTGAACATTTTTATGTGTTTTCTATAGAGGCCTGGGACTAATTATTTCCCATTTAAAACCATTATTATAAAGACTGTTACAGCCCTATTATGCTGAAATATGTTAACCTTAAATCTGGTAATGGTTTCAGTTAAATGAAGGAAAGGGAGAAATTGTGGCATTTCTCAAATTGATGAGCGATAGAAGGAAAGAAAAGAATGTATTTACTAGGATCAGCTGCTGTGAATGTGGAGGGATATGAAGTGCTTTGTCACAACTAGGGACAGAAAGTCCTTTCAGGATGCCACCACTCGGTATATTCATGTAATCTAGGGACAGAGGAAAGAAGACGACTGGAACACCATTTTTTTTTTTTTTCATGCAGAAAGATTTTAAAGCAATTAAAAAAAGGAGTTGACACAGATACAGAAAGATTATGGTTTTGGGATACTGGAAAGAGCTACAGAATGTGAGTCATCGCACTATGCTATACAGAACATTCCTTTTTGTTGAAGCTGTGTTGTTCTTGCTTTAGGTACTTTTAAATCCAGATCAAAGGAGAGACAGTTGGAACACTTCTTCAATACGCAGTACTGCGGCACCTTACTGGAAGCAGTTGTTGAAAATGCAGATGACACAAAAGCTGGTTCTGCAGAAGTCCTTTAACAACACTGCAGCAACTGTAAGAATCTTCAGATGCGCTGCAGATCGTTGTTCCCACTTGAAAGGGTGTAAAGGGATTAAAACGCGGGACAAGATCAAGAGAGAACTTATAGTTGAGAAAGACGGGAAGAAGCAGACAGAAAGAACAACAAAAATACAAATGCCAAGAAAATTTAGAGGGCAGCCAAGCTCCCCGTTCTCAGTAACATCAGTTGCTGTCACAGGGGCTCAGCGCTTCTGTAAACGTTGTCTCTGAGATTAGCCATTCATCTTCGCTTGCCGGGTCGGGGTTGGTTCTTGTTGCAGGGATGTTGCCACAGGGTTTAGCAGCAAGGATAACAGCACCGGTAGCTGTAATTGCAGCAGGAAGGGTAGCAGTATCGGGTCGTGCGTGTGGTCCCGTAGCTGCAGCAGTCTGTGGAGCGATACCTGCGCAGGTAGGTGCACAGGGTCCGGTAGCTGCAGGGGTTGCAGCAGTTGTAGCTGCGGGAGCAGCACACGGTCCTGTAGCAGGGTGAGCAGCACACGCTGTAGCACGGGTAGCTGTAGCAGCAAGACATCTTGGTGTGGTGGAGGGAGGCAGGCAAACCTGAAACAAAGCAGCAGGTGAAGGGTAGGCTCAGCTTGCAGGGAGCAGCAGCAGTGGTGGCTTGGTGGTATGAGTATGGTGGATTTGGAAAGAAATATTGACCAAATCCCTCAATCTTTAGATGTGATTTTGGCTTCTATTTTATCCAGCCCCTTTCTGTGTTCCCTCCTTGTTAGATTCGAGTGTGAGACTCAGTTTCTATTCTTTACTCTGTCCTCTTAAAAGTGAACAAAATACCCTGTATTTTTTGACTTTGGATACAGGACATTCAGCTTGCAGATATACATCCAAACATACTTTTTTGTCAGTGTTTGGTGTCCAAGTTCCCAGCACAGGCCGCTGAGCTCAATCCTGACAGCTAGTCTGCAGCTCAGGATATGCACATATGGGTGTCCCAACGTCTGAGCTGAGTCCCACACAGCACTTGCAAAAGTTCTCAGAAACAGACAAAAGAACTCTGACAAGTTCATTAAAGTCAGTCTCCTTTCTGGTTTTGATCTTGGCATGCAAACTATTTCTTTTGCCGTGTTACGTTGGCTCACACACTTTGTTAGTGTCAGTTCTAGCAAAGGTACTGAAAATACTTTGCTGCCCAGTGAAGAGCTGAGGTTTAAATCCTCCTTTGCTGCAGATCAGAGCTGCTCCAGTGACTTCAGAGAGACTAAAGCAATTCATGTGACCTGTCCATATTCATTATTGCAACATCTTTCCATCAAAAAGGCATCTCCACTTTGCATAATATACAATTCAGTCCATGAACCAAAATTTCAGTGTTAACTATCACCAAGGAATGAAAGAAAATTTCTGTTCCATTTAAAAAGCTGAAGAAGTAGAACTGTTGCTCTCTTATATGAAGACAAAATTTCTTCCTATGCTTCACACCTTACCAATGATATCTGAATGTTCATTCATCAGTGTCCACATATTTTTACTATACAGATTAAAAGTGTACAGGATAAAATACTTCTACCACTGTTACAAATCAGAGAATGCTCATCCCAAGTTAAAGGAATCTCTATGAGAACGGGATCTGAACTTACCAAGTTCACCGAGGAGAGTAAACCAAGAGGAGTCGAGTGAGGAGTGTGGGGTTGTGAGCACTTTTATACAGTTTCTTAGACCTGGGGAAGTCGCTGCTATTCTCTATGTGCTTCCAATGCCTGTTAGTCACGAAACAACTTTCGGAAGTACATCACCAGTTCAATTATTATAATTGTTTTCCTCCACATTTAGGATGATTTTCCAATCCTCTGGTAGCATATTGTGATTACACCCTGTTGAGATTCTTTCATCTTAAAACTTTCCAGGACAAATGGCTTTCTAGGAATTCGCCCAAAGGACAACTGGGAATGAAACTGGAGGATACACAGAACCGTGCTGGCTACACTACCTGCCTAGCTGGGGAGTCCATAGACTGACTCTTTGTGTTATGCCCCTACAAGGGAAGTGGATACTGCATATTGTGCTGTGACGTAAAGTATCTGAGGAGGAAAAAGGCATTATACTGTGTCCTTAGGGCTTTTACCAACCATTTTGATTCATTTCCGTCACAATTAATGACAGGCGTTCCATTGATTCCTTTAGGTTCTTCTACTGTCTATAATTTGGCAAACACACTACGAGAAGTTCAGGCCAAGGCACAGGATCAATTAAATGAGCATCTGAGCAATGTGACTAAGACTTATGGTCAGGTTTTTTCTTTTTTTTCTCTCTTTTCTGGATGAAATTATTAGAAAATCTTGCTTGAATCAATGTCTCATGATGTGAGACACATATATGATATATTTATATGAGGTATATGAGATACATCTATAGATATATCATACTGGGACAAGTATTGCTGCAGGATCTGGTAGTGTGGAACAAATCTGGGGTTCCTGTTGGTCTGCCACGGGGACTGCAGTAGAGAAAAGGGGGAGAGCAGTCTTTTAGGAAAGCTGTGGAAGCCAGTAGGATGGAGACCACACGTTCCTGACTGGTGTGAAGTGTTTCCTGGGGAGGGTAGTTGGAGACTCTGCTAGCAGTGAGGTGTCCTACAACTCCTCTTGCTTTGCAATGGGCTTTAATGGAATTAAAGGCCAGTGGAGTGCTAGAAGCTTCCCACTGCAGAAGGGATTTTTCTAAGCTAGAAAAGGAGAAATGACTTCTCTGATCTTTTTGTGGTAGTGTTATTCAGGGAGATGCATCTCTATCTCTGTCTGTCTACACCATGTGAGGATGATGACTGTAATGCCTTAGTTTTAATAAAGAGAAGCATTGTTTAGCCCAGGGGTTCCCTTCCCCGTTCTGCTGTTTATTATACAACATTGAGGCACCTTTCAGTAACAAACCATTAATATTTAAATAATACAGACATTGCTAAAGTAAGTCTTTAATGACTGTTTTGGAAAAGCATTGATACCATAAATTCTGATGAGGCTCAGCACTTCTAGAATGTCTGTTATTATCCTAATTTAATATTCAAATAAGGAATGGCTCACTGCAGTGAAGGGCATACAAAGAGGTATTTGTTGAGAAAAAATAAAAAGAAGGCTCTTGCCTGTGTCTTGTGCTCTGCTTCCTTTGGGAAGCCACTGTTAGATGAGGTTGAAAACCAGCATCAATAAGATTTGCTGTAAAATAATATTTGTAATTTTTACTTCTGAATATGCTGCTAACATCAGAGTCGTAGCACTTAATTTATATTTGCTTTGGTGATATTCTGAAATAATTTTTTATGGTATGAGCAGGTGCAATAGTGAGGTATGGACTATGTGATTACTTTTTCCTCACTCCTTTTTGTATATGTATACATACGTAATAGTTACCCAAATGAATGCTGAACTTCTATGAATTTCCTGTTTTTTGTTAGTGAACCAGACTGAAAGAAAATATTAAAGGTATAAAATGAAAGTCTTTTAGAAGAAAAGGAGAAAATATCTACTTTTTCTCAAAACTCAGTTTTACAGGCACAAGTAGGAGGCAAAAAAAGGTGGCACAAAATATTTTTGCCTCTTCTGCTACTCTAGCAGTAGGAATTTTTATTCTGTGAGGAGAAGAGGGTGCACTAGGTTTTATTTTTAAATGTATGTTGGGTATACGTAAGTGTACAGAACTTATTTTCCTCTAGGAAATGCTGACAGAATTCAGGCTACGTCCAAGCTTAGTATGTTAAAAATACACCAAATATAGGAATTTTGATTCCAGTTATCTCTAGTCTGAGTATCTGTCATTCTCTTGGCCATTCTGGTATCTTGATTTGATAATTAAAACTGGGGATGACCCAAAGAGTTTTAAGATGAAAGAAGCCTTTAGCATGGTCATGTGGAGATGAGAGCAGACTAATGATCCTTGATGTTGAAGAAACTAATTATATTAATTGAAGTTGTGACGTGTGTAAAAAATTTAGTTTTGTTGCTGTTTGCGCACGTCAGGAGATTGTAATTTCTGAGTGACCAAGCAACCTGTTGCATGGTGGCTGAGGCTGGGTCCCTAAAAAACAGCACTGAAATGGCCATGTCCCAGAAAGTCCAACATGTGCATGAGATTTTTCAAAGTTATCTAACTGCTCAAAATTAATGGAACGTTTTCATGTCCCAAATATTGAAAATCAGAAATTGAGCTCGGGAAGTGTGAATTCACCAAGGCCTGCACTTCTGTACCTACAAACCAAAGTAATACAAAGAGGTGCCCTAAATAGACCTCAAGACTTCAAGTCAGTAGCTGGAAATATAATTTATAAACAGCCCTGTTGGTTATAGAAAGATGGAATCAAATTCACAGAGGAAAATATATTAAGACATTTAGTTTAGAGCTCTGACTCATGTGAACATTGCAGGTTTAAGCATGTTAATCCCTATAAAATTTCAATTGCTTTTAGTCATCTTCATTTGTCAAATGATTTTTCCTACATTATTCCTTCATTTGATGTATTTTTCCAGCTCTACTGTGGTAGAGTTTATATCAGAACTAACACAAATATTTTAAAAGTCTGTATTAAGAAGAACTTCAGAAAAAAATAGTGGAAAAATATTGATATTTTCTCTTAAGATGGTTGTTTCTGTTTTCTCTTTAATCAAGTGCATAGTTGTTTCATCTGTCACTTCAGTAATAAGATTATATAGAAATTATGTATAGTTCTAAATGCATACAAATAGGATAAATTTGTGTGTATTTGTGTGTGTACTAAAAAAACCCCCATTGTTTCTTCAGTTCTGATCCACTTTTCCTATTTCTATGACTATAAACTTTCATATATAACTTTCATATGCTATGACTGACAATATTTATTGGAAAAAATTCTAGTAATTTATTTTTTTTTAAATAATGAAGACTGTTTCATATAAGTATAAATATTTTTATTGTTTTTTTGCATTACATAGAAAATTTAAATCTGGACATTCTGAACAAGTGAAAAAATAGACTGTACTAAGTGAAAGACAAACTATTTCCAATTTCTTTGTGTTACTCCGAAATAGGAAAGTCTATGATATACTACATCAATTGATAACTTCTCTTAAACTTTTAAAACAAATTTATGCATAAACCAGAGCTACTTTTAAATTAAAAATGAATACCTTCAGTCTGAATTTGCACTTAATGACCGGTTGATGGAAACACTGATTTGCATTTTTAGATTGTTGTATCGGATGAGAAAATTTTCAGTAAAAGGAAATGAATATAACAATTCAGCACAGTGAACATCCAAAGCCTTTCTTAGTAGGAAATTTGTCTGAAATAATTTTCCAGAAGTACCCAGTGTGTTACTGTAGACCAGAACGGTGATTTTTCAAAGCAGGGTTTGATGGATGTTTCTGTCAGCTCACCCAGGGACTCATGGGCTTATTTTCTTCAGATTTCTTTTTTGCTGTCTCGTCTGCCAACCTCTTGAATAACCTGTTGAATAAGTGTCTAGGTTCTGCTTCATTTCTATGCTCTGCTTTTACATGGATGCAAATTCACAGGAACCTCACTTCTGCCGGGAATTGGTCGCACCTGGTACTTACAGGATGAAGCAAGAAACCCTACAGCGATCTCTTCCCTGATGGTCTACCCACCAGGGAAACGTCAGCTCTGAAGTCCATAATTCTGCCTCCCACATGCGATCGGTGCTTGTTGGAGAGCTGAAGCTCCTGCAGACTGAGTGGAGAAATATTTCATGTTGGAAATCGCTTCCAAAACTCAATCTTCTTGTGGCTCCAGATGGCTCCAGCCTGAGAACCGTCCCAGTAGGTTCATCCCTTCGTCATCAAGCTGACAGTCACTTTAAACAACTCTTTTCCCTCCCTGTCACATGCCCTCTTGTTAATTATGGGGAAGAAGAGGCTTCCCCTCCAAGCCTCGCCTTATCTGGAATCTGCATGTTTCTTCTCTTTGCAAAACAGTTTTTGCTGATGGCAAAGGCTGGCAGACGCTCGCAGGCTGTGTGCCCAAAAGCCGGACTGGCCAGGGCAGCAATAGGAGGGACTAAGCTGACAGCTCACCCATGGGACATCAACCGCACAAAGGAATCTCTGGTGGAGAAATGGCCATACTTAAACCTTGATACATGTTGGGAAGAGGTGAATGTGAGCTCCCACGTGTTTTTGTATCAGGTATCTATTTCAGAGCTGCAGAAATCTCAGGGAGTCCAGCATTTTGTGTGTCAGTGCATTTTGGATCCTCAAAATTAGCATAACTTGGGCAGGAATGTAGTCAGCAAATACTGATTTAATTTTCTTCTTCACATTTCTAAGCTAGTATTTGGGAAATAAACAGTCTTTTGGCATGTTTGGTGGAAGAGGGGCAGAGTTAAGACATGGCATGTGAGTTTTCAGGGCTGTCTTGGAGGAGACAGAAATTGAGGTGTTCAATATGTCCTCAGTCACCTCAGATTCTACAGGGTGCTTAAAATTGCAGATCAGAAAAGCTAATGCCTCTTTTTTTGCCATGTGTCAGGTAGATAATTAGTAAAGTCAAATATAAAAGAAAATATATCAGAAGCAGTACTGCGATGCAAGAGCTTTTAATGGGAGTAAGAAGCACTGTATACAGCAGTTAACAGCTTGTAGTAGTACAGAATAAGAGTATTTAGAGATTCATACATTCTTTAAACAAAGAGTTACTACATTTCACAGTAGATGCTTTTGGGACCATGGTGGTGTTCGGTGAAGAGCAGAGCTTTCAGAACAGCATGCAGCAAGACGAGGCCTCTGCTCCCATCTACATCTCCTGGAGATACACATCAAAATACACAGCACATCCACCAACAAAGGCTGTGAAGAAAGAGTTGACCCTAAAAGCAGGTTATTCGAAATAGCTGCAGACACTGAAGAGAGATGCTAAGCACTCAGGACCATTCCTGACCACAGTTGCTGTCATGGGAGCTTAGCAAAGGTAAAATTCATACAGGAGCCATAAATCACTATTTTGCCTTTCATTTCCTATCTGTTCATTATACGTCTGTGTTTAGCAGGGATAGCAGGGATAGCAGGGGTAGCAGGTCCTATAGGTGCATCTACGGCTGTAGCAAGAAGAGTAGGGGTAGCAGTAGCGGGAGCTGTAGGAGGGGTAGCAGTCCTGATAACCGCACAGACCCCTGTAGCCCCGGTAGTCACAAGGGCTTCCACAGTCGTAGGTCCGGCAGTTGTACACGGTCCTGTAGTTGCAGGGAGAGTAGCAGGTGTCCTCACACTGGTTCTGGTAGCAGTAAGTCATCTTGGTGCGATGGAGGGAGGCAAGTCTGAAACACAGCAGAAGAGAAGAAGATAAGGTCTGTCCCAGAGACCAAGTGGCAACTTGCTGCTTCTAGCAAACCCCATGTAAACATGGGAAAGAGGGAGAGGAGAGAAGGGTGAACTTGGGAACCAACCAAACATCTTCATTGAAGGCTATACCCTGACTCCTTGCCCAGCTCACTCCTTTCTGTTTTTCCCCCTTCTTTTCTCCATAAAAATATTCTATGCTGCTTTTCTTATTGCCATTGCTTAGAATTGGCAGTCTGGATTCAGAGAACATTTTAAGGAGGGTATTGTTAGGATTTCTATATCAGTGTCTGATGTTTCTCTAAAAACTGTAAGTGAACAGACACTAGTTCAGGAAAGAATTATGCCAGTTTCTGTTGTTGAGAAAAGATATCACAGAAGAAATCCTCCGCTTGTGCAAGTCGGCAGGGGTCTGCTGAAAAAGCAGCTTGTTTGTTTGGACCCGTCCCCATGCCTTGATCGCCAGTTGAATACATACTTGCTTTTTGTTCAAAATAATTGAAAAGATCTAATACATCGTCTGCTTCAAAATAAAGGAGCCTGAAATGCTTCAATATATCATAAAATAAGGTAATTTCTCATAGTGCATGGCTAGAGGAGACAATCTTCTAAGCTTATGTAGTTATCTTAATATTTCATTTTTAATATAAAAGAATTGTACTTGCATGGCTGTGAAATCCCAGCCCTTGTTTTTAAAGTATAACTGCCATCTGTATAACAATATAGCAAAACCACAGCATCTACACAGCAGTAAAGACATTGCAGTAAGTCTGACTTACCAAGTTCAGTGACAATGTAAGTCCAGAGGTGCGAGTGGAGAGCCTTGAATTTCCCTCCCTTTTATATATTTTTCTGACCAAGCCTACTGTGCTTTAAACTCATATTCATCACAAAACAAATTTACTTATGCCCGTCATTCCTTCAGTTGATGTAATTGTTTTCCTTGGTTTGTGACTATTAGTCAGTTCTTGGCTTCCAAAAGCATGACATTGCATTGCAGTTTTCTTTCATGTTCAGACTTCCTGGGTCAATTCTATTTGTAAAATTAGTGTGGTGAAATCTGGGTTATAACAGGAAAGGGAAGGAAGGATATTGAGAGCAGAATTGATTGATGTTTGCAATGCAAATTTTGGAGGAATGGACAAATGTCAGTATATGAAACCTGCAGTGACTCTGGATTGGTTTGAGGATGAACAAATTTCAAAATTTTTTCAGCAATAATAATCCCTAGAAAGCATTTATTGTTTGTTTATTTTTTTGGTTTTGTTTTTATTTCAAAATTACATTTTTAGGACAGAATATTGGCATTCTTTGCATTTATTATCTTGTATTAGTTCGAGCTCAGAAGTACAAGAAAGGATTAGAGGACGAGTCTGGTCTGTATCTTGCTGCAATCAAATATGCATGAACATCTTCATTGTACACTGTGACCTGCCACAGGAAAGTCATTCTGTAGAAAATCTGATTTACTTGCTTGCTATAATCTATCAATTATTTTTACCAAACTTCAACAGCCACCTCCTAAGTCTACACAGAAAGAAACTGGGGTTCTTTTTGGTGTAAGTGGAAATATTTTTGAATAAGGTAAGGAGTTGATGACAAGACTTTATGAGAACCGTAAAGCAGGTAGCAATCAATAATAAATCTAAAGGCTTACAAGCAGAAATAATGATATTTGAAATTTCCAGGCTTTGCACCATATATGAAATAAATTTACAAACTCAGTCTTCTGGAGAGCCAGCCCAAGCAAGGCAAATTTAATTGGATCTAAAAATATCTGCTTACTGACTGTTTACACTTAGATCAGAAAATGATTCAGTCAGGGGTTCATGACAAAGAACAAGATAAAAGAAACAGGAACAGATCTCTGTAATAACTGTAGCTTTCCTGAGAGGTCCCCCAAATGCTAAATATGGTTTAATGTGACATATTCTTAATGTTATTGAGGTGTTTAACTTAATGCTGTTAATGACAGTGAATAATGCTGAGCCCTGTGAATGTGACCTGGTAAGCAGCAACATCACGGTCTTCCCTGGTGACCTTCACCTCAAAACGCTGCTGTTTACTTGCATCTAAAGGAAGGATAATAACAGGCATGTCAAACGTTCTGGGCCTTTCTCAAAATTTTGAATATCAAAGCCTTCATTAATACTTATTAAAGATTATAATGTACAAAGAGTTTTATTATTTAAATATTAATACTACGTTACGTGAAAACATCCCAGTGTTATGTAACACAGTGTCTAAAAACATATATCAGGTTATTCTGTTTTTATGCTTTGTTAAGGTTATGATTTACAGCTTCAGAATTGGGTCTCTGGAAGTTTTTTCTCTGAAAATATGTTATATACATACCATTTTAATGCTTATAGGCCAATTTTCTAGCTGAATCAAGCAGCATAACAATATCCTATTGCGTGATGGCATAAAATCAAAGAAATGGTCTTTCCCCCTTTGCTAGTCACAGGAAATGTTAGAAGGGATTGGTAAGAACGTGCTGTTTCACGTGTCATTAAAGTTATGAGATACATGAAAAGTAGAGACTACCCCTTCCACAAATATTTCGGAAAAAAAAAAAAGTACAACAAAGTACGTGGGCCAACATGCACGGTGAGGCTGGTCTTCCAAAAATAACGTTTGGCATTTCATATGTCTTTGCATATTGTTGCTGTACTGAAGAAGTGAATTCAGCACGATGATACCACAGTTTAATTGCCCTATGTCGTTCTGAGATGAAAGGAACCTGGAGGGTGTAGCTTGAATGTCACAGTGCTGGACCAATAATCAGAAACCCTGGGGAGAACCGGTATATCAATGAGAAGGAGTCATGGGGGAAGCAAAATGTGCTTCGTAATTGGAGCTGACTCGGGGAGCAGACATACCTTTCACATGCTGGGCGGGACTGGGAGCTCTATAAAAACCCGAGCTGCTGAGCATAATGCATTCGCTTCTCCTGCCTTATCCTCCTTGCAGAAGTGGGTAAGTTGGAATAGATTTAGAAAACTTAGTGAATAATGAAGAGATATTTGATATTATTTTCCCTCTCTCCCCCCCCCCCTCCCAGTTATTAACCTACAAGGGTTGTAGATTAATGCATTGGGAATTAAGGTTGTGATTTGCTGAGATTTATATGTAAGATATTCTTTCCTCCCTGGATTTTCATTCATATTTGAGTGTTTGAAACTCTGTTGGTCCTGCGTGTATCCTTTTCCCTTAAAGTCTTTATCTCAGTACAGCTCTGAAGGATTTCCCAGTTTATTTCCTGACAGCTCCCTTTTGACACAGGTGTCACGGTTCACCATCCCATCTCCCATCATGATGGCTGTGCATGAAAACTCAGAAAGACTGGTCAGGACAGGGAATTAGGGGGAAGACTTGGCACTGAAATGCAGGATAGAACACTAGATGAGCACAGAGCAGCATGCCTGGGTTTGCTGGCTCTCTCTTCCCTCCCTACATGCTTGCAGCGTTTATGTGAGGTTCATTTGCTGTTGGGAGCGTTACCTTACAGGCTTCTTCTCTGCTGTGTTTCAGACTTGCCTCCCTCCATCGCACCAAGATGACTTACTGCTACCAGAACCAGTGTGAGGACACCTGCTACTCTCCCTGCAACTACAGGACCGTGTACAGCTGCCGGACCTACGACTGTGGAAGCCCTTGTGACTACCGGGGCTACAGGGGTCTGTGCAGTTATCAGGACTGCTACCCCTCCTACAGCTCCCGCTACTGCTACCCCTACTCTTCTTGCTACAGCCGTAGATACAGCTATGGAAGCTGCTACCCCTGCTACCCCTGCTAAATCCAGAAGGATTTAATGGGAAATGAGGACTGAGAATTAATTAACCGAATTCACGGCTGCTGTTAGGGGAAGAGTTTGCAGAAGCTCTGAGTCCAGGACTGCGACAGAAAGACGTAGTATTTTAGAGAGCTCAGTGTTTCCACAAAACTTCTTCAATGTTCTTCAAAATGTTTTGTCTTCTTTTTTCCCTACTGACTTCCTAACCCTACATGGGTTTGGTGGTGTAAGGGAAGCCAGGTGTAACAACTTCTTAACTCATTTATAGATCTTTCCCAGCTAACATTAATGAAACCTAGAGTGTACCTGTACTAGCCTTCCTGTGGATATGTTTCTGTCTTAACTGCTTCTGAAGCTATACCAAAGAAAGAGTAAATCATCTGATCTGATTTGTTTCATTGGACTTAAAGGAAATGGAAAAGTTTGAAAATGGAAATTGATAGTCAAATGCTACAGCTGTAGCAGCAAAAATGGTACCAATGAAACAGGAAGATTTTCTGCGGATATAAATTAATCTCTGTAGGCATTGTTTCTGCTTCTGCTTTCTGTATTATTTTAGATTGTGGTTGTGAGCTTTAGTCTTATTAAAAGTGTTACAGCATCATTACATGTCCCTGGTTTTCTTTTTCTGACTTGGATATACACAGATTTCTGTCCCCTGCATGATATGTTTTATGGAGACATATCACACCCTGTAGCTTTTATGAATGTCAGCTGAACCTGAGCACACATTTTGCAAGCTAATAGCCCAGTAGTATCTCAGAAAATGAAGTCACCCATTCTGGAATTTCCTAGGAAGGATTTGGAAATATTCTTTTACATTTGCCTTAGCATCACAGTGCATGCGCAGACATTGGACATAACAGCACCACATCTTAGTGATTTGTAAATGCACAGACTGCCTGCAAGCAAACCCAATTTAACTGGGGAATAAGCCAAGAAGTTGGGAGAAAATCCCTCTTTCTCATGTGCTTTTGTGCTGGCAGTGTCTGGGACGCTTTCTGGGATTAGAGACTTGATCTGTTACAGAGTAGAAAATTGCACTTTCCGTTCACCTTATTAAGTGCTGGTAAGGGCAAGTGTTTACAAGTGTTACTGCAAAGCTCCATTTGAATGACAATGAAATGGCATAAAGTTCCCTGGCAGCACAGTCACACAGTTGTTATTAGGGTGAGATCCCTTGACGTAAGTCTGAAACGACTTTAATATTCATGACTGAAGTACTTAACTGCAGCGGTAGTAACCTCTTAATAGTACGATGCTGTAACACACTCTAGGCATGAAACAGCCAGTGAAGTGCTTTGAAAGCCCTATTAAACTCTAGAACCCTTGTTGTGGATGTAATTGTTGTCCTTTGAACACACACAGAGGCACTTTGAGGGCAGTCTCACTAGAGGAACAGAGCTCAATTTTGCTGCAATACAAAATACGAGGACAAAATTCCTTGAAAACCTTTGCAAATAAAGCTGTGGGTTACACTTCCAGCAGCTTTTGGGATGGAGATCTCTCATGGCTTCTGAGGAGCTTTGCTGCTAGGAAAGCACTCACTGACTTTGGCGCCTGACGTGTTCCCTGCAGAAGTGCAGTGACAGTCGCTGTTCAGCCTGTATCTTGATGTTAAGGTCTATAAATTTAGCTGGAACTGGTCATAATTTCATTTTTTTCATTAGGTAAATCTATTAAATAAAATCTGGATAGCTATGAACAAGTTACTAAGCAAAAACTGGAAAGTATTAAGTGTCTAAGATGCACAAGTAAGCGACAATGTTAGCTTAAAATAATTGCTAATATCTCAGTAGTTTTACAGACCATTTATGGGCTTGGCTGCTTTAACAGGGGACCTAGTTAAAAGAAAGAGTTAGAAATTTGTGAAATGCCTCACACCCACATCTTTCTTTCACTCCTGGAAATCTTAAAATAAGACTAGAAAGAAATACAAATTTCTGGGATGAGAAGGCAAAGTAAATAATGGTAGGGTCTATCATGTTGGTTTGTGCAGAGCCACATCTGAATGAAAAATTTGAAGGCTATAAAATCACATTCTGACTAAAGCATATCTAAAAATGCCTCAACAGGTACTTTTGAAGTAACTATTATCTAATAACAAATCATCTGACAAGAGCAGTCAGCCTTTGATAGAGTAATAACAGACTACAAATTTATAAAATATTTATGTGTCTGAGAATGGCTTTGAACATCTCAGATTATCTAGCATGGAAAGATGTGGAGACATTCTATTTTTCTGCTTGAGAAAAAACCCATAGAGTAACAAATACATTTAGATATTTTTTTCCTTCAAAAGCTATCCCTTAAAATGGGTCTAATTTGTAACAGCGTGTAACTGTTGTGTGCTACAACACCAGGTTGTACATCACAAGCTGTTGAACCTCTCACAAACCCTGTTCACTAAGCCAAGTGTGATCTGATATTTAACCCTGTGGCTTGAGCTTCGTTATCAACATACTCCTGGCCAACATGGAAAATTAGAAGAGCAAACTCATATAAATCAACCAAAAGTCAAATTATTAATGCAATGTGGATTCTTTAATTGGCATAGAAAATGCAATAGACAGTGACAGTATGAAAAAAAACAGCACAGAAACAATGGTTTGGAAACATGAAAATCATAAGGCTGTAGCAAGGCACAACCCAGGGCTCCACTCCAAAGTTTCCCCCCTCCTATGGCAGGTTGGGAGTCTCAGAGCCAGGCAGAGCTGGGGACACTCTCATCCAAGGATGAGTACAGCTTTGTTCTATCACGGATAGAGGGGAGCTTTTGGAGGCAGTGCTGGAAGCCCCGTAGTAGCCACCTGAAGATTTGCAAGGCGACTCTGCAAATAAGCAAGGACTGTAATGTTCAAGTAGTTGCTTTGCCACAGCCTAAATAGGAGCTGAAAAACTTCTTCTATGTCTGGTGGCAGAAGACAAGAGGAGCTACTGGTAGAGACCAAGGGCATAGGCAGAACTGAACTCTGGATATTTGGGGTTTAGCAGATCCCACAGTTACCACCGAGGTACCCATGGCCTCGGCCCCAGCTGCCATATCCACAACCCCCATAGCCTCCATAGCCTCCCCAGCCTCCATAGCCTCTGTGGCNGGGAAGGTGACCACCGAGGCCGGGGGCTGGATCACCACCGTGGAGTCGGGGCACTGCCGCACGCAGGGCTCATTGCAAGTGTCAGCCAGCGGGGCCGGGGCGGCCACCCCACAGGACGTGTTGCACAGGCTGGTGCAGGACATCTTTCAGGCAGCTAAACACTCCTGGAAAACACACCGGGGATTAGGCAAGGGTGCCAGGAAGGGACCTTATTGAGGGAGGCTGTGATAGATGCCCAAGAGTCTTTCAAGAGCTAGACTTACCCAGTTGGTGAGGAGAGTCCAACGGAGGAAGATGGATAGAAGCTGCAGAGTCCTCAGCTCTTTTATACACATCCCAGACTGCCCGGGGCACCAGCCAAGGGGGCGGTGGTGGAAACCCCAGGTAATCATGCAATCTATTGGTCAAGCTTCATGACACAGATAGTGATGAGAGACAATTATATCCCCTCTTCACTGGGCACACTGGTGTGCAAATGTGCCCTGGAGAAGGAGGAGGTGATGGGAGGGACAGTCCAATGACACGCCATTACATGAAAGAGCAGGCACTGCTGTAGCTGACCACACATCCCTAATAAACCCAGATCTGTCCCTAATCCCCCCCAATTTACCTGTGTAGAAGAATCCTGATCATCTTGCAGATGTGCTTTACAATCCTGGGCGCAGGCATCACGCCTGTCCTTCCCTCTCTTTTACAGGCTGGTAAACAGAGTCATTGGGAGGTTGGCAAGGTGAGAAGCCATCAGAGCTGCTTGTTGTGGTTCTTACATGCCCACCATCTCCCAGTGCTAGCCCCTCACAGGGGCTAGGGTCATCCTTAAGCCTTGGCCTTCTCTGGACCCTTGCCAGGTATTTGGGGCCCATGGATCCCCTTGTTGAAAATGCAAAGAGCAGGATGCTTGACATGCCCGTGCCTGCAGAGAATGTGATCACGTGCAGCCCTGCCCCACTGTGGCTTCCAGGGTAGCCAGTCCTGGCATGGTTCTCACTGCCCAGCTGATTAATTGAATCCCTCCAGAGGGGGCTTGGGGAGGGCCAAGCTGTGCCATGCCTCACACTTATTTCACTGAGGGTGGGGCTCTTTCAGGGCACCCAGTGTGTGCTGGCACAGGTAATACCAGGCTGTGAGATTACCAAGGCTGGCAGGTGAAGGTGGTTGGGCCATGAGTTGAGGAAAACCTCAGGCTGCAACAGCTTTTATGCCTCAGCACAGCCCTGATGTAGGACCCGTTGCAGAAAAAGGTGATGTGATGTTGCAGGGTGATGCCTGGCATCCTCTCAATCTTCAGCATGTTCCTCACAGCCTGGGATGCCCAAATACCTGGCAAGGCTTAAGAGAAGGCCAAGGCTTAAGGATGCCTCTAGTCCCTGTGAAAGGCCAGCACCAGGACATTGTGGGCATGTAAGAGCCACAACGAGCAGCTGGGACAGCTTCTCACTTTGCGCAACCTCCGATGACTGTTTACAAGCCTGTAAAAGAGAAGAAATGACAGTCATGATGGATACACCCAGGATTGCAAAGCACATCTACAAAATGCTCAGGGTTGTCCTACATGGACAAAGTGGGGGGGATTAGGGACAGATCAGGGTTTATTAGGGATGCACAGCCAGCTACAACAGCGCCATGTCTTTCATGTAATAATGTGTGACAGACTGTTGTCCCCATCACCCTTATTCTCTCCAGGGCATGTCTGCAAGTCAATATCTTCAGTGAGGAGGGATATAATTGTCTCTCATCACTATCTCTGTCATAAAGACTGTCCACTGGCTTTCATGCTCACCTTGGGTTTCCGCCACCACCCCCTTGGCTGACGACCCAGGAAGTCTGGAACGTGTATAAAAGAGCTGAGGG
>ML997751.1:494227-517669 GCA_010365825.1 Otus sunia | reverse complement strand
AGGGGGGGGGGGGGTTAAGGGGTTTAAGGAGTGTTTCTAAAAGATGGCATCTACAGTGTTTCTGGGTAAAGATACGCCTTTTTTTTTTTAACACATTCTCAATTAGATTCCAACATTCACTACAATTACTATACATGTCATAGTGTTCGCAACTCACCTCAGATCCACACAGAGTACAACAATTACATTTATCACACCATATTCTATTTTGACATGAATCATGCCTATGTTTTCCACAATGGGCAGCAAGGGTTTCCCCTTGGCTTTGAGAAGTGGGAGAGAAAGTTGGGGTGGTGCTGGTAGGAATAACAGCTGCAGTTTCCCACACACTGAACAGCCTCCACCTCTTAGTACCTAGGTGCCTTGGCTCTATTTTGGCCCATAGATAAATAGCACTTTAGAGCTTAATAAACACTCTCTTTCCAGTCCAGGTATTAATTTATTCCTGGTTGGATCACCATCCAAATCCACTGAAATCAGCAGAAAGACCTCCAGAGCACTTTTGCATCAGCCCTGTGAGACTCAGCTGCTGAAACTTGGTATGGGAGGACATAGGAGTACTTCTGCCTGGTGCTTTTCTTAGTTATCTTCCTCACTCTTCCCCTTCCTAGTTGTTTTTGCACAGTTTTCTCTTCTGATGGATAAAAGACAGATTTCCAGAATCCTTTGCCTCTAATAGAATAATAGAATCATTTAGGTTGGAAAAGACCCTTAAGATCATTGAGTCCAACTGTAAACCTAACACTGCCAAGTCCACCACTAAACCATGTCCCTAAGTGCCACATCTACAGGGATGGTCACTCAACCACTTCCCTGGGCAGTCTGTTCCAGTGCTTGATAACCCTTTTAGTGAAGAAATTTTTCCTAATATCCAATCTAAACCTCCCCTGGCACAACTTGAGTCCATTTCCTCTTGTCCTGTCACTTGCTACTTGGGAGAAGATACCAACACCCACCTCGCTACAACCTCCTTTCAGGTAGTTGTAGAGAAAAATAAGGTCTCCCCTCAGCCTCCTTTTCTCCAGGCTAAGCAATCCCAGTTCATTCAGCCACTCCTCATAAGACTTGTTCTCTAGACTCTTAACCAGCTTTGTTGTTCTTCTTTGGACCCGCTCCAGCACCTCAATGTCTTTCTTATAGCGAGGGGCCTAAAACTGAACACAGCATTCAAGGTGCAGTCTTACCAGCACTGAGTACAAAGGGACAATCACTTCCCTAGTCCTGCTGGCCGCACTATTCCTGATAAAACCCAGGGTGCTACTGTCCTTCTTGGCCACCTGGGCACACTGCTGGCTCATATTCAGCGAGGTGTTGACCAACACCCCCAGGTCCTTTTCCGCCAGGCAGCTTTCCAGCCGCTCTTCCCCAAGCCTGTAGCATTGCATGGGGTTGTTGTGACCCAAGTGCAGGACCTGGCACTGAGCCTTGTTGAATCTCATACAGTTGGCCTCGGCCCATCACTCCAGCCTGTCCAGATCCTTCTGTAGAGCCTTCCTACCCTCAAGGAGATCAACACTCCCACCCAACTTGGTGTTGTCTGCAAACTTACTGAGGGTGCACTGGATCCTCTCATCCAGATTGTTGATAAAAATATTAAACAGAATGGGCCCCAATATTGAGCCCTGGGGAACACCACTGGTTGGCAACTGGATTTAACTCCATTCACCACAACTCTTTGGGCCTGGCCATCCAGCCAATTTTTTACCTAGAGAACAGTACACCCATTCAAGCCATGATCAGCCAATAAGATTAGATTTTTGTCCTTTTGCTTAGGGTGCTGACATGTGCTGGTCTCAGTCTGGAAAGCATGTGCCCATGCTAAAATTGTTTATCACAACACAGCTTAATCATAATAATTGGGTTTTAGCATTGGTGTTATTAGAGATAAACTAAACTCCAGAGTGAGGCCTGAATTAAAATCATATAATCAGCCATTGAAGCTCAAACTAAGAGCTAAGGAGCAAGAATGGTGATAGTAAAGTTAATATATAAATATTGTTAAATCCATACACTATAGATACAATGGCACACGAGTAATTCTTAGCAAGATCACTTGAATAAAAATATTAATACAATAGTAAATGAGTCACTTCAAAAGTTTTCAGGATTTTTTGTAAAAAGCTTGATCTAATATTTTCTCTTTAAGTAAAATGTACTCTTAGTATATTTCAGTGTATATGACTCTTCATAGTCCTTGCTATCAAAGTATCTTCTTGCAGTGTAAGTATATTTCTGGCCTAGTTTAGCAGCTCTAGTATCAAGTCATTAATATGTTGTCTTATGATTATTCAGGTGAATGAGGTTTGAAATTATTTGGTGTATTTCAGGAAGAACTGCTTCTCAACAAAATGGTAGGTGACTTTAGCTCTTCCCCTGTAAAAGAGAGAGGTAATTGTGTAGTGTATACATTTCAAAACCACAAAGTAAATTTCTAATGCAGTTATATAAAGCACTCTAGAACTGTTAATAAATAAGACAGGATAGGTAATTTACAGAGTAAATTATTTAACAAGTCATGTGAGCCCATGCTAAAAAAAAAGCATGTTTAAATTCATATGAAGCTCAGTGCTGTTGGTATTTTGGGTCTCTCTCATTTTAGAATTTTAGACTCTGTTCAAGATTAAATATATTATAAAACTGTCAACAGGGCTTCTCAATCCCCATCCCCTTACACCTGAAAACACTTTTGTCTGTGCAGGATGGCACAGCTTGGCTGTATTTAATGTTTATTTCTGGTGTTTTGGAATGATACAGTAAAATACAAGGCATGCAAATTATTAAAGGGATTTTGGACAGTTGTGATACAATAGCTCCTTTTAGGAATCTGTCCATGTTTTTTCATCTTCTTCTAAAGATCTTGGTTACGGTGAGTTGAAAGTAAGCATTATAAAAATCAATTTTGTAATTTCCATGCTCTAAATATACCCCAAATATCACAAACCATAGGGTTTTATATATTCTGGTTTCTTTTTGATCTCAGGTAATCTTTTGCATTCCTTGCTTTAATCCTTGTTCTTCCAGTCAGTGAGGACTCATGGGACTCCTTAGGAACTTATCTGGGGTTGTCTCTGGCATGCTGAGACAGTGCAAGCTGGCTGTTGCTGGAGGAGGGCAGCATCCTTCAGGAGGTGTTCAGTGTTGTGCAGAATTGGGCTAGCAAGACACTACCTGTAGTTCTATGTCTTTAGTCACTCAAGAGTTTTAAGAGAGGTTTGGGATTTATATACTTTGTATGAATTTGAGACTTTGGTCTAGAATATGTTGTTTTTATGAAACTTCCACTTCTTTACATACTAATGAGAAAACAGAAAGCCCAGGAGTCCAGCTTCCAATAGCTTTAGAATGGCATTTACCAGATTTTTCAGATTCTCTTTTTCCTTTATTATTTTTATGCTGAAAGTATAAAAGAGAAAGCAGGCTATTGAGATTCTAGATCTCAAATCTCTCTCGTGTTTGGTTTGTGTGTGTGGTGGGGGATTTTGGTAGTGGGGGAGGGGGCTACAGTGGTGGCCCCCTGTGAGAAGCTTCTCAAAGCTCCCCCAGCTCCAAGTCGGACCTGCCTCTGGCCAAGGCCGAGCCAATTAGTGACAGTGGCCACACCTCTGTGATAACATATTTAAGAAGGGGGACCTGGGAGGAGTGGGAGTTGTGAAGGAGATACCTATGCAAACATCATGGTCAGTGGAAGAAAGGAGGAGGGGGGGAGGTGCACTGGAGCAGAGACTCCCCTAATGGTGAGAGGGCAGGCTGTCCTCCTTCAGCCCATGGAGGTCCACAGTGGAGCAGATGCCCACTTGGAGCCCATGGAGGACTCCACGCTGGAGCAGGTGACTGTGCCCAAAGAAGGCTGGGACTCTGTGGGAAGCCCTGCTGTTGTAGTTCGGTACTGGGAGGACTACAGCATGCAGGAGGGACCCACACTGGAGCAGCTCGGGAAGAGCTGCAGCTGTAGGAAGGACTCATGTCGGAGAAAGTTTGTGGAGGACTGTCTCCGTGAGAGGGACCCCACACTGGAGCAGGGGAAGAGTGTGAGGAGTTGTCCCCCTGAGGAGGAAGGAGCAGCAGACTGACTGCAACCACTATCCCCTGCCCCCCTGTGCTGCTAAGGGGCAGGAGGTAGAGAAACTGAGAGCAAAGCTGAGGCCAGGAAGAAGGGAGGGGTGGAGGGAAGGTGTTTTTAAGATGTGGTTATACTTCTCACTGTCCTACTCTCTCTGTTAAGTGTTGTTGTTAGTGTCTGAATTAAATTGATGTTCTTTTTCTTCCCCGTAATGAGTCTGTCTTTTGCCTGTGACCATAAGTGGTGAGTCATCCCTCCCTGTCCTTATCTCGATTCCTGAGCTTTTTGTTGTATTTTTTCCTTTCTATTCCTGAGGGGGGAAGAGTGAGTGGATGCATGGTGCTCAGTTGCCCTCTGGGTTCAAACCATGTGTCCTGGTTTAGCCAGGATAGGGTTAAGTTTCCCCAGCAGTGGGGGGAGCTCCAGCCGGGTTATTCAGATACCAGGCGGACCTCACATCCTGCTGAGGAGGCGAGACTGGTGGGTTAGCACGTGTGTATACCATCGCTTGCTTCTCATTGCTGTATTGGTAGATATTTCACTCTGTTCATTGTTATTACTGTTATTCTCATTGTTATTGTTGTTGTGTGCTGTGTTGCTGTTGCACTGTTGTATTAAACCTTCCTTATCCCAGCCCGGGGCTTTGTACTTCACTCCCTTTGTGGGGGAGGGGCAGCGGCCGCGTGGTCTCAGACCCCGGCAGGGACTAAACCACCACACCATGACAACTCCAAAGCAAAAACTTTTCTGTAACTAAATAAAGGTTTTATTTCTTCATTTTGAATTAGTTTTAAAGTAAGAAGGGAAGAAAATAACATACTTTTTAGATTGCAGTTCTCTCTCTCCAGTTTTTGTTACATGTCACTGCAGCAATAGCTAACATGTCAATAAAGGTGGCTAGTAGGATTTCTTTGCCTAAGCTGTGTGAGTATAGTAGGTAATGAAGTATAAAAATGATGAAGAACAGAGCAGAGATCTTTAAAAACCCTCTCAATACTTTATTGATGTTAAATGTATCTTTAGCTTGTTATATTTGGAAATGCTTTATTTGAAAACTGTCCTTTAAAAAGGGAAGCACTCTTTGTATTAACTTATCATTTATGTGCATTTCAAATGGAGAAATAAATTCATAGAGGTTTGAAAACCATATGCCTATGCTGCATGGGATGTGAATACAAACTATTACTGGATGCTGTTTGCATTTACAAAGATCTACTTATACAAATGTATGTAGGCACATAACTGCTGTTGAAATCAAATATATTGAGGATGCACCTTAATTCCTTTCTGATTGTGAGCCTAAGTTTTCAGAAACTGCATAAAGCAAAGCAAACCAAACTACCATCCCCTGAAATATGCATATTGAGATCTTGTTTCTTATATAGCTACAATTAACCATAGCATTACAGAATCCTAATGCACTTCTGGTAAAGGAGCCATGCCATGAAAATTCTATTGTGAATATGTATATTTTAAAAAATTTTCCTGGAAGAAAATGACCTGTATTGACTGATGATTATCAACAGCATTTATAGCTGAAATGATTAAATATATTTAATACCACATCAGCTACTCTTGTTTCTGACATTCTTGAAGATCAGATTTCAGGGTAATATTCCTTAGTTCTAATCAGGGCCTGAAGAAAAAAATTTTTTACAGAACTAAGAGAAAGTAGAACAAGGCAGACACAAGACCCAAGATATTTGTAAAAACAGTTTAAAAGATCATAATCTATAAATGGTGTAACTTGAACCAGTCTTTTGCTAAGCCTACTTATATTTTGAATACTGTATATGCCTCGTGTATTTATATGTGTACACAAAAGTTTGAACTTTTCACAGAATCACAGAATCGTCTAGGTTGGAAAAGGCCTTGAAGATCATCCAGTCCAACCATTAACCTAACATTGACAGTTCCCAACTACACCATAACCCTCAGCACTATGTCGACCGTACTCTTGAACTACCTCCAGGGATGGGGACTCCACCCCCTCCCTGGGCAGCCCATTCCAACGCCTAACAACCTTTCAGGTTAGGTTCAAATAGATTTACAAACATTTTGAATTGGCACAAATCTATATGTGGCATAAAGATACCAAAGTGGAAAAATATTAGTGCTGGATAGAACTTTTGGGGTTTTTTTTCAGCACTAGACATTACTGAAGATTCTGGACTGTGTGTGTGTGCAGTGTCTGTCTTGTTGCCCAAAGCCCATGTTTTTGGAAGGCATGGACCTAGGTGGCACAGCTACAGAAATAGTTACCACTTGTCCTGGAGGTGGGAGGGAGTGGAAGAAAGATCATTTTGATCTTCCTTGCCCTGAACATTTCTTGCAACTCTCCATGGCATTCATGTCTGCGTGGAGACAGGGCAGTCATTCCCTCCTTTTCGGTATGCCTGTATGTGCAGTTTTTGCCAGCTGTACAGGATTTTGAATCTTGTTATGATTTTTAACAGTTTATCTTGAAACAGTTTTGCTCTCCACAGTTGGTATCTAAAGTGAAAGGTTTAGGAGATGACAACTCTAAAGAGTTGTAGTTATCATTGAACTGGCAGCTCGATCTGATGTAATTGCAGGTGAACACTTCACCCATCCTGAGGGTTGGGGGAATGCTGGAAGGTGTATAGATTGGAGGAATTCTGAAAGGTATGTGCAGCAGTGTTGCATAATTAGGAAAACCATAAGGATAAGGATAAATAGGCTGGAGGATGAGAAAAATATTAGTCTTCTCTTAAGCAGTGGCAGAGACAGAAGTTGTAAAGGTAAATGAAGATTGCCATGAAAATTGTGGTAGGTAAGGAGAAGGCAGCTTTTGGAGAAATAGTAAAAAAGTTTGAAGACCATTATACCAAATAATATCTTATGAAAGAGGTACATGCAGGATGAGAACAAAGTTTGAAGGGAAATAGAGAAGATGATCAAAGACTTAAAATGATGTCAAAATGGAAAATGAACACTTACAAAAGAGTAAATGTTCATGAAGTATAGTAACAAAGTCAATTTGATCCCGCTCTAGAAAAGGTAATATGTATATATCAAGCAGCAAAGCAAACAGAAATGCATATAAAAACCTGGATGAAAGACACAGAATGTTTTACTGTGTGTACCATTGCAAAGGAGATTTTCCCAGAAATTAAATTGACCAAGTAGAAGAATAGCTATGGAAACAGTGGCAGCAATATGTCAGTCAGCATGAGTATTAGAAATGCTCTGGATAGTGACAAATGTGCAGAAAGTGTAATAAACACATCATTATACTAAAATATGCAATGCATGCAAGAAACTCCTTGTATTAAGTGAAGAATGGTATTCCTCAAGTGAAGATGAAGTGCTGTTTTTAGGAATACTAGTGGAAGAAGCTATCAATTAAAAAGATTGGCCAATTAAAATGAGCAGAGATGGACTATACAGGACAGAGAATGGAATGGAAATAAATGTGATAACAGGAAGTGAAATAGGGAACTGTAGAGAGCATATAAATGTGGAAGAATAAAGACTGCCTATGAAATGCTTTAACAGAGGAGCAATTTTAATGCTGTATCAGTTAAATATAAATGGTAATAGGTGTTGATATGCAGAAGGTGGCAACCTGTTCTGGGCCTAGAAAGCTGAGGTAAGCATCAAGAGAGTTACTATAATGGAAATTCAGAAAGACAACCTGTAGCCCTTTTTGAATGTTTTAGTAGCATAATATGAAGATTAAATGTCTTCCATTAAGAGACAAGATATGGCTTGGAGATGACACAAATCTGTAATCAGGGCTATGCAGAATGTTTCACAAGTCTTGAGAAAGAGGCTAGGAAATGAGTTGTGAACTAAGGCAGCAGATGGTATCATTTGAAGAACAGAAAAATATATACAAATTGAGTTCTCTCTTTAATAATTGCAGTGAAAAAAAGAATGGGGACTAGGACCATATGTAGACTCTTCAGACAAATAAAACCAGAAAAAGAAACATTTTTGCTGACTTATGGAAAGGACAATGTTGTTTGAGATGTCAGGAGTCAAATTATTCAGCAAATTTAATGCATTAACAGGATATATATGGATTTTCCTGGATAGATGGCTTTAAGCTTTGAAATTTCATTCCGTCATTTGAAAGTACTACCTTTTGATCTGTTTAGCTTGAGGTATATTGCATGCAATGAATGAGACAATGGAAAGTGTAGCAGGTATGGACATATGTCTTGATGATTCAGTGAATATCAGAAAGGACTGAACAGAGTATTTAACATTAAAAGAGACAGTAATTTTTAACTGAACAAAACTACTTATTAATGTCAAACAGTGGAAATAATATACTTGGGAGGAAGACTGGCTTCAGAGGGAATTTCTGAGGGAATTTCTTCTGTTGAATCAAAGAGTCGGGGAATACTGAATGTATCAAAACTTGAAGATAGGAAAAGGACTTAAATGTTGTAAAGCACACTGAATTATGTCAGCAAGTGTTTATCTAACTCTTAAGACATACCTTCTACAAAGTCACTTCCTGAACATGAGTGCCTGGGAAAAAAAGAATTCAAAGGTTTTGATATCAACCAAGATGCTTTCATGTTTTGATCCACTGGAAGACCTGAAAAGATGTGTCTAAAGGATGGTTAGGATCAATCTTACTGCACTATTATGGAACTGATGTTTTGTCAGTCTTATTTGCATCAAGGCCAGTGACAGCTACAGAGGTGGTGTATGCAAGTGATGAAAAAGAGAGATTGTGTTATTAGTCTCTGAAAAGTCATCGCACTAGGTGACTCTATAGGACAAAGAATTGTGACATATATTTCTTTGTATTTATTCATCCCTTGAAGATGTCCTTTCTTCCTAGCAAGTCAAATCTAAAAGAAAATTTTTTAACGCTGATGTCTACTCTTTGTCAAGAACTAATAATGGCCACTTCATTGCTCTCCTTTTGTATGTTTATTTATTGTGTGATTTTTTTGTTTATATATTATAAAGGGTCCGTACAGGAATTTAAGCCCCTTCCTGTCAGTCTCCAGAGATTATTTCATACACAGTGAGGAAAATGTTTTTGTAGAAAAGTGTAAGGCTAGTGTTTAAGATATGCCTTTATAAATAAATTCTTTATTGTCTGGACAGCTGATACTCCTTTCTGACCATATCAAGGGATATCAGCATATCCCAAAAATCTTTAATAAGGAAAAGCTGTTGCCTGTCCTCTGGAGAAATGTTAAAAATTGATGCTTTGGCGAAGTATCAAACGTATAAACTTCATGCAGCTCAGGGGGTGGCAACAAGAATAGAGATCCTAATGGAGAAAATAGGTAAATAAGCTTTGCATTCATTGTGGGGAAAGTAATTCTGAAGGTGTTGCTTAAGGACATGAATCCCAAATCTGGAGAGCTGCATGAAATGTCTTGAGAATTAACTTGATTTGTTACACTGCTACTTGAAAAGAACAGAACAAATGCCTTCAATCCAAACCAGAGAGGTAAGTAAGCCCAAGGATGCATTACATTTCATATTCCCATTTTCTAAATATAGTACCTGTTTTCTTAAATTCTGCATTGTGGTCATTAATTTATTTTTACTATTGTCTTAATGTTTGCATACTGTAATGTTGTGGTTTTGGCCAGGATAGAGTTAACTTTCCTTGGGCTGAGAGGGAGCATAGCTGAAGGGCTGGGTCCTGATCAACCATTGGAGCATTCCATGTCATGTGATGTCAAAGCTCAGCATATAGGCAGGCACATGATCTCTCACAGGTGTTCTTTGTTTTCTGTTTCTGGACTGGTGGGGCAGGATTCTCTGGTGCGCTTGGATCACTGCTAGGGACGGACTCTGTACCATACCAGTTACTGCTCGGTGAACCACTACTGCATTTTACCTGTTTTGGACTACTATTATTACTGTTGTTTTTGCTAGTATTTTTTTTTTTATTTAAACTACAAATTTCATCATTTGTCCCTCCCCTATTTCACTGGGAGTCAGGGGCGGGGGAAGTAAACAAAGTCATGTGGCGATTTGCTACCGGCTCAGTTCAAACCACAACAGTTTTTGGTGCTGTCCTGGTTTAGCCAGGATAAGGTTAAGTTTCCCCAGCAGTGGGAGGGGAGCTCTAGCAGGGTTATTCAGATACCATGCAGAGTCACATCCTGCTGGGGAGGCGAGACCGGTCGGTTAGCACGTGTGTTATACCATCGCACTTCTCACTGCTGTATTGGTAGATATTTTGCTCTGTTCATTGTTATTACTGTTATTCTCATTGTTATTGCTGCTGTTTGCTGTGTTGCTGTTGCACTGTTGTATTAAACCTCTCCTTATCTCAGCCCGGGGCTTTGTATTTCACTCCCTTTGTGGGGGAGGGGCAGTGGCCGGGTGGTCTCAGACCCGAGCAGGGACTAAACCACCAGAGGTGCCCAATGTGGGGCACGAAGTTTGAGATAATGGCAGAACAGGTAATAATGTTGACTGCTTGGCTCCTTAAGATTTTATTACCTCATTTGCATTATGTATTTCCCATGCTGTTGCTCACAGTCCATGAGAGCTGGGTTAAGATTTTGTTTTTGCTATATTATGTGATGCTTATCTATGATGGGGGGCTGTCATTGGCCCTGGGTCTATTTACAAATATGTTTGAAGAATTCTGGAATTTCAGATACCTTTGGAATGCTGATATACACATGGTCATTTTACTGCTAGGAGCTAGTCTGTTTCTGCATGTGGTTCAGGTTTTATTCTGGGTTAAGCAACTATTTAAGAGTATCCCTTGGAAAGCTACCCCAAGGTTGGAGAATTATGAGCAGCTGGAGGTGTGGAGTAACATGGGCAAGTACCTAGAACAGTGGGCACCTCCGATGTATTGGAACTTCACTCCTGAACAGGTGCAGAATCATGAAGAACTAGTAAAATATTTGGAAAAAGTATGTTGTCACCCAGCTAATTCCAGAGAGACACAGCTCACTGCAATATGCTGGGGCCTGGCTCATGCTTACTGAGTGCTATTAAACACTGTTCAGCACCCTCAAGAGGAAGAGCAGGGCTCTGCACCTGGTAACAAAGTAACAGGAACTGCAGCCACTACAACCCTGACCACAGGTGCTGCAGTTGAAACAGAGAACCAACCCATGACAGTGTCAGTTGCTCCCATACAGAAGAAGAAATACACAAGAAAATCCCCTCGCGGTGTACAGGGTGACGATGAACCAGGCCCATCATGAGAACAGGAGGAGGCAGAGCCAGTGATAGTCACCCGATCCTTATCCCTGAGTGAGTTACGAGACATGCAAAAAGATTTCAGCTGCCATCCAGGTGAGCAACTCATTACCTGGCTCCTCCGATGCTGGGATAGAGAGGCCAGTAGCATGGAATTAGAGGGCAGGGAGGCGAGGCAGCTGGGATCCCTGTCTAAGGAAGGGGGCATTGACAAAGACATTGGAAAGAGGTATCCCTTCAAGGAAGATTTTGTGTGCCGTCCAAGTAAGTGGGCCACTATGGAGAGAGGTATCCAATACTTGGGGGAGCTAGCTGTGCGGGAGATGGTTTTCTATGACCCAGATAATGCACAGCTACCCACAGATCCAGATGAAGTCCAATGCACACGGCCCATGTGGTGGAAGTTTGTACAGAGCACACCATGATCATATGCCAATGCATTAGCAGTAACGGACTGGGGAGACGAAGAGGGACCAACAGTGAATGAATTGGCTCGCTGAATACAATACGAAGAAAGTCTTTCTTCCTCCCTCATCATGGCTGTGGAGAAATTATCTCAAGATTTCCAGCAATTTAAAGAGGACATGTCTGACTCCCTAACTGCACTGACTAGAATCTCAGCTATCAGGAGTAGTCGTTTCTCTATTCGAGAGAACTGGTACACACCACGGAGGAAGCTGTGGCACTGCTTGCATGACTATGGAGAAGACATGAAGAAATGGGATGGAAAACCTACCTACCTCCTAGAAGAACGGGTATGTGAGTTGGAAGGAGGAACGAGTACAAAAAGGGGTTCTTTTAGGAGAAACGCTTCTCCGGTTTCCAGTAGTCAAGTGCCCAAACAGAGCAGAAAGGTCAACTTTGCTCACGATCCTATGAGAAGAACTTCTGACTTATATTCGCAAGAAGTAAGTGATCGAGATGAGACTGAAACGCATGCACACCACACTAACCCATTTGTCATTAGCGGGTATTATGACCAACATTAGAGGGGCCCTGCCTCCAGACAGGTGGAGGACAGGGACAATCGAGTTTACTGGACTGTGTGGAATTGATGACCTGGCACATCTGACCCCCAGCCGTATAAGGCTCTAGTGTACACTGGTGCTCAATGCACCCTAATGCTGTCGAATTTTAAAGGGGCAGAACCCGTTTGTATTTCAGGAGTGACAGAGGGGTCTCAACAGTTGACTTATTGGAGGCCAAGTTGAGCCTAAGTGGAGAAGAGTGGGAAAAGTACCCCATTGTGACTGGCCCAGACGCTCCATATATTCTTGGTATAGATTATCTCAGGAGAGGGTATTTTAAGGACCCAAAAGTGTATCGATGGGCTTTTGGTATAGCTGCCTTGGAAACAGAAGAAATTAAAGAGGAAATAGTCCATGCATCTCTTGGGCCAGTTCGTACAGGACAAGATGTTAAAAATGTGCTTTACACCGCATCCAGGAAGAATTGTCCTACCTGGAGTATCTGGCAGAGAGCACCAGGGGAGACTCCAGGTTGAGCCCTGGGATTTTCGAGTCGGGGATACAGAGGATCCGAGGACCGCTATACTCCAACTGAAAAGGAGATACTGGCAGCATATGAATGGGTCCGAGCTGCTTCAGAGGTGATTGGGACACAGCTCCTCCTGACTCCCCGACTGCCACTGCTGGGGTCGATGTTTTCCTCTACACACCATGCAGCCGATGCCATGTGGAGTAAATGGGTTACATTAATCACACAATGGGCTCGAATAGGGACCCTCAGCTGTCCAGGAATACTGGAGTTCATTACAAATTGGCCAGAAGGCAAACATTTTGGAATGGTGCCAGAAGAAGAGGTAATGAGTTGGGCCACTGAAGAATATCAGAACAACCAACAGGCAGATCAAGTTGCTAAGATTAAGGTGGCTCAAGCAGATCTGGAGTGGCAACATAAGGGTGAACAATTGATGGCTCGCTGGGCCCATGACTCCTCAGGCCATCAGGGAAGAGATGCAACATATAGATGGGCTTGTGACTAAGGGGTGAACTTGACCATGGATGCTAATGCACAGGTAATCCATGAATGTGAGACATGTGCTACGATCAAGCAAGCCAAACGGTTAAAGCCCATTTGGTATGGAGGACAATGGTCAAAGTATAAATATGGGGAAGCCTGTCAGATTGATTATATCACGCTCCCACAAACTTGGCATGGCAAACACTATGTGCTTACAATGGTGGAAGCAGCCACTGGTTGGTTGGAAACTCATGCCGTGTTCCATGCCACTGCCTGGAACACCATTTTAGGCCTTGAGGAGAAAGTCTTATGGTGGCATGGCACGCCAGAAAGGATTGAGTAAGATAATGGGACACATTTCTGAAACAACCTCATAGAAATCTGTGCCAAAGGACATGTCATTGAGTGGATATATCAAATTCCCTGTCATGTACCAGCCTCTGGGAAAATTGAGGGATACAATGGGTTGCTAAAAACTACACTGAGAACAATGGGTGGTGGAACTTTCAAACACTGGGACATGCATTTAGCAAAAGCCACATGGTTAGTCAATACAGAGGATCTGCCAAGCAAGCTGGTCCTGCTCAGTCAAACCTCTTACATACTGTAGATGGGGATAATGTCCCTGTAGTGCACATGAAAAATATACTGGGAAAGATCATCTGGGATATTCCTGCATTGGGTAAAGGTAAACCCATGCATGGGATTACTTTTGCCCAAGGAACTAGGTGAACTTGGTGGTTAATGCAGGAGGACGGAGAAGTCCAATTTGTGCCTCAAGGAGATTTGTTTTTGGGTGAAAATAGCCAATGAATCGAACTGTCAAATAACCCTGTTATTGCAATTGGTGCCTCGCAACATCCTCCTGCCACATCTGAAGAGTCTTGCTCCACTGACTGAGCCAACTCCACCTCTTTCCTCCAGCCTTAAAGACTGTCATGACAGATGGAGCCCGAAGTTATGGACTAAATGAACTCAGTAGACATTTTGGAATGATGACCCATAGATTAAGGGAGTGATATCTGTGAGATCTGGGAAAGTGGTGGTGATTCCTTAGGATGTATTTGGAACCTGAGCATGACGTTAATGGTATGGAATAAGGGGTGGAGACTGTCCTGGTTTTGGACACAGGCTTTCCATTTCCCAGGGAATTGCAGTCTTAAGTAAGGGTATGGATCAGGTTTTGCAGTGTCAAAACAAGACTGTGATCTCCACTTAATTCCAGCTTTCTCCTGCTTTAAAATGGTAGATTGGTGCTAAGTGTTCACAATGTCTGCTTTGGAGAAACAGTTCACAATGGAATCTGTATGCTACTAATCGGATACTACTAATTGGACAATCATAGCCTCTTGGCATGGAGCAGAGGAGCAGAATGACTGCTGGTTTCTCCTTGCAGTTGAAACAGCCACAGATCAAGAATAAGGGGTTCTTGAAGCTAACTATAATCTGTGACCTTGGCCTTTGTTCCTGATAGCCCTGAACAGTACCTTATCTGAATGTGGGATGCATGTAGTGAAGAATTTGCTCCCAAAAAGTGTGTATCAATGGTTACAAAGGAAGATCCAAGAGTTAGTTCTGTCAGTTTTATAACTGATATACTGGCATATGGAAAGCTACCTCCCATAGTGTTCTGTGACTAATGCTTAAATACTCTAAATGGGAGACAAAATCCTAAAGGATGACTTAAGGACCCTGTGATAGTGGCAATCAGTTTTCTACTCTTTGTGAAATACAAAATGATTCACAGTTTAAAAAAAGCAAAAACAAAACCAAAAAAACCCACAAGACTTGCTGAGAATTTGTCAGAAGACATTGCATAGGCAAAGAGTCGACCACCCGTTTGTAAAATTGCGTAATTCTAGTTAAGTCCACAGTGTGCTAACTGGAGACTCGGCCTCTTTTCTGAGTTATGGAATATTTTGTTTCTTGATGTCAGCCTTTTGAAATCTGGGACTGATGATACCAGATGAAGACATCAAAATAAAATAAATTGGAATAGGACTGAGTCTGTATATCTGTAAAGAACTTGCTACTAGCATAGGTATCTACATTATGCTCATTAGCCTGTTGTTAGAGAGTCTGTCCTGGGGGAGCTTAGTCATACATATAAAAATTTCTGTCTTGAGTGGAGACTATATCATCGTTCCCTACATCTGTCTGAAACTGTAATTCATGATATGCAAAGTTATATAGTGCTATGTTTTATTTTCAAACTATGTGAGTTCACACCCCTTGAGCTTTATTTTATGTTTGGTTTTGTCACAAAAATTTTTGCAAATTGAGGCACCCCAAATGCAGTTTTACACAGAGTTCTTATACCTTTCAAGCATTCAGGTACAACATGATTTGACAAATCCCTACTTAACACACACATACTACTGTTTTGCAAAGCAACTATAATTCTATTGCATCATCATCCATCTGCTGCTTTCTTGATCTAGACATCTCTGGAGTCGGTCTTGCTGCAGTTCCTTATCTACAATGCCAGCTAATTGGAGGGTTTCACAAGAGGTGTTAGAGGGGATAGGATGCTCGTGTGACCTCCATCGTCCGGGGGTATCTTTTCTTCTTTATGGATGGCTTTAAGATTGTGAGAAACAAACATCCTTATCTTCTAGGTGGGGACTGTCCTCCTTGCGGTGAGCAGAGACCCTTTAGTTATGCTGAAATAACCAGGGTTACACAGTATAGAATGTAAAATATATATCTGTGGCAATTGAGGCACGGACTCTCCATGAAGTGCAAAAGGAAAGACCCTTTATTATTACAATAGTACATACTTATGCTCTTGCTAAAGCTCTTACTTCATAATTAGCAAATCAGCAATTAGACAGCTATCAACCTTTTCTCCTATCAGCATAAGACCACTCTAACACGCTCTGTGCAGACCAATCACCCTCTCGTTCACGCACTGTTCACGCGGCGGTAACTTCTCACAGTTCAGGACTTTTCCACAGTTCAGTGTTGCAGCTGTCTGTTGTTTTTCCCTGCCACCTTGGCACAGCTCATCAGTTTCTGATCTTTCTCCCAAGACCTGTTTCTCATCAAAGCCTGGCTGCTTCTCAGGGGCTGTGCAGAGCTGACAGGCCGATGTTGACTTGCCTCTTTCCCACATATATCTCTTAAAAAGCTAATATAGTTTCATACTATTAAGACTAATTGGTACAATAGTTAGGGAATGAGATTTTCCTAACAGTTTTAACAGGACTGCAAATGAAACCCATTTGAATCTGCTAAATTAAAATATTTTGTCCAGTATACAAGTTTTTCATTATTTTGATGCATAACCATAAATCAGTGCAGGTGTGCTGAAAATGTCCATAAGCGTTAGCTTGTCTTTTGATGAACTTTGTTTATTATTTGAGCTTGTAAGGAAATAGATCATTAGGGAATTTTGCAGTGTTTAATTGTGGATGTTACAGAAAGCTCTCACAGTAGTGTAGATTAGGGAGATATGTGACTTGTTATTAAATGGTAATTCATCTACTGACAGTTCAAACTCAAACTCTGCTGCCTTTTTCCCTAAAGATCTGGTGAAAAAATAAGTCAGAATAAAAAGTTTTCCTGAAGTTCAGAAACATTTCACCAGGGAATGTTTATTAATTTAAGAACTTTTTTTTTCCTAACTTTATAAGTCAGGACTAAACATATAATTGATTTATTTTTTTGACTGTTAAGAAAATATTTCTCCCATAAAGGGAGTTTTCTGGCAACAGAAATATTTCTGGAGCTGCATTACACTGTATTTGCTTATATCTATGTCACTGATACTAGCATGTGGCTGGTTTTCTAGTATAGCTTCAAATGGAGTAGTATACCATAATGTACGTATATCTAGAGAATATAGAGTAAATCAAATATGTTAGGGAGACATAATTCTGATGAACAAATGTTTTCAGTTTAAGAAAATGGACATGTCAAATTTTAAAGTTGAGTGAAATCTTTTGAGTTGTTGAAGCACAAAAGAATCTAAACTTTTAAAGTACAGAAATGGCTTTAATTTATTTTCATGCTTTCATAATTGAAAAGTTGCTTCACTGACTTTGTACAGACAGTTTTTGACATGTGTAATGTACAGAAATGAAGACCACTCTTTTAAAAAAAGTTATTTGAAAGAGTTAAATCTTTTACCATAGGATTTAAAAATATCCTTTCCAGAATGTTGCAGAAGTGGTGAAATATGAATATGTGATATTATTCAATAGTTAAGTTCTCAAAGTGTGCTGAGATGAGCATGTTATTGTAGGTTGCAATGTGCAGTCGGTAGGTGTATGATTCTGAATGGTTTTATGGGAATGACTCAGTAGTTTATGAAGGGGACATTAAATTAAAGTTATAAAAAATAGTTTACTGATGACTCATTGAAGGAGAGACAAAATGCTATAGTATAATCAAGTTAATAGTATTGTATACAGCTGAGGGTTTGGTTTAGAGGCAACAACTGGTATTTGTGAGCTGATAAGTGTGATCTGATTGAGTAATATCCTGACAGATTTCAGCAGTGCTACACTATACAGTGATGTATAGTGGGAGCTTCCAAGATTCTGTGCTACAACAAAAAATGTTCAGTTAAAAGAACAGGATGGATATTCTTAAGGACAGGCAGGCAAATTGCATTTCTCAGAATCACCCACTTCAAGTGGGAGCTTTTAGACTATTAATGTTTGATGATAAATAACATCGAGGTAGAGTAGTTGTGAAGAAGGTAAAAACAGACTTCACTTAGAGTTTTTATTTCTAACTTCTCTCTAAATTAAACAAAAGAACAGCTTCCCTTTGAAGTGTACAGCCACTGTAATTCTTTCTTTCTTTCTCATTGATGTGAAATAGCTGCAAAGATTTAACTTTAAAATACATTTGCTAAGCAAGTAAGGAAGCATAGGGGAACCTGACCTGCTTGTGATAATTTACATCTGTGTACTCTTCAGGGATTTCCAACTGTGTAAAATTTGCTTTACTGTCATGTTCTGTACTAAGTGGGTAGTATACAAATGTATTGAATAACAGTTATTTTGAGTCATTTGTAGTTGCACTTAGCCAAAATTTCATCGGAGTCCCTACTTGAAGTACAATTATGGAAAGTCAGAAATCATTCACCATAAGCAGACTAGTAAAGAGTAAAGTATGGAGCTTTCTTTTTGTTATTATTTTTTTAAGGGATACAATAAGAAAGATAGGGAAGGAAAGATTATGAATTTATGTTGCTTCATCATTCCAAATGTTGTCCCTTTGTTTTTTTCCCTAATGGACCAAAACTGATATTTTTAAAAATTTTTATTTTTTGTGTATGGTCTGCTCATATTCAGATCTTAATCTGGTGTAAATTGTGGTTGCTTCATTAACTTCAGTAGAGCTGAGCTCTTTTACAATGGTTGAAGTTTACCACAGAATGTAATACACTAATATATTTCTATGTGACACTGTAAGTTATGTCAGTTTTATAGCTTCTCATAGTGGGAGGTTCTGGTTAAATGTTTTTATGATTAAAATTGCAATGTCAGATCTGGATTTGTGATAAATGTGTTTAAGTGATGGAGCTGGGTTATCATAGTGCTTGTCAGAAAATTATTGCTCAGTTTCTTCTTTTACTCTTCTGAGTCCCTTCTCCCTCTGTTTCTCTGTCTGTTTTCCTTCATTTCTGCTCTTCTGCATTTGCCCTGTCTCCTTCTGGTCTTGCAGGGTGCTCATTGGTTGAATGTTGAGAACACAGTGAGGAAGATACCTTTGATATTTCTTGCATAACTTTGTTTTAGCATGATGAGGTCTAAGTGACAGATGAGACTTAATTAAATCCCTTGTTCTTCAGGGCAAATTCAGAGGCAGTAAGATCATCCACTTACAGAACTCTCAAATGGAAGGATTGGTAGCCTTTACTAGACTTCTTCATTGTTTTTACTTGGCAAAATACATATATCAAACAACAAATGAAAAATAGATTAATAAACCCCAAGAGAACAAATCAAATTCATTTAAAAATACAACAAAGGGCACAAAATACGCATTGACATAGTGCTTAGGGATATGGTGTAGTTGGGAACTGTCAGTGTTAGGATAATGGTTGGAGTAGATGATCTTCAAGGTCTTTTCCAACCTAGATGATTCTGTGATTCTGTGAAAATATATAGGAAACTTACCTTACAATGGGTGCAACATGTTAATGTTATCCTAAGAAACCCTGCAGAGCAGTCATTGATGTCGTATGATGCTGCGGTAATGTGTTTTGTCCAGTATCATGTGTTGTCTTTTGTCTGCCTTTATTTTTCCCAAGACACAATGAATCCCATTAGGGTAATTTTTTTGTTTTTCCTGGCATTCGGCAAGACCGTAGATGGTCAGCTTTGCAGCTTGGAGGGAAGCCCAGCCCACATCTTGGGATTCTCAAGCTTCTGTTAGGATATGAGCACACAAAAGATTTCTCTAAAACACCAACTACAGTAGATTTTATTGTCTTTGGGAAAGCGATACACTTTCTTCTCCAATTCACCAGAGCTGCTTTAAATACAAGAAACACTTAAAGTGAAAACAGGTTTTATTCTAGCAAAATAAATACTCCTTCTGTTTATGAAAACTTAATGTATTGTGGCTTTGCTTAATTCTGGATGCTTATGAAAATACAAGTGAATCTCAGTTTCAATTCGTCTGTGACTGGGGTTATCTTTTGAAATGCATGGACTCTTTGACAAGGTGATTTCCCACATCAGTCGTATGTTTCTGCTTATAAAGGTCAGTTGAATTGCACTTTTCTCTGATTCCTGATTCCTGGACAGCATGATTTACACTGTGAAACTTTTTTCTGTCTGCAGAACAGATAAGCTATGTATCATCCCATGTATTATCTGTACAACATTTTAATTTCCAATCTGTGGGATTTCACTGGTCATTCATAGATCTCACATAGTAATAATACAAAAGACCAGCTTGTATATCCACATCTTTTTGGGGTTCAAGCAGAAATTCATGGTACATGAGAGGACTGACAGTTCTTTGATCTATTATGACAGTTTCTCTTCTCTTAATTTACACCTGTGTATGTAATATAATGAAGCGTAGCCTCCCTTTCTTCTGTTTTCCTATTGCCACACCTTAAAAAATAAAACTGCAGCTACTTTGGGAAATGGAGAAAATTAATTTAATGAGTGATTGAGTTAAGAGCAACATGAGGAAAATAAGACTAGGGCAGCCCCCCCAAACGTAAATGGGAGCAACTACACTACTACCATGAAAATTGGCCCTTTTCCTGTTGTAAAACCCATGAAGCAGCATCCTGGAAAACAGTGGCACTGTAATGCAGCTTTATTTATTGTGTCTTCAGAGTGACTTCTTTCTTGGTGAACTCATTTCCCCTGTGCAAAACTCAACTGTTCCTCCTCCAGCCCCGTACCACAATAATAAATGATGGGGAAGATTTTAATGAGCACTTTTGCTCTGCAGGTGCTTTAACTAGAATTCAGTATTAATCGCATGTGGTGAGTTGACCTTGGCTGGGTGCCAGGTGCCCACTAAGCTGCTCTATCACTCCTCCTCCTCAACAGGACGAGGGGAAAAAATATGGCAAAAAGCTTGTGGGTCAAGATAAGGGACAGGGAGATCACTCAGCAATTACTATCATAGGCAAAACAGGCTTGACTTGGGGAAATCAATTTGAATTATTGGCAATAATATCAGTGTAGGATAATTGGAAATGAGAACAAATCTAAAAAACACCTTCCCTCCACCCTTCCCTTGTTCCCGGGCTCAACTTCACTTCCCACTTTTCTACCTCCTCCCCTAGAGTAGTGCATGGGGATGGGGAATGGGAGTTACAGTCAGTTCATAACACTTCATCTCTGCTGCTCCTTCCTCCTCACACTCTTCCCTCACTTCAGCATGGTGTCCCTCCCAGGGGTTACAGTCCTTCACGAACTGCTCCAGCATGGATCCTTTTCATGGGGTACAGTCTTCACGACTGCGCCAGCATGTGTGCCCCTCCAGGGTCACAGGTCCTGCCAGAAGACCTGTTCCATCGTGGGCTCTCCAGGGGGTCACAACTTCCTTCAGGGCATATCCACTTGCTCCGTCGTGGGGTCCTCCACAGGCTGCAGGTGGATATCTGCTCCACCGTCGTCCTCCATGGGCTGCAGGTTGAACAACCTGCTTCACTATGGTCTTCACCACGGGCTGCAGGGGAATCTTTGCTCCAGCACCTGGAGCACCTCTTCCCCCTCCTTCTTCACTGACCTTGCTGTCTGCAGAGTTGTTTCTCCCACATTTTTCTTGCTCCTCTCTCCCAGCTGCTGTTGCACAGCAGTTTTTACTCTTTCTTAAATATGTTATCACAGAGGTGCCACCAGTGTCACTGATTCACTCAGCTTTGGCCAGTGGCGAATCTGTCTTGGAGCTAGCTGGAACTGGCTCTGTCCAACATAGGACAACTTCTGGCATCTTCTTACAGAAGCCACCCCTGCAGCCCCTCCTGCTACCAAAACCTTGCTATGTAAACCAAATACAATGCAATAGGTCAGCAACCAGTGCCGGCTTTCAGACTTCATTGCTGATTTCTGATCAATCAAATACACAGAAGGACCCACTTTCTTTGTTTTTTTTTGTCTTTTTCAACAGTTACATCGCAAACCAGCAGAAATTAGAAAGTATCAATGACAATGAAGTTGGATTTTATGTTGGACTTAAAAATCTGTGAGTATATGGATAATTATATTTCTTTATTTCTCTTGCAGAAGCATTTACAGACCTCATGAGAGGGTAGGGCTAACTTTTTGCATTATAGAAGACATCTGTAGAGCTTGCAGTTCAGCCTAGTTGATATTTCATGCACATTCTTATTTTAAACATTATCATTATTATTTCCATTGTATTTTAAATGAACTATTCTAAGTTTTATATACTTTCACAGGACTGTGGTGGATTCAGGCTTAAGGTTTGTGTCCCATCAGGCATTTGTGAAAAACGTCAATCTACAATACATGTGAGTAAGGATAGCTTCTGTCTTCTAAGTTAAAACTGTCCAAACCTTGTTAGCTCCCTTCCCTCTCTTCCTGTTTCCTTAATATAAAATGTTTTAACTTCTATGGCTTCCTGTCATTAATGGATGTGAATTAGAACATGTATGATAAGGAATTGGTAGATGATAAGAACATAATGTGGAATGGCAAAAAACCCCATCCAGCTCATTATCCTGTCTCTAACAGTGATTGCTGGCTGTGTGTCTTTTAGTTAGTAGTGGAGCATAAAGGAGTGCATCTCTCTACTGAGTCATTTGGTGGTGAGAGTATGATGTCCACACTATATGCATCACATTCGGTGACATGGGTTTGACTTCGGACTAGCTCTAGTCTGATTCAGTGGGCTGAACATATTTTAGCAGCTAGAAGTGCATTTGGTCCATGCATGGAGCACATCTTCTAATGTAGTTTGACTAGTTTACATGCTCCGAGACTCTACTATGTCTGTGAACTTAAGTCTTGTAAGTGAGGATGATCAGAAGATTCACTTCAGCTCAATTCTGAGCTGAACTGATGCACCCAAAGCAGAATATAAGAATGTGGTTATTTTCCCATCCAATTGCACTTTGCAGTTTGTGAACTTCAGGAAACAGAGTTGGTGCCTGTGCAGCTTTTTGACTGTGTTTTTCTAGATTATTTATAGTTTCGATTTATCAAAGTACAGAGAAAAATAATCAGTTATAAAGAAAGATTTTGTGGGGTTTTTTAGTTTAAATACATATCCCTGAAAGACTGGAATGCCTTTCAGTGGGATGGACATAGAGTAACTCATTCCTGCTACTTATATGGAAAATTTTGGTTCCAATCCTACAAAACACTGAGATCATGTGTGGGGCTCACTGTTTTAGCCAAGTATTAGAGTGTGTGTTTAAGTCCATCCATCTTTGTTAGATATATTTATTACTTAAACTCTTGCTTTTATTAAAGTTCTAATGAGATTAAGAAAATGCAAGGTCAAGCCTCAGGCTTGTAAGATGCCTAAATGCTTTCTTGTAATATGGAAGAATTGTTGATTTGGCTTAGGACTAATAGCTTTGTTAATAAAATGGACTTACTTTCTGCACCTGTGTTTTCCAAGGAATTAGATTTCATTAGTTTATGTAAAGAAATGGGCATGAATATCTGAATTTGCCTACACAGTAATTGCTATCCTTAATGTGGAACAAACATTTGAAGAGTATGAAACAGATCTTGCTGACCTATGAGGGTTACATATTACTTTGTATAGTC
>ML997751.1:466847-483392 GCA_010365825.1 Otus sunia | reverse complement strand
GAGGAAGACGCAGAGCCTTCATCCCCACGACCCCAGGAGGCAGAAAACGACCCCCTAGCAACAAGTCACGCAGGCGCAGAGTGCACCCCTTGACGAAACACAGATAACGGGAGACAGAAGATATAAAAGAAAAGACTCTCGGGAAGGGGGTGCGCGCCGCTTGCGGAGTTGGACTCCCCGGCCGCCCAGCGCTGTTTGTTTTGCTTATTGCTGCTTGCTAAGTAAACAATTGAAACTCAGATTGGCTCTGACTCACATTACTTGGGAAAACTACTTATAACAATAGAGTGCCTCCCCGTCTTTCCTGTAGCCCCTTTAAGTACTGGAAGGCCACTATAAGGTCTCTTCATGTTGTCCCACAAGTGGGATCATTTACCTGGTGTACAGTACAGAGTAGAGGTATTTTATTTATTTCATGTTTGCGCAAAAATGGCTGCTAGGCGGTAATTCCACAAAGCTAGCACCCCGCACATAAGAACTTCAGTGTATTTATACATGTCAGACTACACGAATACACATTTACTGGAATGACCATTGGGGAGTTTCTTATCACTTTGACCCTCATTGGTTAACAACGTGCCTCGTCTCAGTTTATAGTTATAGTGTCTTTTCATTATTCTGTGCAAACTCAAATGGTAAAGGGGGAGGAAAGTCTTTTTGGTCTTAAATTGAGTTGGTGGTTGTGATCTCCCACTGTTGTCTTCACCTTTCTTGCACTTACCATAGATTTTTGCTGACTTTCTGTTTCTTTGGCAATTACTCAGCTTTCAGCATTTACTGGGCAGGATGTTCCCCTGATAAAAATCAGTCTTTTCGTTTCTCTTCAAGGACATAGTCATTAGTAAGGTCTGCATTGTTCACACAAAGTAATCAGGCTTACATAGTAAACTCATGACTCCCTGTCCTCCTTAGAGGATTTAAATGTGGTATATCTAATTCTAACTTGAATAGTGTCACTATAACCTAGGCACTTATTCAAACATACAGTTTCACACAGGTAACATACCAAGCACCTTAAGTAACACCTAAGCAGCTTGAACAATAATAAATGACAACAGGAAACCCTTCAAATGAAGTATGAGAAAGACAAACGACTCCACACAGACAACACAAAAGTCCTCCTCCTGAGAGGATTATGCAGGTGAGAGAAGGCCCTTTCTTTCTCGGAGAACTCAGGAGGACATCTAGGCTGACAATGTCCTCAGGGTGCTAGGGACTAAATAGAAGCACTCTTTAAGATCAGTAACTCTTTGTTGTATTATATATAGTATGTAATGGCTAGGAATGTGTGTTTAGAAGATAAAATAACTGATAATATCTGAAGCCATGGTCAGCCCAAAGATGGCAAATAATTACCCATTTCTCTTGACATCATAACTGTGTCTGAATGGCGTACATCACCAAAGTAAAAAAAAAGCTTGCTTCAAGGCCTGAACCCTAACAACCTGAAGCCAAACCTAAGCTTGAAACCAAACTTCTAACCCTAATGGTACCCTGCAACATGAGCCTAACTCTAACCCCTAACCGTAATGACCCTAACCCTAAGAACCTGGGGCTATCTGGACAGCAGCAGGGCCCCACCTGGACTCCAGAAAAGCTTGGTAAAGGGCCTGGGGCACTCGGAAGGACAGTAGGACACTCTCTGGGCATTGTCAAAGGCCCCAGGGCACTTTGGAGGACAGCAGGGCCCCTTACAGGCCCCAGCAAATGGGCCAGCAAAGTCCCTGGGGCTCTCCAGAGGGCAGCAGAGCCCCTCACCAGTGTCAGCAAAGCCCACTGAAGGCCTCAGGGCACTTTGGAGAGAACCAGGGCCCCACCAGAGCACCAGAAAAGCTTGGCCAAGGCCCTGGGGCTCTCCAGAGGACAGCCGGGCCCTACCTGGAACCCAGAAAAGGCCCCATGAAACTCTAGAGGAAACCAGAGCTCTGCTTGGGCCCTGGCAAAGCCTGACAAAAGACCCAGGGAAATCTGGAGGGCAGCAGGAGCCCACCCAGGTGTCTACAAACCATAAAAATGCAACAGGATACTCTGAAGGGCAGCAGGGCCCTTTGTGTGCCTTGGCATAGGTGGCTAAGACCATGGGGTACTCTTCAGCAGCCTAAATGCAGGGGCAGCAGTGGGTTCAAGGTGCTCCACTGTTGTGGTTTAACCCCGGCCAGCTGCTAAGCACCACATAGCCCCTCGCTTGCTCTGCCCCTGAGGGATGTGGGAGAGAATTGGTACAGTAAAAGTAAGAAAACTTCTGTGTTGAGATAAAGACAGTTTAATATGTAAAGCAAAAGCCAGATAAGCAAACAAAGCAAAATAAGGAATTCATTCACTATTTCCCATCAGCAGGCAGGTAATTAGGGCCATTTCCAGCAAAGCAGGGCTCCATCATGTGTACTGGTTACTTGAGAATACAAGTGTCTCTGGACATCCCACCCTTCCTTCTTCTACCCCCAGTTTTATATGCTGAGCATGATGCCATACGGTCTGGAACATCCCTTTGGTCAGTCGGGGTCAGCTGTCCCGGCTGCATCCCCTCCCACCTCCTTTACACCCCCAGCCTACTGGCTGGTGGGGTGGTGTGAGAAGCCGAAAAGGCCTTGACTCTGTGTAAGCACTGCTCAGCAGTGATTAAACCATCCCTGTATTAACAGTTTTCTGCACAAATATAAAACACAGCCCCATACGCTCTACTATGAAGAAAATTATCCCAGCCAAAACCAGCACGTCTGCACATATCTTTTCCTGGCGCGTGACCGATGCGTGTGCGGACAGTCCCTTGGACAATGCTACTCAGTTTCGCTTCTCTCCGCTCTCTGCTCCTGACGGTGCGGAAACCCCAAACCGCCACAGGGACGCGGGGGTGGGAGCGGGGAGAGGAGGAGGGGGAGTGGGGGGACAAGGAGGGGGATAAGGAGCGGGCCGGGGCAGCAGGCAGGGCGATCCCCACCCCTGCAGCCGCCACCGCGCTGCATCGGCGCCGCGACAAGGAACGGACGGAGCGTCCGCCGCCGCCGGCTCCGGGCGGAACCCGCGTCCCCGCACCGCGGTTCCGGGGGCAGCGCGGACTGGGACGGGGCTACGGGGCGCGGGGGCCTGTGCGGCTGCTGTGAGGAAGGAGACTGCTAGGGGACGCGGGGCTGCCATAGGGCTGGCATGAGGTCCTGTGGCTTTCCTGTGGGTTCCTAGGGGGCTGCTATGGGGCCGGGCGTTGCTCGGGCGTTGCTATGGGGCCGGGAGCCTCAGGCCCGGACTCCCCCCCGTGACGCACCACGTGACACCCCCTCCCCGTCCGGGCGTTCTCAAGATGGCGGCGGCGGTTCGGGGTCGGCGGTTCAAGTGGTCGCTGGAGCTGGCGGCGGCGCCGGGGGGGCGGTGAGGCCCGGGGGGCTGGGTGGGGACGATTTGGGGATTAAGGGGTTTCCCCGGCCTCACCTGCCCCTCTCTATTCCCCCCAGGCCCCGCGGAGCCGCCGAGGGCCGCGGGCCGCTGGGGTTCGCTGAGCGGCAGCTGGGGGAGGGCGGCGTCCACGAGAGCGACAAAATCCTCATGGAGAAGGTGGGCGGGGGGGACCCGGTGGGAGGGGGTAGGGAGGGACACCCCCCGGGCGCCTGGGTCACCCATGGGGGGGGTGGTCGCTGTCCCCGATGCCTGGGCCCCGTAGGAGAGCGGTGTGTTCCCGCCCCCGTCCCGGACGCCCGGGTCACCTCTTTCCCTGCAGCGCTGCTGGGACGTGGCACTGGCGCCGCTGAAGCAGATCCCCATGAACCTGTTCATCATGTACATGGCCGGCAACACCATCTCCATCTTCCCTGCCATGATGGTCTGCATGATGGGCTGGCGCCCGCTGCAAGCCCTCATGTCCCTCTCTGCCAGTGAGTACAACCCCGTGCTACGGTCCCACGCAGATGACAGCTCCCCAGGTGTCCCCCCGTGGCCATCCCCTGCCACGTGACAGTTGCCCCACGTACCTGCAGTGGTCCTGCATCTCTCCCTGCAACAATTGTTCCCACGTATCCCCCAACAGTTGTCCTTACAACAGTCTCTGCCATGCATGTCCTCCTGCAACAGTTGCCCCCATGTCAGTCATCCCCACGTGTCCCCCAATAGTTGCCCCTATGATAGTCACCCCCACATCAGTTTCCCCACATGTCCCCAAACAGTTGCCCCTATGTCAGTTGTTCCTGTGCATCTGCCAGCAGTCACCTCCACATCACTTGCCCCCCTGCATTCTCCTACAATCACCCCTGTGACAATCACCCCCATGTTGGTAGCTTCCACACGTCCCCAGTCACCCAGCAGGAACCCCTGTGCTGTCCACCCTGTGCCATCTGCCCTGTGCCTCCCTTACCGCTCTCCCCCATGGTGCTCCCCTGCCACTCCCCACCCACCCATCGGTACCCCTGGTCCTCCCCTGTGGTGCCAGGTGTGTGGCTTGTGGGTGACAGTGATGGATCCCCCCATCTGGCCCTGTCCTCCCCACAGCACTGAAGGCGCTGGAGAGCTCAAGTCGGCGGGCACTGCAGGGGCTGGTGTTCCTGGTGGGCAATGGGCTGGGGCTGGCGCTGGCCCTCTACAAGTGCCAGGCCATGGGGCTGCTTCCAACCCGCCCCTCTGACTGGCTGGCCTTCGTTGCCCCCCCGCAGGTACACCCAGACACTGGGGTCCCCCATCCCTGCTGCCCTGGACACCAGGGTCGTCCCACTCACCTGCTTCCTCTCTCTTCCTTCGGCAGCGGATGGAGTTCACTGGGGGGGGCCTGATCCTGTGACCCAATGTGCCCACCCACCAATAAAGGCGATGGCAGGCTGGTGACATTATTTCTGAGGGGAATTCCAAGGATTTGGGGGGCTCGGCCCAAGGAGGCACCAGGATGGGTTGGAGCGAAAAACTGGTGGCATGTGCTGGGAGCATGGGGGCCTGTACTGGTAGCGCTGGGGCCCATACTGGGAGTGTACTGGAGGAGCACAAGCCTGTGCTGGGAGTGCTCTGAGAGCCTTGGGGCCTGTACTGGAAGCCTTGGGAGCCACACTGGGAGTGCACTGGAGCTGCACTTGAAGCTACAGGTCCCATACTGGAAGCCTTAGAGCCTGTACTGGAAGCACTGGGAGTGCACTGGGAGTCTTAGGACCACACTGGGAGAGCACTGGAGCTGCACTCAAGAGCCTCAGGGTCCATACTGGGATCCTTAAGGTGCATTCTGGGAACACTGGGAGTGCACGGGGAGCCTTGGGGCCCATACTGGGCTCGTACTTGGAGAACTGCAGCCCAAACTGACACTGTACTGGGAACACTGGGTCCATACTGGGAGCACTGGGGTCCATATTGGGATCTGGCTCGCAGCTGTGGCTCAGGCTGGCATTGTACTGAGAGTGCAGGGCTCACACTGGGAGTGTTGGGGTCATACTGGGATCCTGCTTGCAGAGCTGTGACCCAAACTGGCATAGTACAGGTAGTGTTGGTGTTGTACTGCAAGCGCTGGACCCATAGTGGGTTCATGCCTGACGATGTGGCTTAGACTGGCACCTTACTGGGAGCACTGGTGCTATACTGGGTCATACTCTGAAAGCTGTGGCCCAGTCTGGCATTGTACTGGGAGCACTGGAGTTCATACTAGAACACTGGCCTGTACTGGGATCGTGTTTGAAGAACTGTGGCTCAGGCTGGCATTGTACTGGGAATGCTGGGCCCACACTGGCGTGGTGATAGGTGAGCCCAGGTGGCATGTTTGTGGTACTGGGATGTAGTGGGCCATACTGGTGCCCTCAGAGGCCAGGGTTGTCCCTGTTGCCCACATCACTGGCCCCACCCCCTGCGTCAGGAGCTCCAGGTCTGACCCACGGCTGCCTCCCTGCTGCCCCGCACTGCCCCACAGCTGCCCAAATGCCCCATAACTGCCTCCCAGTTTACCCCTCAGTTGCTCCCCCTGCCCCATAACCACCCCTAGATTCCCCCCACTGCCCCATTTTTGCCTTTTTGCCTCAGTTTTCCCTGTGTTTGCCCCATTTTCATCCTATTTCTCGGTGTTAGCCCACTTTTTCCTGGTTTACCCCCGATTTTTCCCAGCTTTTGTCCCATTTGCCCTGTTTTGCGCTATTCCCCCACGTGCCACGTGGCCCTTCCTCCCCCTCAGGCCCCACGGCCCCCTGTGGGTCTCGCCCCCTCCCCACCAGCCGGCCCCATTGGCGGTGCCCCCCCGTCCCACGCCCTCCCCTCGAAGGGTCCCGACGCCGCAGGAGGGATCTCGGTGGTCCCCAGGGCGGCGGCGAGTGTGGCCCTGAGGGAGGTGTGGAGCCCCCACAGCCCCCCCGCCTCAGGGCCCAGTGCCCCTGACAGCGGCCCCGCCGAGGGCAGCCGCCTGCCGCACCCATCCATGGTGCCAGCAGGGGTGTCCCTCTGTCACTTCCCCATCGCTGCGGCTGCCAGCGTCCCAGTGCCCTCACCATGACCAAGGCCATTGGTGCTGACGGTGCTCAGGGTCATCACAGTCTGGAGGGGGCAGGTGTGACTTCTGACTGCCCTGTGACCCCTGACCCCTCGTACCACCAAGCATGGCAGTGGGGTGACCCCAGGCCTGACATGCAACCCCCCAGGGTTATTGGGCTGGTTCCATGCAAATGACACCAAATAAAGCCATAATGGCATCAGTTTTGACAGCTGAGGCAATGCATGTTTCTGTAAGGTGTTCTAAGTAATGGAAAGGTGTGATGGAGGTTGGTGCTTGTACACCTGTTGTGGCAGGCATTTGTCTGCAGCAGTGGCTGGTGATGCTCGTTTTCAACACAAGTGATAGCTCTGTAAGTGATGGAAAGCTGCCACTGCCACCTCTTTGCTTGCTCACTTCATTTTGCTGACTCTTATTTTCTATCCTGTTCTCACAACTGCCTGTTGTGTCTCCTGAGTGGTGTTACTTTCATTCTTGCAGAGCTATCCATCCATTCTTGTCACCTCTTGCACCTCTTTTGTTACAAAAATATTTGCCTTCTGCCATGCTTGTTTCCAGTGATGTACAGGACCTTCCCCCACTCCCTTACCTACTGGATTATGTGCAGGTGTGAGTGTTTTCTCCCCTTCTCTGCTCCTCTCCACTATTTCCAACCTCTGTGTCAAGTACCGTGTCCCAATAGCCGTTGTAGTTGCCAGCTAACCCTGCCAGGTACTAGATCTCTCTTACCCATTTTAAACCTCTGCACTGCTGTCTCCTCCATATGTTGTCTTTATTTTACCTTGCAACTCTGAGTCACAGAAAATAGGTTGTAGTACAGCTGCTTCTCAGATGTACAATTTTTCTTTTCCTTGGAAATCCCTCTATGAGTTGGAAGTTGTATATATTTTAAGTTTTAATGATAGGGTACAAGGAAGCTGTCTTATCTGGATTAGACTCGGGTAATAAGGTGGGGGTAGAAGGCCGATTGCCAAGATCAAAATCATCCTCCTCATCAGTTTTCAGAGTACATATCTTTTCAACGAGCTTGCTCTCTGAGACTGGGCATATATGTTCTTGCTCTAAAGCCAAGGTCTAAGATTCATTTCTAATTAGCACAGTAATTGGCTGTTAACATGGCTATGAGATTCAAAGGCAGCTGCTTGTGCTTCTGCAAAGCATCTTGTAACAGGTCTTGAGCTTCCTGCCTGGAAATCTTTAGTAAAGTGCCTGCAGCTGGTAATGCCTCTGTGAAAAGTCTGGTGAAGGGCCTTCCATTGACTTACATAAACGAATTTTCTGCACTCCTGAAATTTTGCTCTCACCGTTTCCCCATCAAAACAATTTTCAGCCACCCAGTTCCTGTCCTACCCAGGTGTTTTCCGTCCCTTACCCTTTTGCCATCTTTGCTGCTCTTCCACTGCCTCATCCTAAGCATCCATGGCCTGTATTTTACAGAATCCCACTTCTGACACCAATTATTGTCATGACCTAAAGGGTTACCCAGCCATTATGATCTTTACATACCCACAGACTGGGTAACTCTTTGGGTCGTGACATTAATGTTCCTGTGTTCTTTGCTCTCTTCTTTCCTGGCCTCTGATGGGAGCAGCAGGGCAGATTGGCAAGGAGGGAATGGACAGCTAAGCTGCCCTGCAAGACCAACAGAAGGCGTGTCAGTGTGTTCAAGTGAATGTGAAGCCATCATGGAATCGGTGATTGTTTCTGTCACGATCCAGTAAGAGTGGAGATTGTGGCAGTTAGATTTCAGAAAGGGGAGGCAAATTAGCTAAGGGCCAGTTTACAATGATCTGGCCCATTGCTCTGTCTCACCTGTCTCACTTCTGCCCAATTCATTTTATTGTATTTGTCAAATTTGATCAATCTATCCCAAACTTCAAAACCAAATCAAATAGAATTAGGAAGACCTACACCAAATATCTGGTTAATTATGTTTAAGAGCATTTGACAAAAAAACCTTCTGCGCCAAAGTTCACTTTCATTATTTTGAAGTTTGGAGTAAAAGGCATGACTCTCTGAAATTATTTGTTTGATTAAAATCTTTAACTGAACTACCAAAATAACACCGCTAGCAACTATTATAATTGTGCTAAATGCTACAGTTAAAACAATGGTAACAATCCAATTGGTCCTGCTACCCATGTAAAACCTTATGTTTGAATAAGTTCCTAGGTTATAGTGACACTATTCAAGTTAGAGTTCGATATATAGCATTTAAATCCTCTAAGGAGGACCACTAAACATTGGCTCTATTGTGTAAACCATGGTATAAATGATGCAGGCCTTGCTAACGACTATACCCTTGAAGAGCAGCTAAAAGACTGATAAAAAGGGAACATCCTGACCAGAAGGTGCTGAAAGTTGAGTAATTGCCAAAGAAGCAGAGGGTCAGCAAAAATCTATGGTAACTGGGGGAAAAGTAAAGGTGGCAGAGGGAAATCATGACCACCGGCCAATTTAAGACCAAAAAGACTTGCCCCCCGCCCACCTGTAAGGAACACGCATGCTAATTTACATAGCAAGAGAGGCTAATTTAAGTATAACTAACCAATGAAGAACAAAGTGATAAGAAACTACCCAATGGTCGTTACAGTAAATGTGTATTCATTTAGTCCAAAGTGTATAAATACACTGAACTTCTTTTTTGCAAGGTGCTAGCTTTGTGGAATTACCACCTAGCAACCATCTTTGCGTGAACATGGAATAAATATACCTCTGCTCTGTGTGTATATTGGTGTATTGTACACCGGGTAAACGACTACGCTTGTGGGACAACAGTATCACAGAAATATAATGATGACATAAAGCCAATTTATGTAGTACATCTTAGCCCTTACAGTGAGTACAAGAGTAAAGTATATAATTAAGCATTTGGTCAAGCGTCCTTGGGTGGGAAGGATTAATTGTGCCAGTGAATCCTTCCATTTGCCCCCAGCCAGGGCATAGTCTTAGAAAGACAGCATTACCTACACACAGTCAATCAGCGTATTCAAAATCAACATTTTGTCACTTAGCAGTTCTATTGCAATCTGAAGCCTGACAGCACTGTGGCGGTGGAGGTACAGACTGCTAATAGTGATCCTGTAGTACGGGGTTCAAATGCAGCAGTGCCTTTGTCACTACATGGCATTGGGCAGTGCTGCCAGAGCCTCTTACTGCATCTGGAGGGAGTGGCTGCCGACATGCATGTCTCCCAACAGCCACATGGTGAGTTGCCCTGCTTGCCAGAACCCACTGTGCATGGAGTTCTCTCAGTTGCCTGGCTCTGGGCAGGACAACTTCCTCATGGCAACAGGGCTTTGCCTTTGTGAGGCCCTGGAAAGGAAATGTTGGGGTCAGACCCTGACTTTTTCCTCTGGTTTGCCTCTTCCATGGCAAGAGAGACGGGGCAATGAAGCAGGCCCTTAGCACAAGGGGCTTTAGCAGGGAGATGGCCTGAGGGATGACTGGTGCCTGCTCTGGGAGCCAGCGTGACTGTGTTAAGGTGGGCATCACCAGGGGGAGAAACAGGCCCTCCTAAGAGAGATGCCAGAGCCAGTGTGGGAGGATGGGGCTGGCCATCGGCTCTGCACCCATGCTTACACAATCTCTGCGTGCTTCTTCGAAGGCCCTTCTGAACCTGAATGAAGCTGAGGGCCTGAGGAATGCCATGGAGAAGAAAGCAAATGTGAATACCCCTGTGGGTATTTCACAGGGGCTCAAGTCCTCTGCAAGTACTCACAATTCCCAGGAGCCCTCTGACGCTGTGTACGAAAGGACCATGGAGTGGGTATGCAGGTGCGTCAGATTGCATCAGGCTGCCTGAGCAGGCAGGTACATTCAAGCACAGGGTGTTGTCAGGAATCTAGGAGCAGACATGTGAGTTCTGGAGACAGAGTTGGGGTGTCTGAAGGGATGCTGGAAAGACTGAGGCATGGGAGTGGACAAGCAGCTGAACATGATGGTTCTGCAGAGGCAGAGCTAAAGGGAATGTAATTGCTGGCTGAATAAACAGATACATCCAAGGCACTGATTTGCATGACAGTGAGACAGGCATTGGAATAATAGCTCTGCTTTCCATATTGTAATAGGTGTGTTTGTTTATTGGAGAGGATTTCAAATGCATAGAAGTTGGAGAAAATACTATACAGCAAGACTTAGGATTTAGTTTATTTAGCTGAGCAAAAAATTAGCCTCTTTAATCAAGTAATAAGTGATAGGACAAGAGGTAATGGCCTCAAGTTGTGCCAGTGAAGGTTTAGACTTTACAGTCTAAACTTTCTTTACAGAACGGGTTGTTAGGTGTTGGAATGGGCTGCCCAGGGACTGGAGTCCCCATCCCTGGAGGTGCTTAAGAGGCAGGTTGACATAGCACTTAGGGATCTGGTGTAGTTGGGATCTGTCAGTGCTGGGTTAACGGTTGGACTAGATGATCTTCAAGGTCCTTTCCAACCTAGATGATTCTGTGAGTCTGTGTTTCTGTGATTACGTGGTACAGTTATCTGCGTAGCAAAAACCTGGGAGTTAGTAACAGGTCTTAAATGCAGAAGTACAAGAACAGTTAATTGGTTGGAAGATGAAGTAATTGGTTTCACATTAGGGGCTAACTGTAAATACCATTATATATGACAATGAGTGTACCCTACAATGATTAACTTATGCTTTTAAAGAGCACTTGGTTTCCACTGCAAGTAGTTCATGTTACAAACTATTACAACCATGTCAGTCTTTGTTAGTGTGATGTCAAGACTGTGAACAAATAGGCTGCATTGTATTTAACACTGATTTAGAGAGTTGTGCTGCTTTTCACTGCTTACAGATCACAGAAGTTTTGCAGATGCACTTTTATAAATTTTCCAGTCCAGTATTTTTATCTAAAACAAGCTGCATGCTAAGCACTCTTCTGTCATAATTCTTAGTTCTAAGTGCTTCACAATTTTCTCATTACATTTCTAGTGTCTTTGACATGCTGCTAGGTCATAGAATCCTAGAATGGTTTGGGTTGGAAGGGACCTTAAAGCTTCTCTGGTTCCACCCCCTCCTGTCATGGGCAGGGACACCTTCCACTAGACCAGGTGTTTCTGTACACTGTGCTGCCTGTCTATAGCTGGTTATTCTCCAGCTGAGTGCTTGTTTACCCTCACTAAATGCAGAGATGAATAATATTCCCCAGTGTCATAACTATTCTGACTGTCTGAACTCATGTACCTGCAGCCACTGGAACACAGTTTTGGCAAATAGTATTTTTTCCACTTCCTTAGTGATCTTCATTTCCAGTCTCAAGAGTCAGTTTGGAAGGCATCTTGATCAAATGACTCACTGAAATCAGCTTGACAGTTGAAGGGATTGGCTGCTCTCCTTCACAATTGTTTGGCGTATAGCTGCCCATACAGCCCACAGGAAGGTAGTCACAGCTTGTGGGTCAGATAACAGTTCTGTGTCATAGAGATGACAGAACTCTGCTTCATTTTCACAGAACAGGATATTTCAGGCTGGAAGAGACCTCCAGAAGTCTACAGTCCACCCTCCTGCTCAAAGCAGGGTCAGCTAAGAGCCAGACCATGTTATTCAGGGTTCTATCCAGTGTGGTCTGGAAAACCCATGATGATGGGGACTGTCTAGCCTTCATGGACAACCTCTTCCACTGCTTGACTGTCCTCGTGTGGAAGAAATGTTTCCTTACATCCAGTCAAGATCTCTCTTTTCAATTTATGCTTGCTGTCTCTCATCCCCCTGCCATGCACCACTGTGAGAAGCCCAATTCCATCTTCTTGATCACCTCCTTGTATTTACTAGAAGGCTGCAATTAGTCACTCCAAACATGATGGCAGGGCCAGGAGGCTGGTGCAGGGGAGCAGCAGCCCTTCCCATCTGGAGACACCCCAGAATGTGCACTCATTTATCCCAGGATTTCACATTGTCTGTACTGCAGAAGCTACCGGTTTTAAGCAGCACTACCCCGTGCTGCTCTTGCCTTTCCTGGTAGCTGTGAACCAACACCATTTGAGGAGGATGCCTGATTCAACCATGTCTTCCTTGGGATACTGCACTCTAATGGCACTAAGAGGTTTTCCTTGCCCCCATGCACAACCTTTTCCCTGAAGTTTTAGCAAGGCACACACCCCTCCCCTTTGAGCTCCAACACTGTTGAGCATCGTAGCACAGTGGTGAACTTCCAGAGCTGCTGAGCAGGACAATGTGAAAGTGCCTCTGGAAAATAGAAGAGCACCCCATTAGCAAAACAAATGCCCTGTAAGTTGAGGAGTAGGAGACCCAAACCTGAGATAAGCCTGGGAAAAATTTGTGAGTAGAAGCCCGGTTAGTGCTGGCAAACCATACAGAGCTTCTGTATTTTAGGTAGTAAGGTTATTTTAGAAAATGCCCAGACATTGCAATAGCTGCCCTGAGGAGCATGAGCGCATGGAAGTGTCATGTTGATATTGTCACGTGCTGGACTTAGGAACATCTCTGGTTTCAGTCTTATGTCCTTTACCTAAGGTAACTTGCATGCGTCAATGTAACTGTAGTCAAATAGATGAAGACTCCACACTGACAGTTTTGACACAGGCCTAGACTGTCCCCAACACTAGGACTTGCATTACAGGTGGATGATGGAGGTCCCTGAGACAGAGCACAAAGAAAATTCTGTTGCTAAGAGACTAGAATGCAAGGGTGGCCAAGAAGGCCAATGGCATCCTGGCTTGCATCAGAAATAGCGTGGCCAGCAGGGACAGGGAAGGGATCTCACCCCTGGCCTCGGCACTGGTGAGGCCGCCCCTCGATGAGTGGGTTGTTTTGGGCCCCTCACTCCAAAAAGGCCCTTGAATGACTTAAGCGTGTCCAGAGAAGGGCAACGGAGCTGGTGCAGGGTCTGGAGCCCAGGTCTGATGGGGAGTGGCTGAGGGAACTGGGGGGGTTTAGTCTGGAGAAGAGGAGGCTGAGGGGAGACCTCATGGCCATCTGCAACTCCCTGACAGGAGGGTGCAGAGAGGGGGGATGAGTCTCTTTAACCAAGTAACAAGCAATAGGACAAGAGGGAAGGGCCTCAAGTTCCACCGGGGAAGGTTTAGACTGGATATTAGGAAGTATTTCTTTACAGAACAGGTCGTTAGACATTGGGATGGGCTGCCCAGGGCAGTGGTGGAGTCTCCATCCCTGGAGGGGTTTGAGTCGGGCAGACATAGCGCTGAGGGATCTGGTGGAGTTGAGAACGGTCAGTGTAAGATTAATGGTTGGACTAGATGATCTTCAAGGTCTTTTCCAACTGATTCTGTGACTCTATGAAGGTGGCTTGTTAGAAACCTTCACATCCCTGTACTTCCTGAGGGCTCTACTGTTCTACCTCTGACCATGCACAAAGGCCTGAGACCAAAAGGGATACCAGTGTCCCATTCTCCACAGCTGGGCAAAGGACAGGATGGCTGAAGATTCTGGCTAGCACAGGCAGAGCCAAACTCTTTAATGTAACCCACCATTGATGTTATAACTTCAGTGCATTTATCCGCTGCATTGTCAACTGGGTAGTATAATCACATTATTTATTCAATTGTACTTGTTCCTGTTTACACAGATATCAGAGTAAATGAAATCAGGAATATACTTGCTTCCATTTCTCAGCAAAATCCAGAGAATTAAATAGGACTCTGATATTTTGCTTGGCTGCAGCGGGCATCCAAGGCTCCAGGGCCATGTGTCGGCTCGAATAAGAAGTCTCCAAATTACTCAGTTATGGTTCCAAATTAATACCCAGTTTCCCAGACTGCCATTCATGAACTGCACTTCCAAACCCTGCCTGTCTTGGGGAAGGCCTTTTTACAATACATCAGGCCTGAAGCTCAGAAGCAATATACAGTCCTCAGGTCTGTCCCCACTCCTTCCTTATTTGTTCTTCTTCCAGCTTCAAACCTATGTATGCTTCAAGAACAGCCTTCTGCAGGCAAACTCAAGCTATGGTCAAAATGGAAGGGTGGAAATTTCCAAGGGTCAGTCTCTTCATTGTCTGTAATTCCTCTCGTCTCTGATGCCAGCCAACAATAATGTCTGCCCCTTCTGTCTGAGCTGACCTAATCTTTTCCCCCTTGCTTTTTATAGACAGCAATCACAGGTTTTGGGCAAGCACAACAGATATTCCACCATGGTTCATACAGGCACTGTGCTGTCAGCCAAGGGCACAGTAAACTACAGGAACAGATTCTTTCTCCTCATCAGGCGAGCAGTAGAAAAGAGCAAGCAGTGCCTTTGCTGCAAGTGGTTCTGTAGGCACTTGCCTAACACCAGGCAAAAATTATTTCAAGGAGTTAAGTACGAGAAACATTTAAGGCTCTCTGGAGATCTGGTGTGTAGCTGATCTAAGGATATCAAGTGAAATCTTAAATACATCTTTTAGGACTTATGCAAACAGAGAAGTAACCCAAAATGGCTGAAAATCTAACTCCTACTTTGGCAGCTCAATTCAGGGTCATCTTAAACAGATGCATACTAATAAGCATCAGCCCCAGAGCTCACCAGATCCCTTTCAGAGAGGCCAATCAGAACCCTCTCCACAAAGCAAGCTGCTTCTCTAACAAAATAGTCCCCATTTTGCCATTAGCATAAGCAGTACAAGGCAATATTGCAGGCAGTCTCTGAGTAAAGTAACAGTTCTGAACTACTAGAATTACAACAATTTGTCACGGTAAAAAGCACTCAAATCAAGGTTATGATAAAACACTACATGTACTGGCAGGAGGCTGGAACAGGCACTGTAAAAATTCTGCTGTGATGAAAATTCAGTTACAAGCTCACAGAGAAAATATGGCCTTGTTCCTGCTTTACAAAAATTCAAGATCTAGGCAGTTCTAATTGAAGGGGAAACTGGCACAGGCCTCCCAGATAAAGCTGAGCTATCTTCCCCCTTTTATTTCTCTGAGTCTTGACTACATGTTTCACAGCTGAGTTCTATGCATTTAGCAACCTGAAAAATGCATCGTTGCCTTGTCTTTTTCACTCTCCTTTGCTCTTCCTTAATACAAGTTGATTTTAATGGTGGAGAGCAAGCTTAACACAATCAGGGAGGTAATACCAGATGACCACTAGTTTAAGTGATGATTATTAAAAATAAATCACTACCAGAGTTAAGTGACACAATTGCTCTTCCATTTATTTCAAATCAGACTGCTTGTGAGCTGAATTCATTGAGGACTTCATTATTCATACAGGCAGGTTCAATAAGGTTGATAGCCATAGCATGTGGCAGTTTAGAGGTAGCTGCATAACAAAGCAACTTGCTAGCGCTTCACACTTCATAAAAATGGAGATAGACTTTTTTTTTAAACAGTACAGGAAATGTTGCAGCACAAGTCATTGCTTCATGATAGCAGGGAGTATTCTGTGACCAAAATTCAGCTGCAGGGACAACAGATATCTTCCCCATACTCCAACTAGGCTATCATTCTCAGGTCAGATATGCTTATGTGAAATAATTTTAGAACCACTTAGTACCGGATGCCTGCCTCTGGTACAATATTTAATTAACAAAACAGTGGAAAGCAGCTACAGTCCATTTTGTTTTCATGTATCCAGTCTTCTTAAGTGTTCATATACTGTCCAGCTTCTTCAGGATGAAAGGAGCTGAAAAGAAAAAATAAAGCAGCATGGACTTAACTTGGCTGAAGGGAACGAGATGCAGTGAGTCTGGGATGAAATCGCTGAACATTTACCTCACATATAAAATATTCAGACTGGGCAAAATGACACCCTCTACCTCACACACAGCCCCTTTTCTCCCTGCACGATTGCTTTAACAGGGGAGGCTGCACGACTCAAGGGGGGGATCGGGTCTGCCAGCTTGTGCCACAGGTCAGAGCCTCGGGCCTGTTCTCGACACGGGCGGGGGGACCCCCCAAACGCCATTTCGCGTTGGCTGAGCAGAGGGCGCGTTGCAGGGAAAGGTGCAAGACTCTGGTGACTCGCACCAAGGTGCCGCGTACACGACAGCACGGCCCGGCCCTGCGTGCTCGGCAGCAGCGCAGCCGCGCTGCCGTCCGCCCAGCCCGGCACAACAGGCGCTACCGTGAGCGCCGCCGGAGTGCGAGAGCCTCCCCCGCTCCGCCGGGGACGCGCCCGCCGCCGGCTCTGCCCTCCGGCCCCGCGAA
>ML997751.1:406867-466724 GCA_010365825.1 Otus sunia | reverse complement strand
CGCGGCCGCCTCACGTGACGGCGGCGCGCGCCGCGCATGCGCACGCGGCCGCGGCGAAGCCGGGGCCCTCGGTGGGGCGCGCCGGGCCCGGCCCCGGGCGGCGGCGGCGGGAGCAACGCGCCCGCGGCCGCCTCCTGAAGCCTTGTAGCCAGCACCGGTGTTTCTCCTCAAGCACAAGGACCCCGTTGTGTAAGCCTGACAGGATCCAGGCCTTGCTGAGCTTCGCCGGTGAAGAGGCGGTGAAGGATTGGTAGGAGGGGAGCACCCTGCCCCAGAAGGCACCAGGAGACGGATGACTGCCCAGGAAGCACGAAGTCATCAAAATTCTGTGGAAACTGAGGGAGAAGTAAAGGCGGGAGGGGGAGATCATCATTACCCACTCAAGACCGAAGAAACTTGCCCCCAAACCTGCAATGAGCATGCATGCTAATTTACACAGCAAGGGAGGCTAATTTAAATATAACTAACCAATATCAAGTGGGAGTGTAAACTTAGATAGGTTTTTACTAATCACGTAATAGGATAAATAGGCTGCAGTTCCTTTGTGCAGCGTGCCACCTTTGTGGAATTACCCCCTAGCACCCCTCTTTGTGCACCTGTGGAATACAACTGGTATCTGGGTTCTGGGTGAGACTGGCTTTGGACAGCAGGTAACAAACCCTGTCTGAGGGACAACACTCCCCCCCCCTCCCCGGGCTGTGGAGGAGCCTCCTAGAAACACAGCCCGTGCCTGCCCCGCCTGCAGGGACCTTGGCGATAGCCTTACGCACCGGCAGCTGGGCTGGCCTGCCCGCAGCCCAGGCAGAGCTGTGGCGGGGGTCTGGGGTTTGCAGCCTGCCTTTTACAAGGGGTGCTGGCCGTGGTTGCACCTGATCCCTGTGGGTGCAGGGAATCCCTGCAGACAGGGTTTCTCTGGTCCTGCCACCAGCAGCGTGTGCCTCTTTTGCTCCTGCCAGGTTGCAGGCAGTAGTGTGGTGTCTGTCATGGTGAAGAGGTCAGGGATGGGTCTGTGATGGAGACCTGTGCCCCCTGAGTGCCCACTCCTCCAGGGCTGGAGGGCAGCTCTCTCCACCCTGGGGTTAAGTCTACAGCAGAGCAGCCTGGAAGTGTCTTGGTCCAGTGGTGCTGTGGGTGTGAACTCAGGGACCTTTTGTGCCATCAGCACACTGGTGCGAGTGCATGGAACAGGAGTTGTCCTGGCTAAGCATAGCTGACATGGAGGAGAGTCATGCAGGAACCTCTCCTTTGCCCAGTGCCTCCACTTAGAAGGCAGAGAGTAGGAAGCAGACATAGAACAGCCTCTACAGAGAAACTGTACAATGCCTGTCAACTCTGTTGCAAGTGCTTGGAACGTCAGTTACTGAAGAGGTCTGTGGCTAATGATTGTCCTGAGCAGCTGGAGTTAACATCTGAGCAAGGAGTACCAGATGCTTGTCTTGGGAATGGGAACAGCTCTGTCTAAGGGAGATGCACCCAGATGAAGCAGAGTCTGCTTTTGCAGATTACACCTCATGATATTTCATGTCACAGCACAACAGCCTCAAACTCAGCAGGCTTGGCTGAGTCATTACATCTGCTGCTGCAAACTCCACTGGCTTCCCAGTCTGTGTGGTGTGAATGAGAACACAGTCCTGAAAAGCAAACTAGTCTCAATATGCTTGATCACTGGGAAGAGAGAGTTATAGCCGCACCAGGCAGGAACAGAGGTTGCTGTGCTGGCTCCTCTGAACTCTTCCAAGTGCCTTCATTCTGGGTAATCTATTTACAATGGGATTTATTAGATATCTGGTTTTCGCTAATTCCGGTAAAGAATTAGTGTGACAGTGAGTCAGTGTGCATCTGGCTCTGCTAGCTTTCCTGAATTATCCACCATTGTCTTTGGTACCACTGCTGATCTGCAGAGTTTGTTACTGCTTCAGCTAGTAACTGACTTAATCTGTGCTGCCTTCACCCCAACACAGAACCCCATCGTGCAAAGTCTTGAACAAAGGCAACCCCCATTCCCTAACATGTCCAGGGAGACTGTTGGAGGCCAGCAATATTTAACAGGTACAAAGAGACTGAGAGGTCCAGGGATCTTGGCTTTGGAGAGGCCTCTTGCCAACCACAGAGTGTCTTCTCTGGAAGCTGGAGTTTACGGGAAGCTGGGCTGTGGATGAGTTTCAGTCAGGATAATGGACGACCATGAATGCTGGCTTGAACTGTGCCCTTTTTTAGGGACAGAAACTGGTTCAAGCCTGAGACCAGGCTTACCCAGAGAACTGTGTATGCAGCCCTCAGTCCTCACTCTTGAGCTCCGACTGCACCAGACTGGCCTCAGCCACCAAGCCCTGTGTTCCCTGCCCATGGCAGCATCTGGCAGTGCTTTCAGAAGTGCTCCTCAGATGCCAGGAATGCCATAAGAGATGGACACAGGCCCTAGCGATGCCTGGAGAGGGTCAAGCAAGCAAGAAGGCAGTGTCTTGTGCCTCTCCCCACCACCCCCATAAGATGTCTGGGTTCCACAGTCCACCCTGCTCTGCCTGTGCTTCTTGGGACCAGGCAATGCACAGCAGGCAGATAGATAACTCAAAAAAAGAGATTTCTCTCAGCTAAGCTGCCTGTGACCTGAGGCAAAGCCAATTACGGAGCAGCTGTTCTCATTGTGCCTGTGATTAACAGGGCTAATTGCATCTCCCACTGGCTGGGGGAGCTTTTCAGCCTTTCTGTGCTACCTCAAGGGCCCTCCCTGACTTTGCAAAGGATGTCTAAGGAGGAGTGTTCCCAAACCACCCTACTTCCAGCACATTTGCAGGACATTCCATCCCAATCCCCAGTGAGGCAACCTGTTCTGGTCACAGAAGTTGTAAGACTGGCCTCTTGAGACCTTTACAGCAAGGTGCTGGAGGAGAATACAGTAGAGCTGCCCACATCTGCAGCTGACAAACTAGCCTTGTTCTGCTGGCTTCCATGAAATCTTGTTGATTTGCTCAAGGTTTCATTCTGAATGGTGGGTTTCTCTGGTCTTTGCTAGCAGAAACATGTTGGCAGGTCCCAAGCTCATCCTGGCAGAAAAGCAAGGAGTCTCATCCTACATTTCAAGACTCACAGTCTTGGTTTGTGTTTCTGTCATGGTTTAAACCCAGCCAGCAGCCAAACACCACACAGCCACTGCATCACCCTCCCCTGCCCTGAGGGATGGGGGAGAGAATTGGAGGGGTAAAGGTAAGGCTCATAGATTGAGATAAAAACAATTTAATTGAAATGAAATTAAATAATAATTATAATCATAATACTAATAATAGAATACAAAAACGAATGATGCACAGTGCAGTTGCTCACCACCTGCCCACTGATGCCCAGCCTGTTCCCAGTTAGCAATACCAGAGGAGAGAAAATCCCAAAACTGCAATCCCAGAAGCGAGAACGAGCTTCCCAGAGCACCCTCCTCTACACACTGATCATGACATTGTATGATCTGGAACATTCCCTTGGCCAATCCGGGCCTACTGCTCTGGCCGTGCTCCCCCCAGCTTTGTGTGTGCCCGCACACGGGCAGGACATGGGAAGCTGAAAAGTCCTGGATATTTTAGTAACAACTGAAAATATCAGTGTATTATCACCACTCATACCAAATCCCATACTGAATTCAAAACACAGCACTATTCTAGCTACTAAGAAGAAAAAACATTAGCTCTATCCCAGCTGAAACCAGGACAATTTGAAAAGCAGGAGTGATGCTGTTTTCCCAAGCATTGCTCTGGAGAACATAAAGGAACTTGAGCAAATCTGGCCAAAGCAGAATTAAACATGAAACAGTATTGAAATGAGACTGGAGCAAGAAGACAAAAATATGGTGTTAAGGAGCAATGTCAGCGAGGACTCTGCCAGGACATTGACTGGAAATTTATTGCCACAAGTTTTTTCACTGGACCCATCCCATTCTCCTTGTCCTTTAATGAGATGGGGCTGTGAGAAACATTTCCTTTGGGAGACATCCACATTGGATAAGCAGGAGACTTCAGGTGTGGAGTGACTGGCAAGGGACAGAAAACATTGGCTTTGGGTTTTGACACCAGCATGAACAACTTCCTGAGCTGTCCTTGAAATGTTTGTGGCACTTTTCCAGAATCCTCTCAAACCTCCAAACTGTGCAGTTTTGACAGCTGCTCCCATGTCCTTACTTCTATTCAGTCCTGTCATTGCATGAGAATTTTACCTTTCATCTCCTGGGACTACAGGCAGATTACTAGCCACTGACTGGGCACTGGCTCGAGGTTAAGGTCTCTGAACAGAACATGGACAACTGCACAACATGGTTTGTGAAGTGGCTGCAGATGGCAGGTAGCTGTGAAAAGCTGACAAAAGTTGCAGATAATGCCACAAGGGAGAGCTGGATCTCCCAAGTGGTTATGGAGCAGTGATGTGAGGAAGGGTCAAACTTCGCAGATAACTGGAAAGAAGCACTGGGCTCCTTCTGAGGCAAGGTCAGCAGTTCCTCAGTAGCTGCATCAGTAATAGCACATAATGCCAAGATTACCCAGGTAACAGTGTCAGAATTACCAAACTGGACACAGAAGTTAGAAAAGCCCCATGATACCACTGAGGAAAAAATAGTTAGAATTCAATTGTTCCTTTTTGAGGAGACTGGGACAGACAAAGGAAGTACAAGGACTGCAAAAAGGAGGGTCAAGAAACAGGACAAGGGAGTACCAAGATAGACAGTGCTGCATGGAGGAAGCAGCCAAGCAGCTGTGTGTGCAATCACCACTGCTAGAGCAGGATCCTAAACTGAACCTGTTGTTTTGGCCATAGCATGCATATCAAACCTACTGTCCTGGTCAGGAGGATGAAGGGGAAGGCATGTTGTTTTCCCTACACACTGGAGAACACCCAGGTGAATGGATTGAACTTTGCAGTATCACCACGTAGATGCATCACCTAGGTGTGGTGGCTTTGGCAGCTACCTATCACTTCCTAACATTGTTTAAAAGCAGGTTTAGCTTTTTCTAGCCTTGGTGAGAAAAGATTGACAAGGTGACATGGAATATGAATTTGCACTGGTTTACTTTACCAACCGAGCAAGGAGAGCAGTTCACTCCACAGTTAAGGTCCACATAAACCAAGATGCGTTTCATGTACCGAGGACAGGCACGGTCTGGCTGCCTCTTTACCCCCGTGGCAAAATCACCAAGGTCCAGACATGCCCCTGCATGCACAGTAAATAAAGCAACATTCCCTTGTGCCTGTGATTGGGATGACTTGTTTGTGCCTGAGTGAGGAGCTTTGGTTCTGTCTTCTTCTTGCCACTGCTGTAGGTGGGTGGAAGCTATGTGGAAAACTGCAGGATCTAGGTGCAAACAAGCTCTGCAGGCCAAGGAGCAGGTGGAGGTGCATGGCTGCATGCTGGGTGGGAACGCAGAGATGAGGGGCTGACTGGGGAGTGCTGCCTGGGGACCTCAGCTAGGACATACTAGTGAAAGCTCACACTTCTTGGCCCAGGGGTTCTCCCCCTCCCATAAAGTGCTGGCACTGGTGCTGGGGTGAGACACAGCTAGTACAGAGCGCAGGCAAGAAATAGTGCTCAAAAATTAAGTCTGCCCTGATTGCCCTTTTTGAGACCTCAGGCAAGCTTGTGGGGAAAGAACTCATCAAGATGGCTTGATCGTCCTGGATGTGTTGTGAAGTGCCCCTCCATACACTGTTCTGGGGCGTTACATCATGGAGACGGCTTATCAGCCAGCTGGAAGGACAGCGTGCCTTTCCCTTAGGCAAGGCAGCATTAGCCTGCCCTGGCCCCTTGAGCATCTACCAGGAAGATTCAGTGAGGTGTCAGAAACCTCCACTTCTGGAGTTGGATCAGGACATTTATCACTGGGCACAGCAAAGGCGTTTTAGAGGCCCAGGGAAAGCCTTGCAGAAACACAAGGGGGAGGTACTGTAGATAGTGCTGGAGCCTTGGTGCTACCTCCCATGTTGACCCTTTGACCCCATCAGAAGAATCAATATTGATACATACACTAATGGCAGCATTTGCCTTTGTGCGAACAAAAAGACTTTCTCTTTGTCTGGACAATAAATTTCAGCTTGCCATTCTGTAGTCTCTGTGGGCTCCACAGTCAGATACATTTTCTGGGCTTCATCAAACCAGACTGAAAAGCAAATTAATGTGAATGTCAATTCAAGCTGAAGGGACAGCTCCCACCCGCTCCACCGTTGCCTCCCAGTTTCTCAGGCCTGGTGTAGAGGGTGGTGCCATCTCTCCCAGTGCATGGGTGCACGATTAGTGTGCATGGCCCTTCTGCTGGAAACTGATGCTCAGTGCATTGGCTCCCCAGCACCTTGCAGCTGGAGCATCCATACTCACTGCTTTCAGTTCATCTGGACTAAAACCAGATGTGGCTAAAGACAAGATGTGTGTTGAGTCCCGGACTGATGCATCTGCTGCAGGCAGTGCTACATAGACACAAGAGAAGATACACGTGTCTAACCCAGGCTTAACCAGGGCAAAGAGACTCTGAGTTAGGCTGGCGTAGGCTGGTTCATTTAATGCAAGGCAGGTCTCTCTCGTAAAGGAGACTGCTCTGGCAGAACCTCCCAAACAGGACTGCCCTGGCAGTATTGTCTGTGAAGTTTGGTCTGTCATTTCAGTTCACAGGCTGCTTTCTTTTGGGACAGTCAGTAGGGAACATCTTTCCTCTTCATTTCCTGTGTTCTCCAGTCTGCATCTGCAGTATCTGGTGTGAAGGTTGGGAAAGAAGACAAGGGCTGTTCTATTGGATTCTGCAAGTTTTCAGCAAGTTTGTCTATGTGTTGGGTTGGAATGCGGTCAGGTTTTTGGTAGCAGGGGAGGGGTTACTCCTGTGAGAAGCTTCTGGAAGCTCCCCCAGCTCCAAGTCGGAGCCACCTCCGGGCAAGGCCGAGCCGATCAGCGACGGTGGCTGCACCTCTGCGATAACGTATTTAAGAAAGGGAACTGGGAGGAGGAGTGGGGGTTGTGACGGAGACACCTCTGCAAGCACTGAGGTCAGTGGAAGAAGCGGGGGGAGCTGTGCCGGAGCAGAGCCCCCTCGGCCCGTGGGCAGTCTGTCCCTGCGCCCACGGAGGGCACCGGGGGGGCAGATGCCCTCCTGCAGCCCGGGGAGGGCCCCACGCTGGAGCAGTTCGGGACGAGCTGCAGCCCGTGGGAAGGACTCGTGCCAGAGAAGTTCATGGAGGGCTGTCTGCTGTGGGAGGGAGCCCACGCTGGAGCAGGGGAGGAGTGTGAGGAGTCCTCCCCTGAGGAGGAAGGAGCGGTGGGACTGATCACAACCCCCATCCCCTGCCCCCCTGCGGGGGAGGAGAGAGACAAATAGGGAGCAAAGCTGAGCCTGGGAAGAAGGGAGGGGTGGGGGAAGGTGTTTTCGAGATGTGGTTGTATTTCTCACTGTCATACTCTGATTTGATTGGTAAATTGGTGGTGGTGGTGTTCAAATTAAATTGATGGGGTTTTTTCCCAAGTCATAATGGGTGAGTGAGTCCTCCCTGTCCTTGTCTTGATTCCTGAGCATTTTATTGTACTTTCTCCTCCCCATCCCGCCGGGGGGAGGAGTGAGCCAGCCAGCACGGCTGGGTCTACAGCATCACAGTCTACTCAATTGATGTGCAGTTAAGGGCAGGTATAGTACATGGTGTCTGGGGCAGCTGTATAGCAAGATCCGTGCCCATGGCTTACTTGGTAGTCATACCATCCAGGGCTACAGTAACACACCCAGAGATGGCACGGGCTTCTGTCCGTTTCATCTCCTCTCCTCAGTTTGGAGCCAGGTAACATCATCCCCATCTCACTGTAGAGAAAATTCTGCAAGATAGGCACGCGACTGTACGTGGTTACAGCTCTGACTGACTTCACCAAGTCTTAAGTATTTTCCTTTCAACTAATTCCAGACAGAAGTTCTGGCATGGATTGCAGCTAATGGCAGCTACTTAGGGCCAGGAAAGTCAGCAGTGCCAATAACAGCTTTCCAGCAGGACTCTTGGTGACTGTACAAGGGGGAAGACACTCTGGCACAGATACCTTCATTGAATGACAGACTCCAAAATGGAAACTGCATCTACTCCTTCTAACACTTGCTGTGGCAGAGCTGTCAACTGGATAGCTAATCCAAAAGAGAGGCAAAATGGCAAGGAGCTTAAGCAGAGAAAGATTTTTAAAAATACATCGCACTGACCTCTTGTAGGCACAAGGTAGGAGACTGCATAGATTTTCATGCAGGGGTACATTCAGCATAGTGCTGGTAGAGAGAGTGACATCCTTCGCTGACACTAGGACTGTGGGAGAGATGTTACTTTTCTGCAGACCAAATAACAAGAAATAAGGCAGCATTCAGGCTCACAGGGTATCCTGAGGGTTATGTAAACTGGATGATAAAAAGGGGCAAAACCACACCAAAGCAGATACTCCTGCAATGTAAATTCACATAGTGCTGTTAAAACACAACAGAGCAGCTCCAGGGCAGGAAGACTCAGCCCTGCCCTTACCTCTGCATTGCTGTGGGCACACTGAAAAGGCACACGGGGGAGAGATGCGGTGTGAAGAGACGGTGACAACCACAGGAATGGCTGGGTCCTTAGTGCACCTTGGGCTGGAAGTCTCCCACTTCACAGCAGTTGTGCTTCTGCCCACCTCCCTGATCCCTTTTGCAGTGGGTCATATCTCCCCAGCAGCCTCACCAGCTACAACATCCTGCTTGGTGGGGACCTGGGCCAGGAGGACAGTCCCTGATGTGTATCAGGAGGAGAAGGAGCAGCAGGACAGTGCTCAGTCAGAACATGGGTCTAACATCTGCCTTGGGACCCTTGCACACTTGCCACATGTCTGGCCATCTAGGGCTTGGCACCTCAGGGGCCAAACTGTGACAGTAAGCTTTCCTTCACTAGTAGCGGTCACTGCGCATCCCCAGGCCAGCAGCCTGCCAGCCCTGTCCCAGTGATGACAGCTCTGTGCACGACAGTGTGACTTCAGTCCTCACTGCCTGCACTGGTAGACATGTTAGCACTCACGCAGCAGGGCTGTTTGCTCCTCCACACCTCTGACAAGGGGTTCTTCTGCTTCTTCTGTCACCTCCATATGCAATACTCGGGCCACCTCTGGCTCTTCTGTGAGAGCCTGAAGCTCTACCTGTGGTGGCTGTGCCCCAGAGCTGGAAGGAGACTGGCACAGCAGCCTCCAACTGCAGCATGGAGTGGGGTAGTGGCGATGCTCCAGCCTCCCCTGCCTGCTCCTGCCAGACTGCTGGAACTGGCTGCTCCCTGTCAGCGGGGGCCGGATCTGACAGCCCAAGAGAGGTGAGGCTGCTGCACCCAGACCCAGCCAGGAGAAAGGCTGAGCAGGTTATTACTAGAAAGCAGATGCACACACATGTACACCCATTACAGTACACAAGTACACATATACACATCACTGACTTTGAGACAAACTGTACTTTGAGCCATGTATTTGAGCTCTTCTGCTTCATGGCTTCATTTGTCCATTCCCACTAAGGGATCTGACAGTGTTTCCTTAAAAACAGCCCGGTGAGAGATGCCTGCACAGCAGGCTTTGGAGCTTCTCAGTGCTGTCTCATGGCCTGGTTTGCTGTCCACACTTAAGAAGCTGTCTATTAGCAAGAGCATCAGGGTGAGCTGTAAACAGGCAGAACACGATCTTCTCCAGCACACAGAGGCAGGCACTCTATGGAAGATGTTCAGATAGATGCCCTGACTCCACCTACAGCCTGGCATTGCAGAGAGCTCTTCCCGAAGGGGAGAGAGAGCTGTTGCACACAGAAAGGCTCGGATGGACACACACCCTCCTCATGAGTGCCATTTCTCTGGATGGACTCCAGTGTGACCACCTCTGCAACATGTCTTTCTCACCTCTTCTGTCCTCTGAGCTGCTCTGTCTTCCTCCAGTCACACAGGCCATGTTGTATTTTAAGAAAGTATCCTGGGCTGCATCAAGAGAGGTGTGCCCAGCAGGTTGAGGGAGACCCCTCCACCTCACTCACTCTCATGAGACACCACCTGAAGCACTGCATCCAGCTTTGGGGCTCCCAGTACAAGACACACATGAAGCTGTTGGAGCAGGTCCAGAGGGGGCCACAGAAATGATCAGAGGAATGGAACACCTCTCCTATGAGAACAGACTGAGTTGGGGTTGTTCAGCATGGAAAAGAGAAGGATCTGGCAAGACCTTATTGCAGCTTTTCAGTACTTAAAGGGAGCTTATAAAAGAGATGGGAACAGGCTTTTTAGTAGGGCCTGTAGCAATAAGGCAAGGGGTAATGTTTTTAAGAGAGTAGATTCAGACTAGATATAAGGAAGGAATTTTTTACAATGGGGAGTGGAAACACTGAAACAGGTTGCCCAGAGAGGTGGTAGATGCCCTGTCCCTGGAAACATTCAAAGCCAGGCTGGATGGGGCTCTGAGCAACCTGATCTAGTTGAAGATGTCCTTGATCATTGCAAGAGGGTTGGACTAGATGACCTGTAAAGGTCCCTACCACCCAAACCATTCTATGACTCTATGATTGTAAGGTAGTTTGGGTCACTCATGTAATAATGACCTTTCAAGGGTCAAACATCATCAGACAAATGGGCTGGGCAGCAGCAGCAGAATGGCATGGCCAACCACACAGAGAGGGCTGAAGGATAAAGGTGTGCCTTGTCTGCAGCTCTGTCCTGCAGAATGTCAGGGAACTTGATTTGTTCCTGAGCAGCTCATGCAACCAAAAATCTGCAGTACGCAGGCACACAAACATGGCTGGGAAGCCCCTCCACATCCATGCTAAGGAACTCTGAGAAAGAGGCTGACTAATCTGCTGAGTTCAGTTTTTCAGATATGTGATATGTGAACGTTTTTGCTCCTTTGTGAAATCTCAGTCATTCTTCTTCAGCAGACACAGCTTTCTGGATATTTAAGCTCAGCAGTTCCAGAGCAATTATCTGGACCATGGACATGGAGATGGGTTCACAGGTTCAGCTCATGACTAGGATGAGCTCCCAGAGGTTTGATATTCTTGCATTCTTCATAGAAACAGCTTGGCAGGCAAGCAGCAACGAGTCGGAAGCTTCAAAATAGTTTTGAAATGTTTCCCTAGGCAGGCTTTTTTTATAGGTCAGCTGTGACATGATCAAAACATGAGCAAGGGAGAACACTATTTAGAAACAAAATGTCTCATAACTTTCTGGAGAAATGTTCCCCAGGCTTCTGAAACTTAGATTAATCAGGGAGGAGAAAACCACACACTGAGTTCCACCACACAGAGGTACAAATCTAATACATTTGGTAGCTTGGCATGAAGCTTTGATTTCTCTTGTTAGTGGATACCACTTTTCATCCCCAGGGAAGAGAACTATGGCTTAATTTTTTTTTAAATTAAATTCTGTTTCCTCTGTGGATTACTCTGAAAACACCATCCAGGGGCACTGGTAGGAAGGGGAATGTGATGCAGATTGTCCAGGAAAGCTGCATGAATCAGCAGCTGTGAAACCTTTTCCTGGGCACTGTTTAATGTTATATTAATTACAGAGTGTAAGGCCCCAACCTCATTTTTGGTTAAGTTCAGTGACTACAAAGTAGTACTGATCATGAAAAGTGCCAGACAAATACATCAGCAGAAAAGAAAAATAACCATAGTTTCTGTGGGTGAGTTGATTCGAGGGAAGGCAGTCCCTGAAAAAGGAGCAGAAAGAGCAGCAAAGGTAAAGACAGAAGGACCCGCAGTGCAGAAATACTTTGGCTAATTAGGGAGTATGAAAGAGCAAACCCAGAAGGCACAAAACAGAAAAAATCAATATCTTTCACTAGGTGAGTCTTCGTCTCCTGACCAGCCCTGTGCTAAATAAAGAGCTGCAGACAGTTGCAGAGAAGTTCAAACACAGAGCAGAGCATCTTTACAGCAAAGGGTGGTGTCAGAGAAGGAAAGGAAGAGCTGACACAGTGGATGTGGGTTCCTCTGTCCCCATTTGCGCAGTGCCTAATGTGCGGGGCAACCTCCCAGTAGCCTTGCACCCACTTCCTTTGTCTTTAGCACCACTAAGCCTTTTATGCTCAGAATATCAGGAGCAATCACACTGCACACTGTTATGGGATAAAGGCAGCTCTGCACACCCACAAAGGAGAACAGAGGGGCAACAGCAGGGAGGGAAACCCAGATGATACCCTGCCCTGCCTACTCCCAGGCCCACACAGGAATCACCAGCCCATCAGAGGTCCACCTGCACAAGCCCAGGGGAGCACAGGGGCACACAGGCATTTGGGAACACAAATCAGGGACTCAGAGGAAGGGAAATCCTGTCCAGGGCCCTCCCAGGACTGTCCCAGAAAAGGCTCAGCCCCACAGTCCAGACATGAAACTCACCAAAAGGAGTCAATGTCCTTGTTACCAAGGGAGGTCCCTGCCATCAACATGGAACATGCTACAGGGTGCAGGGGAAGAGCATCCTGGGATTGCACAAGGATTATTACAGGATGCCCTGGGGAGGAACAACATGTGGGGAAACACAGCATCGACGTGGCTTGGGAGAACAAATGTGGGAAAACAGAGGGATAAGAAGGGCCAGCAGCATATCAATGGTTTTCTGGTCAGGATGCTTGTCGGGCCACACCCTGCTCTGGGTCAAGAAGTCTGTCCTGCCGCCTTATTCAACTTCACTTCTAGCAGTTTTCGTGGGTGAAGGACTCTCTCTCTGGTGTGCACATGTGTGTTAGAGCAGCCCGTGTGTCAGTAGTGCAGCACCTACAGTGGTGTGGCTGTGCAAGAGAGCGTGTGCATGCTCGTGACGATCCAGCCAGACAAGTGGTGAGGAGGGGATGTGGCCAGGGAGTGGGGGGATGTGGGTCTCTAGGGCTCCAGAGGGGCTGGCTACTGAGGGGACCTGGGCAGCTCTGAATGTCTGTGTGTCTGTGATGGTGTGTGCAAGAGGGTCTGATCAGCGGATGGAGTGGAGCCATAGCCTTAGCGACTTGTATGTGCTTGTAGTTGCGAGCAGCTTGGGAGACTGGGACCCGAGGGGCAGGTACCAGGCTGACAGTATCTGTGCCTGGCTGCTGGAGGGGCCCACACTGTACACACAGACACACATATATATGTATTTCCTGCTGAGGGACCTTTATGCTGATCAGCCAGACGAAAGAACAAGTTGAGGTGCTGCTGCTGTTCCTGTTTGCACAGTCGCAGCATTGCTCTGTGTGCATGGCCATGTAGGTATGTGCTGTAGGTGTGTTGTCCAAAAAGCAGCTTCACTGCCTGGAGTGCAATGGGTCAATAATCATCCGCTCTGCAGAGGCATCACTTGTTTATTTTAGGGTTGCCCAAGCCTGGGTGCTCCGTGGTCTCCCACAAATCAATGGGACTTTTTGTGCTGTATTTATGCACAAAACCTGCAGAGTTAGTAATTGTCCAAATCCCTCCTCTCCAGGATGATTGATTGGTTATTTACATACTATTATAATACTGCTGGCACGACACTTCTACTGCTGTGCGTGCTCAGGGGAAGGGTCTTCACCTGGGCAAGGCTCTTCTTGACCCACAGGCGTGATGTTTAGTATAATCGTGAGGGCAGTTCAGCGAAGGATACACGGACCCTGAGTTTGCTTGCCCAGCTGGCGCTGTGCCCTCTGCCGGGTCCAGCGGCTCCGGGAGGTCCTTGCTCAGAGAAGGCGATCTCCTTGTCCTGCTGATGGGGGATGCCTTTGGCTTTAGCACAGACAAGGAACATCTTGCTTGACCTAACCATAATATTGCTGCGTTGCTCTCAAAGTTCAACCTTCAACGAAGGGAGTGGGATCAGCAGCGTTTGGGACAGGCCAGGACATTCCTGCGGTTGCCATCACCTCCCAGGATTACCTAGTTTTGCTTTCAGACTGCAGTACGTGACGCAGGGGCTCAGCAGAGTCACCATCTGCTAGGGAGAGTGAAACGCCTCTCACTTGACAACTGTGGGGCTCTCTGAATGTCTGAAAGCTCACCCGCCTTTCTTAAGTACACCCAGACGTTGTCTCCTGCAACAGGACCCTCATCTNCCGTGGGCTGCCCCTCACCGGCCCCCGCAGCCGCCCCGAGGGGCCGCGGGGTTTGTCCGGCGCGGGGCCGGGGGGCCGGTGCCGGCGGTGCCCGGGGGGATGCGGGGCCGAGCGCGTCAGCCCAGACGGTCGAAAGCGGCGGCTCCGGCCGGAGGAGGTGCTGCCGTAAGTAGTACTGCTGGGTCCGGTCCGCGCCGGCTGTTTCGCAAAAGCCACGTGGAAAATTGCTTTGCTGTTGGAGTTTATAGCCGGCCCCAGGTATGTCTGCCCCAAAACTGGTGGTATTCAAGATGTTGCTGCCGCGCGGGCCTAGCCGGCGGTGGCCGGGCTGATGCAGGGGGAGAGACTCTGCTGGACTAGCCCGGGGTCTAGCAGAAGGCCGGCGGCTCTGCATTTGCTCTGGTGTCCTGGTGTTGTCTTTTGTCCAGAAATACCTGCCTCGCTGGGTGGCACCTGCTGGTGCTATTCTGCATGAATGAAATGTTCATGACCTTGCATTCTGCGCGCCTCTCTTCTCGTTTGGGTGACTTGTTTAGGGGTTTCTGGCCTGGTCTTGCACCAAACGCTATGAACTTATTTTCTTTTTTGTGGAAGGAAGCTATACAAGAAAACAAGCAAACAAAAACCCCCAGACACCTTTGTGTTGTGGAATTCACAGTCAATGATTTTGGCTTTTTAACCGCAGTGGGAAAATACTGTGAGAAAAACTTCGTCTGAGCTTGGGGGAGCAGAGTCAGAGTGGCTTTAACAGTCCAGCATCGGGTGCAGCACTCTCTGGAGAGCTGCTTCACCACTGAGGGTGGGGATCTGGCTGGGAAGAGGCAGGGTCTCTGTGCAGCGGCTGGAGCCCAGAGATGGAACTCGGTAAAGGACAGCGGATAAGGTCAGGGTGGCTGTGCCTGTTCATCTGGTAGGTGTTACAGATCCGTGTTGCTGGCCGAAGTGACTGGATTTTCCCCATTTGCATGTGCCCGTGATCGCTGTCTCACCCCTGGAAGCACCCGCCCGCTTCCGCCCGGGGTGACCGGCTCCGGGTGTGCGTGCTGATCTCCACCTATTGAGCGTTATGGGTTTTTGCTAACACTCTGCAACAGCCTGTCTCTGGCTCCCTTGTCGAAGACAGGTTTACTACAGTAGTGGGAAACTATCTGAAGTTTCTTCTCCTTGTTGGATTTGTTTGAGACTTAACCTGCCAGTAAGGTCTGGGAGATAAGGCTGAATGGTCTAAAGGGGCTGTAAGACAAGAAATGTTAGGGAGCTCATTAGTCACGGGGGTCTTGTCCTGGAGGAGCAGTACTGCTGACGCGGAAGAATCTGCAAAATTGGAGATGGGAATCAGTCCTGTTAGATAAGAAGCCCTCAGTGAACCATTTCCTCCACTTTATCTCTTTCTGTGGTGGTGTTCCCACTCCCGTATGGGGTTCTCTGTAGCAAGGCAGAGAGAAATATTCAGAGAGCTATCCTTCAACCTGATAAAAATCCAAACTGGAAAGGAAAAAAGTTCTGGAAGTCTGCATAAATTCCAACTGCCATCAGCTAGAGAGGCCCCTAACCTTTGTTCCATCCCTCCGTTTGTGAATCAGCCCCTGCAGTTCTGGCAAGACTGATGAGTAAGCTCTGGGGCCACACTAGGTGGGAAGACTAAAAGGAAGGGTGTGCTGGAAGGATTGCAGGGACGCAGCAGAATTCAAAGGAAGAGGCCAGCCCACTGTCCAGCCCTGTGATACTACAGAGGTAACAGAGATGGTGATGTAGAGACAAGTCTTTCTCAGACAAGAGTAGAGTGTGGGAGGGCTCTGGATGGACAGGGGGCTTGAAAAAAAGCCAGTGAAGCCTTCCAGAAAACGACAGCTGAAGTTCTTTTCCACCAAAGCTGGTCATGTCCTGTACCAGCTGCAACTGCTATGGGGAAGAGTGGCTTGGCATCAGCGTTTGGGTGCAACTGGGCTGGCAGCCCAGTGTGGAGCTTGCCATGGTGGAGACTCCTTTGCTTCTCCAATCTAGTCATTGCCAGCAGGCGTATGGCGCACGTTTCCAAGTGTACTGCTATCTAATTTATCCTGGGTTTCACTCCTCTAAGATTTAGCAAATTATCCTCTAAATTCTTGCTAAGCAAGCTGCTAGCAAATAGAGCAGTGTGTTACCCAGGCTCTAATGCTTGCAAAGAGCCTGGCATTTTTAAAGCTGAAGAGAAGCTCTTAGGCTGTCATGAAATGGCTCTGTACGCAGCACAAAATTCATGAACCAGTATATTTTAAATGGATATATTTTACCTTTTTTTACTCTGCCTTTCTTGGCATTTGCCAAAAGACTGTGCAGAAGTTATTTGCCAGCATATAATCTTCATGCTTGGTGAAATCCAAGGCACACGTAAAGTTCACCTTTACCAACAGTCGTGGAAGAACCTGTTGTGTTTCCTGCCCTGAACCTGTATATGCTGAGGTGAGTTTTCTTCTGTGTGAACAATCCCAGGCAGATGCTGGAAATACTCCGGAGTGCTGAGCTTTACAGGCATGTTTGTTGGTTCAAGGTCTGCACCAGGACATGGAGATCAGTGCCAATATCTGGAGTTCTGCACAGAATCTTCCCCCCCCACACGCCCTGTTGTGCAAGTGACATGAACGTGTTGCTAGTGGGGTGAGCTGCTTGATTTCATGTGTTGTGCATACAGGGGCTTGGGAAGATGATCTAACTACACACTCAGAGGCAGTTACTTTCATCACTGTGAACAGAAGTTACTCTTGAAAAGCTAAGTCAGGAAATTAAAGGGGAACATTCCTTCTGTGCTGGCAGTTCTTGACCAGAGACAAGGGATGAAAGTCTTCACACACTTCAACACAAGTCTATTTTTAGAAGTGAAAGCTATTCAGGAGGGGAAGTATTGATTTTTCATCCTTCCAGCTTAAACATTCTGTTTATTGTTTTCTTTGGTTTGCATGTAATGGACCATACACAAAGCTATTCTTACTTTTCCCCTTCTGCTCTAAATATATGAGCCAAGCAAGGATGTAGGGACTTTGCTAAAATGAATTTTATTTGGTGCCTGAAGTCTTTGCATGCTATGTCCAGAACCTTGTATTTTAAAACCAATTGAGATGTGAAGCCTCTTACATCTGCAGGAAACCAGAGCACAGTGAGGGTGTGATGGTACAGACCAGGCTTGCGAATGACTTCAGGAAGCAAGCGAAGAGCTGGCGCTGCCCTGCAGAGTGGCTGCGGAGAGCAGCAGGGAACAGTGAACTTGTTCTCGTGGTCACTAATGACCTCTGGCCACCGGCAGTATGTCTGGTCAAGCTACAGAGGACAAAGGGACCATCTTCACAAGTGTCTGGCAGCAGTAGGTGTGATCTGGCAGCACCGGTCACGCTGCTCCTCTGATATTTGTGTCTGTTCTCAGGCAAACTACAAGACATGCTCCTGGCTCCCAGTGTCTGGCCAGGTGTTATTTCGCTTTTGCTTAGAAGTGCTGCGTGATGAATTTCTCTGGGCCTCTGGGGGGATGGCTGTGCTGGGTGACTGCCGTGGAGGGTGTAGCTCATTCGGACCATCGGGTTCATCCTTCAGCTGGCCACCAGCCACTGGTATCTTCGTCTGGCCTGCTGCAGCGCAGCTCTGCTGGCTGTGGAGCCACCTTGCCAGCAGTGCCGGCATCTGGTCGGAAAATCGTGTGTCTGCAGGTTGCGTGGAGTCTCGTGCCATTCCTGTCCTTTGCAGACACCTCGACCCCGCACTGTGCTGGTCCCAGGGTGCCTCTGCTGCATGGCGGGTTCCCTGCAACCAGCACCCCAGTGGTGCTGTGGGGGCTCTGAGGAGCTTTGTCCCAGATGACATGCACCTGTGAAGATGCTGTAGCCTTTCAGAGATGGACTGTGTCCGTGTAAAACCTGACCAGTGCTGCAGGAAAGAGGAGGGTGAGAGGACTCGGGTAGTCAGAATGTGCAAGTACAGGCGGCACAGGCTGTCTCTGGAGGTGTCCCTGCTGTTCCTGGGAAGACTCATCTGTGTGCAGCCGTTGCATCAGGCAGGGTTCAGCAGCACCACAGCCTCCATCTTCCCTGGGTTGCCAAGTGCTCAAAATTATCCTGCTGACTGTTTTGACTTATGGCATGTGGAAAGTTTTTTTTTTTTTCTTTTTATTTTGGCATCTTTTTTTTTTTTTTCTTCCTGGCAGCAGCTTGGTTCTCTAGGAGAATGTGTAGCTTTACAGGTGAAAACCTGGGTTTCCATGATCATTAAAAAGCAACAGTGCTTTTTTTTTTTATCTTGGGTGGGATGGTAATTTTTTCCAGATATTACAAAGAAGTACTGATCATGAAAGGTTTTCCCATTTTGGATGAGAAGGAAATAATGCTATGACTTGGCAGCACTTTGTGGGAACTGCGGCTTGGGCACATGATGTTTCTGACATGGATGCCACCTCCTGAAACACTTCATGGCTTTCTTACCTCCTTTAAGCCTGGAGGATGCAGTGCATTGTGTGAGGAGTCACAAGGACTGTGCCTTCTTAAGTAGTTGCAGGAGGCATCAGAAACTACATTTTCTCAGGCTGCTGTAGCCTGTTACTGACTCTGACGATGGGCTGGCATAGTGGACATGGTGGTGGCTGTTGCTTTGTTGTTGGAGCCACTCAAGTGCAAAGTACCTTCATTCTGTAGAAACAAAAGCCTAAAACCCAAGGTGCATTGATGGCTTGATGAAAAACTAATTAAGTCAGACTGGTGTTTTTGCCTAAGGTAGTTGGTGACAGCAGCTGACAAGTCAGAGCTTGCTCACCTGCTTGCTGAGAGCGGGGCAATCTGAAGTGGTGACCACTTGCTCAAATGGCCAGAGAAGGCTTGTGAGCACTGGCACTGTAACTGGATGGTGCTTGACTTGCCTGGCCTCACTTGGCAGACAAGGTGGTGTGTTTCTGGCGCAGCACATGTTCTCCTTCTGGCTGCCAGTGGCTGTAGATGAACCAGGGAATGTGCAGAAGACTGTGTAGGATTGTGCAGGTTGGTGTGCTGCCTCCTGACCAGCCTGGAGGGATGTGGCCCATACTTCTGCACGGTGCTGGGTCACGAGCTTGCTGACCCACTGGCTGGTGCTGTAGGGCTCCTTCCCTTTTCCACCAAGTCAAGCTGCTCATTTTCTGGGTCCCAGCTCAGCTTCCTGAAAGTGGAGAGGCCAGGCTGAGGAGCTCAGGATTGCCAGAGGGACATCAGCTCAGCTGTGCAGCCCTTGTTAGGGCAGCAGGCCATCCTGTGCTACCAAAGCAATAATAACCAGGGCCCCAGAGGGGATCAGGCAAGCAGCTGACATAAGAGTGTGGAGGATAAACTCTGCTGAGGAGACCTCAATCCCCTTAGTGACATCTGGCAATACTGAGTGGTGTCATGGGAGTGTTTTCCTTGTGAGGAGAAGCAGTTATGCTGTAATGGGTGAGGGGACTGACATCACAACACACAAGGATGTTTGTGGCCATGGGAAGGATCGTGCTTTGGACACTCCTCCTGGGGCAGCAGGATGAGCCCCAGATGGGCCCATGATTCTCATATGGCAGAAACATGGGTGAATAATTTGGACTGGTCTTTGATCTGGGATAGTCCTGTGTGAATGTGACTTGTCTCTGCAAAAGCCAGGGAAATGTAACAGAGTTGCTCAGGGAAAACTCCTGCTTATAATGTGTTCACTTACGAGACAGGATGACCATAGTGACTTTTTTTACTCTTTTTTTTCTTCCTTTTTGCAAGGGCTATGTTACTTAACTTTGTGATTGTGGAAACTGTAACACCAGCAGCACAGTCAGGCCAAGCAATGACAGCAGTGTGGCTCACCCCACCCCACGTGCTCATGTTCCTTTTTCCTTAACTGTTCACCTGCCTCGCTGCAGGGGCTGGAGACGGGAGCCAGGACCGGTGCCTGTAACAGTTCTTTTAAAAAAACTTGGTCGTTGGAAGAAAAAGGAGGTCCACCCTGTCAGCATCCGCTGTTTGTGTGGAGGTGAGCCTGGGGAGAGTCCCAGGGGACGTGGAAGCTGGGAGGTCACGGGCGAGTGCTGGATGCATGTGGATGTGTGCACGGCCTCCGTGAGCACGAGCCATCCAGCTGCTCCTGCTTCTGGGCAGAACTCAAAGCATGAGTCTGGACATCTCAATAACATTTCAGGGTTGGTGTCTTGGGTAAAACACTCCTAAGAACAAGAGAGCCCTTGTGGGCCCAGTGCTACAGAGGCAGAAGCATTCTTGGAGGGGTTTCTAGTATCATATTCTCAGCTGGGGTTTGCTCACATTCTGGTGGGATTGCAGGTTGCCATGGAAGCTTTATTCCTGGTCCTCTGGCCAAGTTGTCTCCCCTGAGATATCTTGGAGAGCATCTTTAGAATGTGGAAAATCTGTAAATTACTGTTCTGTCTCAATGTCTTGTCGGGGCTGGCTGACCTTCAAAAGCTTTACTGCAGAGATGTCCAGTCCTGCCAAAAGTGTTTTCTGATGCAGCCCAGGCTCACAGTGAACTGTGTTTGTCAAGAATTAATTTAGTTTTCAGCTGCCTGCCTAGGAAGCAAAGAACACTCTAACTGTCTGGTGGTACATGGACAAGAGCAGCAGCTGAGGGAGCAGACATCACCAGTTGTATCATTCCCTCCCTACCCTGTAGCTGACCTGTTATATGGCCTAGATCCCCTGGCTAGTCAGCAGTGCTGTGCATCCATCTGTGTGAGAACCTGCCTGTTCTCCTGAACCTGTATCAGCCTGACCCAAGCGCCTCCACACCCGATTCTGCTGTTGAGGATGAAGAGTCCTTCCTTGGCTGAGCAACCACAGAGCAGATCTCTCATCCCACAGGAGCACAGGCTTCCTCCTGACTCAGGGGTGTTCCAGATGGTTGGGGAGGACTTCAACAAAAACCTGGGCTGAGCATTTCTTTTGCTATCCCTGTGACCTCTGGAAGCGGGTGGAAAAAAAATTGGCTTTTTGACAGCACAGAGGCCAAGCATCAGCTGAGGGGCTTCTTTGTGCTGTTCTCCAAACCAAGGAGGTCAGCCATGTGGCAAAAGAGAACATCCTGCTGCTGCAGTTTCTGCTTGTCAGAGTCTGTGAGGGCAGCATGTGGCAAATAACTGGTCTGCAGGGAAGACCATGCCTGATGAGGTAGGGTAGCCTGAGCAAGGCCAGCCCTGCTTTCTGTCTAAACTGCATAGCATGGGGTACACAAGAGGTAAAACCATAGAATACTTTGCATTGGAAGGGATATTTAAGGGTCATCTAGTGCAACTCCCCTGCAATGAGCAGGGACATCTTCAACTAGATCAGGTTGTTCAGAGCCCCATCCAGCCTGGCTTTGAATGTTTCCAGGGACAGGGCATCTACCACCTCTCTGGGCAACCTGTTCCAGTGTTTCCACTCCCCATTGTAAAAAATTCCTTCCTTATATCTAGTCTGAATCTACCCTCTTAAAAACATTACCCTTTGCCTTATTGCTACAGGCCCTATTGAAGAGTCTGTCCCCATCTTTCTTATAAACCCCCTTTAACTATTGAAAGGCTGCAATAAGGTCTTGCCGGAGCCTTCTCTTTTCCAGGCTGAACAACCCCAACTCTCTCAGTCTGTTCTCATAGGAGAGGTGTTCCATTCCTCTGATCATTTCTGTGGCCCCCTCTGGACCTGCTCCAGCAGTTCCATGTATGTCTTGTACTGTGGTCTCCAGAGCTGGACCCAGCACTGCAGGGAGGTCTCACAGAGCGGAGCAGAGGGGCAGAACCCCCCTCCTTGATCTGCTGCCCACACTGCTCTGGGTGCAGCCCAACACACGGGTGACTTTCTGGGTTGTGAGCACACGTTGCTGGCTCACAGGCAGTTTTCCACCCACTGATACACCCAAGTCCTTCTTGGCAGGGCTGCTCTCAATCCATTCATTGCCCAGCCTGGATTTTTGCTTGGGATTGCCCTGACCCATGTGCAGGACCTTGCACTTGGCCTTGTTGAACCTCAAGAGGTTCACATGGGCCCACTCATTGAGCCTGTCCAGGTCCCCGTGGATGGCATCCCATCCCTCAGGCATGTCAGCTGCAGCACTCAGCTTGGTGTTGTATGCAAACTTGCTGAGGGTGCACTCAACCCTGCTGTCTGTGTTTAATATCTTCACCAGTGACAGTCCTGGTCCCCTTATAGACCCCTGAGGGACAGCACTTGTCACTGATCTCCATCCAGACACTGAGCCATTGACCGCTACCCTCTGGATGCAACCATCCAGCCAGGTCCTTGTCCACCCAATTTAGGGAGAAGGATGTGGGGGACTGTGTCCCCAGTAGATGACATCTGTAGCTCTTTCCTTGCCCACTGATGCAGTCACTCCATCCTAGAAGGCCTCTAGGCTGGCCAGGCAAGAATTGCCCTTGGTGAAGCCACACTGGCTGTCTCAAATCACCTCCCTGTCTGCCATGTGCCTTAGCACAGCTTCTAGGAGGATCTCTTCCATGGTCTTCCCAGGCACAGAGGTGAGGCAGACAGGTCGGTAGTTCCCAGTGGCCTCCTTTCTACCCTGTTTAAAAATGGGTGCAGTGTTTCCGTTTTTCCAGTCACTGAGGACTTCAGCTGACTGCCATGACTTTTCATATCTCATGGAGAGGGGCTTGGAAACTACATCAGCCAATTCCCTCAGGACTCTGAGATGCATCTTGTCAAGCCCCACACTTACGGATGTTCAGGTTCCTCAGGTGGTCTCAAATATGATCTTCTCTTACAGTGGGAGGGACTTTGCTCCCCCAGTCCCTGCCTTGAGGTTCATCCACTCGAGAGGTGTGGGAAGAGAGTTCGACAGTGAAGACTGAGGCAGGAAAGCTGTTGAGTACCTCAGCCTTCTCTCTCTGTTGTTGCTAGTGTGCCAGTTGTGTTCCTTGTGGGCGGTACACTTTCTTTGACCTTCCTTTTCTGGCTGACATATTTATAGAATCCCTCTTATTATTCTTTGTGTCCCTTGTCAAGTTCAGCTCCAGCTGCCCCTTGGTCTTCCTGACCCCATCCCTACCCAACTGGGCAACATCCCTGTGCTCTTGCCAGGGTACCTCTCCCTGCCTCCACTGCCTGTGTGTTTCCTTCATACCCTTTAGTTTGACCAGCAGGTGATGATGTACCATCACCCACATTTTCAGCTGACTGACCTTCCACATCCAGAGCCTTGTACCTGTTGTACAGGGACTCCCGGGGAGGCAAGGTTGGCAGGGAGGGCGTTTGCCTGCCTCCCCGAGCGTGTACTTGCCTCCATTCATGCCTTTCCTTTAAGTTATTGCCTTCTGCCTGGTGCTGAGAGGATACAGGATTGCTTTGATCTTGTTGTTTTTTCTGGTGGATGTTTCTGCCTCAGGGAGGGCAGAGCATGGTTCTGCTACCACCTTCAGCCTTTTTGGCAAGAGCAGCTAGTTTGGATACTGGCAGGACTGTGGACTTGTTTATGTTCCTCTGCCATGAAGAGGCAAAGGGGAAGGAAGACATGACAAAATGCACAACCCTGCCATGTATTTTTCAAAGCTTATTCTGGAAGGTGGCTTTCACAGCTGTAGTGTGTAGCATCCTCACACACTGCATGGATGGCATGGACACCTCGGCTTTTTTTCCAGGGGAAATGCTGAAGTTCACTCTTACTACTTTGAAACCCAAGAGCTCTGGTCTGGAATGAGCCATCTGTCAAAGGGTAAGAACAATAAGACACTGAGGCTGCATTAGCAGCAATGAATGGTGTTAGTGCCAGCAGTCTTGCTGCTTTTGGGAGACTCATCAGCCCCATAAAGGAGCATTTGGAAGAGGACGAGAGGCCATTTTTGGAGCTGGACCCCCTCCTGAGGAACAACAGACTGCTTTTTAAAGATCTAACCCAGTACACAGGTTTTGACTATGTGTCAAAAGAGAGATAAAGTTTTGATGAAGAGCAGAAGGGACCAGCACAAAGCCCTGTATTTACATTTTGGGCCATGGAACACACTGCCATTGAATCTTACTGCCTATATTTTCAACACCACAAATTTTGACTGTGAGCCCTAAGGCTTTTCCAGTTCAAGGGAAGGGAAGCAGATGTTTAGAACTTGTAGACACATCTGCACAAGGAATGCAGAGGTTGCTGCTAGTGTTGGGGTCCCTGGCAAGTTAGTGTGGTCAGAGGCAGGGTTTGTATTGTCCATGATCAGACTGCCTTGTTGCACATGGTGGGGCTTCCTGTTAGGGCTCTGTAGGATTAGCTGGAGCTTAGAGACTGAAGTTTAGAGGCTGGAGCTGTCTGCTCCCCTAATTATCTCTGCTCCAAGCATTACTGCAGAGTGGCTGGGGGCTGACTTGAAAATGAGAGGTGGAAGAAGCCTTAAAGGCCCTTTACTCCCTTAGTAAATTCGCGTGTGAGGCAGGAGTACTGCATTATTCTTTGCGTAGCTGCACAGGCTCCTGACACATGCTCCCTAAACCCCACAGAGAGCAAGTTACAGTAATTAGGTACCTGCTGCCAAGCCTGGCTTCATCTTCCACTGGCACCATCAGCGGGGCTGGCAGCAGCAGTGGTAAGGCAAATGCTGATCACCTGCTTTTCAGGTAGAAAAGTGTATTTTGGAAAGAAGATGTAATTGTTCTGCATCTGCTATTAATACACGTATTCTCACAGGAATATTTGTGTCATAGCTGCTGGCTCCCAGTATTTAGAACAAATCAGGCCCCAAACTTCAGGAAATTTAAAACAAACAAAAGACTTGAATTCCTCTCCATTTGCCTTGTGAGGATGCACCTGGGATCATCTATCAAGGGTGATTTGTTGCCACTGTACTTTGCTCTCATGGTAGAAATCAGACCAAATCTGGAACTTCCAGCCATCAGTATAACTCTAGAGCAGGGGCTCTGGAACATCAGTATGAGGGTGGCTGGGCTGTACTGAGAGTGAGTTGTTAGGACTAATGTGAAGATGAAGTGATGCAGAAATATCCTGTATGTGCACCTCCTGTGTTGGCCACAGCTGGGTGTCCTGCCCTGCCAATCTGCTGAGTCTCTAATGTCCATAGGAGGTTCTGGGAGCCTTGCAGGGAGGTGCAGGTCCAAGGGAGCCCTTAAAAAGCAGAACAAAGGAATTTTCCTCAGCTGTCTTGACCACCTCTGACAGTGTCTGCGGGAGAAGGCAGAAGACAGGTCATCTTTCTCGCTGTGTCTCAGCTCTCGGAGCTCGGACAGACAGCCGGAGTCAGACCTGCACATCATCTCCTCTGGTTGCCTCTTTTCCTGGTTGTACTCAGGTGGCCTGCCTGATGTCTCTGGCAGAATGAAAAAGCTGTATAAGAACAGTCACCATGCCAAATACCCTGAAGAGAGTCAGGGGTCATTTAACCTAGGTTATCCATGTTCTCCTTGCTTGTTACTCTGAGGAAGTCTGGATTTTGGCCTGATGCTGTCTCAGCAATGTGCAGGGTGCCAGTGGGGAAAAACTGCAGCAGAAGAGGACGGATTGTGTTCCCACAAACTGTTATAGTCTTCTTAGCCTTTCAGGGCTGCTTGCCACATGCACAGTGGTTTGTACGTTGAAGTCTTGCTGCACGGGCAGTGAGCAAGTGAATTATGAGCAGCAGACCTCTGTACACCCCGAGGAGCACCAAAGTGTCACAGGTCTTTGTCAGTACCCATTATTGTACTGTGCTTTGGGGGCTGGGAGAGGACAGGGCACATTATACACTATTTGGATTTTAGTATTGCCTGCCTTGAGATTGCTCACTGCTGACTGGCATCCATTACAAGAAGTACTTAGAAAGATGCTTCCAAAAGCCCAGATGAGTGGAGATATGGGTGGACCACATCCAGAGCTGTTTTATGTTATGCAGCTTACTGCAACTGTTTCTGTTCATGCAGTTCTCTGCTATCAGTGAGTGGAGACCTGCTGATTCTGACTGCTGTTCCTGCTGCTACATTTTGATGGTAGTGAACACTTTAAAACAAAGATGTAATTTCAAAAACAGTGAAACTTTTGTCCATCAGAAAATTTCAGTTTGATGGATTAATACTTTCCATTTAATGATGTGAGAAAAATTGAAGTATTCTCCTTGAAAGCTGGTTTGGGTTTTTTTTTCCTGCCAATCAGGTTTGGGCTAGCTGGCTGAATACTCCTCCATTTGGTGATATCTGCCTGATTGCACAGTTGGCACCCATTTCTCCACAGCTTCTTCTCCTTGTATGGCGGGCTGCAACCAACTTTTTGCTCCACTTTGGAGTGGACAAGAACTATGTGATGTGAGATCAGGTCTATGTTGTCCTTGTTTGCAGCAGGGGTGGAATTTATGAACCTGTTGTGCTGCTGCAGTGGCTGAGAGGGAGGCTGCAGAAAAGGAGGCTGGTGAGGAAGCAGAGTTCTTGCTGCTATGGAGGACATGTATGTACATGACGTACAGACAGTGAAGACTGGCAGTTCTTGTGTCCTCAGTTGCTCCAGGCAGGTGACAGTGCAGTTCCCAGCACTGCTGTCTGTTGTACTGCCCCGTGGCTGCACGCTCTGAGGTTTGCCAAGGTCCTGATCTTCAAGTCAGTGTTGTTCCTGAACAGCCAGAATTGCCCACCCAGGTTTCCTCTGACACACCCAGCAACGGCTGTCTGGATGGGTCAGTTAGCCAGGCAAACACCTGGCAAGTCTTGGCTTCCTCTGACAGAGTTTAAGGATCTTTGTGTATTACAATCCTAGCCCACTCAAGCTGCTTAGTGACGTGCTTGAGGGCTTGGCTCAAGAACAGTTGCAAAAGGGCGGTTGGGAGAAAGACTCAGGTCAGAGCTTTGGCAGGACGTCTTTGAAGCAAGGACGAGATGCCACCTGCACATGCGTGATGGGTCTGTGCAAAGGGATGGGTGACCCTGTCCTGCTCAGCACAAGTGCAGGTGCCTGTGTGCCGTGGGGACATCATGAGAAAGATGACTGCTGCCTTGTGTTTTGCACTATTACAGGGAAATATCTACCAAAACTGCCTCTTCTAAGATGCCTATTATTTGGCTCTAGTATTCTAGTTTACTGAAGGGACAATGTGGGCTTTTTTCTCTTTTAGTATTCCATCTGGGTTCTCTAAGCATTTATGTTTGTTCTTCAGGCTTCTCCTCCTTGTTCTGCAGGTTATGAGACTTTCTCCAGAAATTCTGTTTTGTGAAGCACAGCAGAAGCATAGAAAGGAGAGGCTGTTCTTTCTGCAAAGTAAAAGATACAGGGCAGGGGTAGAGGGTGCAGCTGCACATGGACATAATGAGAAGGCACCAGAGAACAGCTGATCTCAGTGCAACAGTAGCTGAAGTGGGTGACTTCTGGGCATCCAAGCAGAGAGCCTCTTGGGAGGAAGGACCAGCTGCAGGCAGGACTTTCCTGTGGTTCAGAGGGGAATATTAGAGCATTTGAAGGGATGTAGGAGAGCCAAAGCACTTTACGCTACTGAGAAGGAGATTAAATCAAAGTCAGAAGATGGCTGCAGCCACACTGTCACGTGAGTGTTACAGTGTCTATGGAGCTGACTGTCAGAAATGGTGAAATACAGAGGCTGAAAGGAAGCATGCGAAGCACAGCTGATGGCTGCTCAGGCCTTGGTCTGACATGTCCTATGTGTGTCTTCCAGGCTGCAAAACTGATGTACTTCTGCTTGTTCTGTGGTTATTTCCCAGTCATCCTCTGGAAAGGGAGCAGATTTCTCATCCTACAAGCTCTAATTTCCTTCAGAAAACACTGCTTGGTTGCAAGGGCACGTGTTTTTGTTTCAGAGATGCTGCTCAGAGGCAGATACAGGAGGAGTGTGTCAGAAGGACCAGTTTTGAATTGTGTAGCATAAGAAAGAGCAGCCAGGAGAATCCTCAGTGAAACAACTCCTGAAGGGTTGAATTTTATGGCCTTCTTTTCTGTCCATTTCTACACAGGCGGATAGTGAAATGGGCTCAAATGGCTTCATGGGAGGGAGACACCAACAAATGTTGGTCCTGTTGTCTCACCCTTGTTAGAAAAGACGGGTTAGGGGAAGTGTTGTGAATTGGGAGGGTGCTGAGGGGAAGAGGTCCAGTTTGTCTTGAGACAAAATGTTTTGTGACTCATTTCTGTCAACTTCCAACCATCTCTTTTATATTTTGTTATTCTGAAGTTAGCTTACTGATATTTCTGCTACAGCAGAGCTCCTACTATGGACCAGCAGCCCACTGTCCTGTGCACTGTCCCAGCATAACAATGTCCTCGATGCGCAGAAGTTACTGTCTGAGCAGAAGACACGAGAGAGGAGCTCAGGATATACAAATCTTGCAAGCTGACCAGAAGACACAGTGTGAAAGGTAGATATGATAATTCTGTTTCGTTGCTGAAATACAATACAAAGAGTTTATATTCTTCATGATTTCTTGTAGATGCAGACATATTTCCTGTCTGCTTCACTTGCAGCTCACAGTTCTTTCCAGTGTTTGAATGAGTAATGAAAATGATATGTTGCCGCAGTTAGCTCTGCCTCGTTAAGCCTGCAGACTCACATGTTAGTGGTGCTCAGGCAGCAGAGACTAATACTGCATTGTCATGATTAGCTCTGCCTCTTCTAAACCTGCCAACCCACATATTGGTGGTTCGCAGATCGCAGAGACTAATACTGCAGGAGGCTGAGACCTTCTCGGGGACATCAGTACAAACACCAGTATGATGGCTACAAAATGTCCGTTTATTAAACTGCGTGTCTTGCATATATACGTTTGCCAAGTACCTCCTTCGTGGGTGTGCCTTTAGTGTTACAAGCCTATCCATCACCTTGCCTCGTAACAAGGGAGGGTTACAGCTATTCCTTCCGTACATCGCGAGATCTTTCGAACGCCACTCCCTACAATATGTGACTGCTGCCTTTCTGCATCTTGGAAGGCACAGTGTTAAAATGGCAAATTATCTGGTTTGATAGAGGAACCATAGGCTGGCAGGTTCAGTTGACCTAGCCTTTGCATCTTCCAAAGAAGGAATGTTTTTAGGTTCCATTAAAGTCACAGTGAATTAAGTAAATCTGAGCCAAACCCTTCTAATGCTGCAGTTCTTCAGTTCAGTAGGATTAAAAACATTCTATCAACAGCAGAGGGTACACACACAAGGAGCAGGTTGGGTGAGTGGCCGTTTTCATATTGTTGAACTAGAGCTTTTAAATGGAAGATCCTGGATGAGCCACTCACTTTACTGATTTCTGGAACCACGCAAGTTCGCAGAGCTCCAGGACTAGTAGGTGTCAGTGCACTGGACCAGTTTTGTCAGAGATAGAAAAATTTGAGCTTGTGACCTTGGTTTAGAGACTAGTTCTGCTAGTGCAAACAGCAGTGTGCAGGAGCTTGTGCTGGCCACTCAGTTTCTTGCTTTGTCACTGCTCTTTGTAAAATTACTGTGGCTGTATTCATCCAGGAGAAAATGTGTCACAGTGAGGCTCCCCAAGGCAGCCAGGAGTTGGCTGTAAACCCCACTGTTGTGCCCTGAAGTACTGGGCCCACTGAGGCTGAAGGCTGTGTGCTGGTCCCTGAGATGATGGTCAGTGGAAGAAGTGTGTCTAGTTTGAATCAATGTACAGTTGGGTGTTACCAAACTTATCATTCAGAGATCCTGGACTAAAATGGAGAAGGCCTTTCCAATGCCTAGGTACGGCAGCTTTCTCATGTTGAGAAAACAGATCACTGGATCCAGAAACTGAAAAAGGAATACAGAGGTTCCTGGGTCATTCTCTGCCGTGAGTAGTTAATGCACTATGACCACCAACACAGACTGACCAGAAGCACAAGGCAGGGGAGACTGGATGGGCAGGAGGTGAGCGTACAGATGTTAACATCCTCTGTTAAAGCATGTGGACTTCTCAGGTTGCCAGTGGATCTCTTTATTACAAAGGAGATGTGAATTGGTGTTGGTAACTCTGAACAGTGTCTAGAAGATTCCCTCAATCTTTTATCATTCTGTTTTCCTGTGATTTCTGTCACTTTCAGGTAGATGGAAGATTTGGACACTAACTTAATCCAGACACGCAAAGCGTGTAGAATAGAGCAAATGGTAGCAAAATGGCTTCATCGCTCTCGGGATGGTGCATCCAGGTAAACATGTTTTCTGTGAAAGGAATATCTGTTATCACCTTTGATCAGAGACAGCACAAGCTTGTTCCCAACAAACAGGGGCAGTTTCAGGTTGCAGACCTTACTAATTGTTTCAATTGTTCTTGGGAAATATGCATACAGTTGTCACTAGAAAAAGCAGTGTTTTAAGCATCTCCCTTTGTTTCTGGGGACAGATGTTCCTGCTTTCATCCGTGCTGGTTTTGAGCCACATCTGCAGAAAAGCAGTACTGCTCAATGTGAAATGTGCTTTTCTTGAAGATGGGGTTGTACTTCTCTTTGTATCTTGCTGTTGGCCCATGTTTTTAGGGTAAGACTGGGTTGCATTTACAAGGGATCCTGTCCCACAGCTGCTTTGCTTTCCTAAGGTCTGTGAATCGACATTAAGCTGGACTGGATCTTGGCAGAAGTAGAGAACTGTAAATTCTCTCGCTGCCTTGATGGGTAACGGTGTTGCTATGATCTTGCAGGTCAGGGCTTGCTGCAGGGCACACCTGGAGTTCTCCCTCTGTGTGACCACTGGGCTGAAAGGGTTGTGGTTAGAACCAGCTGGTGCCACTGGTGTGATGTCTTTGGCTTTCTGTGGAGCCCGGGGGGTCCCTGCTGGCCTTTGCAGTGCTGGGTACCAAGCCAGGCAATGGCCTCTTTGTGTACTGGTGCAGCCCACTGGAAGTGGGGGATGTGTATGTGTGTGAATCTATCCCCCTTCAATAAAGTATCTTCTGACTGTATCTTCATTAATCACTGGCTTCATGTCTTACAGGGGCAGAGTGTCTGTGACCGACAGTCCCAGTGATGGCAGTGGCCAGCCTGCCAGCCGTGTCAAACTTACTGTCACGGTATACAAAGATTTGGTCCTCCACCACTACGGCTTTGAGATTTGTCCAAACCTTCCTCTTACAATTGCATCTGTCACTGCAGGTAAGCACTGATTCCTCTCCCTACAGCCACAGGTGTGAGAAGCCTGAGCTGTCCCAGATGGCCTTAGTGATAAACTCCTGACAGGTATTTTTGAGTTTCTCGGGTACCTCTGGTTGGCATGTGATCCTTGAATAATGAGAGCATAAGCTGATGTGCCTGTGGTGTGCAGAGTGCTTGAAGATCTACCTGATTGTGATGACGTGGAGGAAATCTGAGCCAATAGCAGCTTCACTGCTAATCCTTCGCCTGCACTTGGACACAGCTGACCTTTAGGGATGCAAAGAGCTGCTTCAAAGCAAAGTTCTTTCTGGTGTTTTATATGAAATGCACAGGAAAAGTTTTATCTCAGAGTTCTTATTCTGCAGTGGCCCTGGTGATCTGTTGTTGAAAGTGCTCTCTGGGCTTACAGCCCTGCAATGCAGAGAGCATCACTGCTACTTACAGGCAGCCCAGGTGAAATTCTGCTTAAGTCAAGCAGATCAGCTCTTCCAGTTATAAAAGGGAGGGTTATAACTCTGCTTTTAAGGTGGCTTGGGGGGTTTGAATCAAAAACTGTGAATCTGTTTTTTATTTATTTTTTTAATGGGTACACAAAAATGGCTGCTTTTTACCTGTTGGTGTGAGTGACAGCCAGAGAAAGACTGTGCCTGAGCTGGGCAAGTGGGTGTTGTGGGGAGGGTGACTGGAGGGCTGGCCTGGGCTTTGCCTCTCTGGCTGCCCATGTGGGCTCTGGCATCCCCCGTCTGCCTAGGGTGGGATGTTTAACATAAAGGCACTATGGCGTGGTCTGTCCTTTCACAGTGCTTTTGAGTGAAATTTTCTCTTTATGTCCCTTTCCATGTGAAACATGGCTAAATTACCTGAGAGTTTTGGGGTCTGAGAAGTGAGGAAGGAGGTTTTCTTTTTTCCTCATCAGAAATGATCAACATTCTGTGAAAACTAAGGCACAAAGAAAGCTGTCCTTTTAAGTCCAGTCAGTTGCTGTGGGAGCCCACGGCTAAAAGCCCTGTGTTTAATTCTGAATGATTGTCTTCATGTTTTGCCTTTCATGTATGGCACCTGGTGCCAGGGTCTCCCTGAGGGACTGGTGGCGGGTGTTGGTTGGGTGTGTGGGCTCTGGCAGAGAGGTTCAGTAGCGTGTGTCATGGTGGAGCTGGGATCTCCCTGCTCCTTAGCCCCTTGGATCCTGCAGCTGCTACTCTCCTGGAAAGCAAAGCTCAGAAACCATCTTCTTCCCTGTTGTGGGTTCTCCCAGCAGACTGTGGTTAAGGACCTCCTCTGTGCTCTCCTGGGTGGCAGAGGGGAGTCACTGTGCTGGGGATCCACCCGCACCTCCCAGGAGTGCTGCAGCACCTTGGGGTGACTGTCGGTATGCCGGGAGCACCGGCCCGTGTGCCGCCTGTAGTCAGCTGCTGGGATGTCACCCTCAGGGCCAGGCCAGGGTGTGAATCCTGCAGAGAGGGACCCCTGAGCTGCAGCAGCTGCTCAGGGCCCCGGGGCCTCCGCGGGCCCAGGGAGAGCAGGTGGGCAAAAGGTAAGTCAGTGCTGCTACCCCCGTCCTCCGGTGGTTTCCTGAGCGCCTGTGAGCCCTCCGGCTGCATCCTGAACTAGGACTGTGTGGTGGGCTGTGATGAGGGAAAAGACTTGCACGAGGATGATTTTCTGTGATGTAGGGGCAGCTTGTGGGGCCAGAGGAGCCTGGGTGAGGCGGCATGGACACGGGCGGTGGTACACCAGTTGGCATCAAGGCCCAGCGTCCTATGGCCCCTTTTTATTTTGCCATCCAGAGACAGTTGGTGAGGTGTGTGGGTGCTGGGTGGGAAGAGGAGCTCGCGGTGAGTGTCCCCCGTGGGGGAGGTCTGCTGGTGCGGTGCTGTTGTGACTGACAGTGTGCTGGTCACCCACAGGGAGCACTGCTGAAGGGAAGCTGCAGCCGGGTGACCAGCTCCTCCTGATAAACTCCACCGCGGTGGATGACGTGTCCGTCGAACGAGCAGCTGACATCATCAGGTGTGGTCCCGTGTGGCCCATGGGGACGAGGCAGCAGAGGTCTGAGGGGAGACGTGCGGGGTCCGGGTCTCACCGAGGGCTGCAGAGGGACCTCACCACCTCCTGGTGCTGCGCTCGGCGGGGCCTCCCCTGCAGGAAGGAGGCGGACCTGTGGCTGAGGGCATGGCAGCCCAGGAGAGTGGGGTTCCCGGCTTTCCTCTGCTGTGACGGTGCCGGCCGAGAGCCTGCCCTCACGGGGGGATGGGGGCCGAAGGCCTCACCAGCACCGCCTGCCATGACAGTGGGACGGAAGGCGCGGGCAGTGCTGACCCTGGCTGACTGCATGTCTCTGTTACAGGGAGGCTGGTGACGAGCTCCTCCTAACCATCCTGCGCTGCACGTCGGTAAATGGCCTTTCTTCAGCACTCTCAGCACTCCTGGCAGCAGCCCCCCAGAGAGCCATGGCTGGCAGTGTGGCTCACGGGGAAGGTGGGGGGGCTGGGCTGGCACGCAGGACGCGAGGGCCTGACCGAAGCCGTGCGGGAGCTGTGAGGGTCCTCTGCTTTCACACAGGCCCTTTGAGGAGGTTTTGGGGAGAACCAGCAGTAACTCCTCACCACTCCCCTGGGTGCAGGGCCGGGGGGTGGCTTGCAGAGCCAGCCACACAGAGAGGCTGGCAGAGCAGTTTGAGCCCACGGTCCCTGGAGCTGGAGGCTCCATCAGGAGCTGTGAGGGCCCAGCAGGCTCTCGCAGGGGCCAGGAGGCCACAGTGACTTGGCGAGCTGTGGCCAGGTCACAAAGAACAGCCTGGAATGCTCTCCATGTGCTGGGGCTGTCTGGGCCATGGGGACCTCTGAACACGACAGTCAGGAGTTGAGGCTGCAGGCCCAGCACCTGCCTTAGGTGCTGCTTAGAAGCTCTTACAGCTTTCCTTTCCAAGTGCTGGAAAAATTTATCCCTTTTTCTCCAGGCTCCATCTGGTTAAGGGCTGGGACCTGGGTGTGGATCATACTTGGGGAGTAGAAGCAAAGTTTGAGTCCAAATCTTGGTGCTGATGGCCCATTCCTGTAGCATAGAATTCCCCAGAAGGCATGTACTGCCGATGTGCTGTGTTTGTCCACATGACTTCAATGTGTGTAAAAGCTGAGCTGCAAAGCAAGGACAAAATTGGGTTTGTGTGCTTTTTGGCTTGTTGTGATGTATGAAAGTGGCCTGAGAGGGATTTTCCCCCTGCTCCAGAAAGCATTTTGGGAGTGTTTTTTGTTTGTTTGGAGGTTTTCTTTATTTTGATTTATTCTTAGACACAAGAAAGATTCCTTCAGAAGAGTTACTGGAGCTCTCAGGCTTAAGGTCATGAGGTTTCTTAGCTGTTCAGTAGAGGTACATTAAAGAGAAAATTTCTTAAATATATTTTTCTTGCTCAGAGTTTTCCATGTGTTGGCATTCAATGGATGTGCACAAAGCCAAAGTAACCAGAAAAACTTTAAGCAAACCCACTGAACAGTGGCTTCCTTCTTTTGTTAATCTGATCTCCCTTGTCTACTACATTGGCCATCTGTCTTGCCAGTGCTTGATCTGGCTCTGGAGATAAAAGTGAGAGTTGGTTATGCAAGACCTGAATGCCTGCCAAAAGGGGGAAAATGCAATGGCTTTTCAAAGAGAAAGGATTTGGAAAACCCTTCATGGGATTTGGAACACCCTTCACAGGCCTTCATGCATTGTTGAGAAGCAAATGGGGCACAAACCCATTTTTGTTTTTTCCTTTGCAGGTCACTTTAAGGACATCTCCAAATACAGCCAAGGCTGATCTGGGGTTTGGGGTTGGCTCTTGCCGCACTCTGAAGGCAGCTGTGCTTAGAGCTGAGAGGTAAAGCCTCCCATCAGCGATACCAGACCTGCTGCTGGGGCTGCTCTGGCCACACTGGAAGGGATGTGGGTGGCCTTGGCCCTCCTCAGGGCAGCTGCGGGGTGTGATGCTCTGTACAGCCCGGCAGACTCTGGCAGGACTTGTGGGCTAGGCACAGAGACTCCTGCCTGGCTCCCTTCCTCCATCCTTGCCAAATGGCCTTGGGGCAAGATGGGGCTGCGGCAGGTTGGGAGGCACCTGCGCCTCTGGCAGGAGTATAGAAGTTGCTCTACCTCGAAGTTGTCTAGGAGGATACTGAGGGACACTGCCTCTGTTCTTCTTAGGGCATGTTGTGCTTTACAGGAGCAGGATGTTTGGGCACAAGAACTCAGTGGTTCTTAGGCCCATGTGGTGTCTTGTGAGCTTGGTAGACCCCCATCATGGTGAAAGCATCGTTAAGTGGCAGCAGTGAAATGAAGTTAAGGTGGCTTTTTAACCTTGAGCAGTTTTCTTAAACATTTGCAGTATGAGGGTATGCTCTAGAAACCCCAGCTGAGCTGGGAAGTGCTGTGTACAGGGATGTGTTTTTGTGATGCACTGACAGGGGGTTTTGTCTGTCACTGCAAGGCACTCTGCGTGTGTTGGTTTATGGTGCTGTGTACCCCCACTGCAAGCCAGCTGTTGGTAGATTAACAGTTGTTCTGCAGGGTCCTGGCTTCATTGCAGGAGTTGGGGAGATGCCTCAACACAGCAGCTGGTTAGCATGCAATGAAATTAGGAGTGTGTACAGCATGTGTTGCACATGTGTCCACTGGCTGGATAGCTGGATTTGGGTTTGGTCAAAAAGGCCCATAGGAAGCCTGGGGGCTGAGAGACTCCTAACCTGTTCCTGTAAGTGCGAGGCAGTGTGGTGTGAGCAGCTTCAACAAGGGCCGTGACCGCACCCCTGCCTGTTCTGTGCACCTCTGCCGCTCGTACGTGACTGCAACAGACTGAGCCGCTCACCAAGTGCTGTTGTTTTTACAGGGGGGGCCTAAGTCATCGTTTCTTACTGCAGAGAAGAGGGCAAGGCTTAAAACAAACCCGGTGAAAGTACGGTTCGCAGAGGAAGTGCTGGTGAACGGACACACACAGGTCAGTGGGTCAGTGGGGCTGTGGGGCTGTGGCCATGGGCACTGTGTGCTGGGAAGAAATGGGTCTGTCCTGCGGACAGATGCTGGGCTGGGTTAGCGTGGCCAGGGCCGTCAGAGTGGCTGCACCTCACTGTGCTAGTCTGCCCTGGATGCACATCCCAGCATGTGGTCCCAACTTGTTTCCTAGGCTCATGGGCGATCAGGGGAAGTGCTGGCATCTCCAGAGAATTTTATCTTTGATTTGCTTACTTAGACTAATGGAAAATACCTTCACGTACTGCTTTTGTCCTTTTACCATCAGGTGAACTTTAAACCAGCATTACACAGCTGTGGGATGTAGTAGTCGTCTCCTGAGGTGCTAATCTCTCCATAGTTAGCCTAGACTGAGCTCTGGGCATGACAAATCCTAACCCTAACGAAGAGAGGTGATTCTTACTGTCCACACCAGGCGTATTTGCTGCCGGAGTGGGGTATCTCTTCCTGGCCTTCAGCAATGTTCAGGTAGCATTATGTTCAGAGAGTTTGGTACTGGTGACTTTGCTTTGCTGTTGGATTTGACATATGTTCTCTAGTTGATAGGGTTACAGCTTGTTGTGTTTCATATCCTTGCAGAGGATTTCCACAGAGCGTTCACAGCTGCCTCCATAATCGACCATCTGTCAGCTGAGACAATCTGTTCTTATGTGCAACGAGATCATGGCTCACTGGAGGAACGTTGTAGATTTATCACAGGGTTTGTAGCTCTGGTGGCAAATGATCCGCATAGATACGGATCTGCCTATTGCAGAAAAGAGCAAGCAGTGAGAACACTTGTAGCTTCCCTGAAGTGCAAATAGTTCTTAAATGTTTCCTTTTTCTTTCTGTGTAATTTACTAAGCTCAGTGAGATTGGGATGGACTGGGGTCAGTTGGAAATTTTAATTCTTGAGTTTTCCTTTTTCCCTTTGGAACGAAAAATTTCAGTGGTGAAAATCCCCCCCTCCTGTCCCCTACTCAGTGCTGTCCAGATGTCCAGGTCTGACCAAATCTTGCTTCTTTGCACTCTGTAGTGATGATGAGCCAGCCACTAGGCCCTTTTCTTCTCTTCCAGGCTGTCTCTTGTTTTCCATCGTTGGTGGTGGAGAGCTCTCCTGACCCAGCTCAGGCAGAGCCTTCCCTGTGGCTGGTGTCTCCTCTCCTGCTCCTCACCAGGGCAGAGGTGCAGCCAGAGCTGCCACGGATGTCACCAGCCTATTGGACAGGTGCAGCATGAAGGCTTTGGCACCTGTGCCTGACTCCAGGTGTGTTGGGACTCCTTCTCCTTCTCCAGCCTGCTCTCCAGAGCAGGAGAGGGTAGGTGTGACTCCTGACACGTTTGCCAGTCAGTCTCTCTAGACTCTGGGATCCTTTCCTTCCTGCCAAGTTGTTGCCACATATGCTGATGCTGCTGCAAGGCTTGTCTCTGCTCCACCAAGGGCTGTGTTCACATCACTCAGATCTCAGTGAGAGGCTGGTCTGGGATCCTGGCTGAGCATTACGGCAGCTGGGCCACCCTTGCTGACCAGAGAAGCCAGGACTGGACCCCTCGTGTGGTCGGAAGATGTGACACACAGGCCACCGAGCTGATGAGGCGGGGAGCAGGGAACAGGATGAACGTGCTCTGGAAGTGGTCCCAGGCAGAGGTGACTGAGAGGCCTTGGGCAGGGCTGGTCATGACATACAGCCAGACCTGAAAATGCCAGCAGTCTCTGCTTTTTCTTACAGCTAGAGGTTCACACTGCTATCTGCTTCAGAACTCCCATGGAGCTGTTTCAGCCAGAAGTTGGGTGCTGGTGTTGTAGCACTTGGAGCTCTCAGATCTGTGCCGTTCACTTACTGATTGCAAGGCAGGTCTTGAGAGGTCTGAAGAGGGCACTTCCAGACAGGATACTGTACTCTGTGCTTCCTACAAAGCTTCTGTCGATATTTTGCTAAGTTAATCATACCCGTGCAAGTGCAGGGTGGGGACACAATCAATATACAGCTTGTGATTCATTTAATGAGAACACAAAAGTAAGAGAAATTAATTCGGGTGTTGGGGTCTCCCTGGTGTTAGCTTCCCTTTTCACCACTTGAATGTGAACCCTGTTTTGAACAGTAAAACATGAGCACAATGGAAGAGTAAACAAATTTGTTGCATATTTATGACTTCTTTCTGGGAAAGCACTGTTCACCGTAGACAGCGGCTACTTTGCTTGAGTGTTTCAGAACTGCTCTCCTTTCAGCAGACTGATGTATTAAGACAGCCAAAATGGATGTTCTGGCCCTGAAAAACTGCAAAGCCTCTTGTTTCAGTAAATACACTACTCTTGCCATCTTAATGGAGCATTGCTAAGTGATCTTTGTGGCAAGTGAAAGGAACCCAGAGGCTGTCTTTTGCAGTTGAAACCTGAAACTCCAGTTTTTGAACATAAATTGTTAATAGGCCTCAATGCTATCCAGCATCCATTTTCTGTTGCAAACTTATTATGTATTTCCGTATAACTGAATGATATGCAAGAAATAGGTCCCTCAGGATCCTCAGGTCAGCATCAGTCAGTGTATTATTAGAAGCTGTGGGCCTAGCTGTAACATGGAATAAATCAACCTTGCACCAGACCAAACAGGAGGGGTACAGCTGCTTAAGCCATAGCAGAATCTTTCAGAATTGATTCACAGTAGCCTATTAGAACCTGCACAAAAGGAGAGAAATCCCATCTGGGTGTTCTGACCAGCTAATTGGATCTGACTGGGAGAGTGGTGATACTTAACTTGTATTTGAATTTCTGTATAGATTTCAAGTTCTGATATGTGCTGGCTGTACAAGGCCCCATTCATATGATAACGTGTGGCTGTGGGCACTAACAGAAAATGTGCAGTTGGTGTAAACCAGCGTCACTTTTCTGAAATTGATCGAGGACCCAAAGCCTGTCAAAGATGTGATGTGTTGTGCTACTCAGCATGGAAGAGTTAGAGTTTGGGTTCAGGAATAGGGGCAGCGTTCACTCTTTTATCTCAGTGTTGACTATAGGCAGCTTGAACCCCACAAAGCAAGGATGGGAGAAACAAGGAACAAGATTCATAGGTGTTTTGCCTTCTGGTAGTACTTCAGGGCATATGGGCTCTTTGTCAAGAGGGAGCAAGGTTGTGGGATTTATAAGGTGTTGCACAGCAATGAAACACAGGAGAGACCATCGTAGAGATGCCATTCTCAACCTTGGGACTGTCATGACACATAGGTAAACTCTTTTAAGATTGGATGAATATGCTGGTCCAAGAACATAAGAAAGATAAGATGAATGGAAAGTTCAAGGGCAGAGAAGTAAACTTTCTCAGCACTGAACAATAGGACGAATAAGGCTGAAAACAAGAAGGCAGGTGCAAATGAGCTCTACTAAAGGAATAAGGTGGAGGGCCAAGAGGTGCAGTTCTAGACAGCCCCAGAAGGACAAAGACCAAGTTCCCAGACCCTTCTCAGAGCACCCAGTGGAGGTTCCTTTGCTGTGGGAGTCACTGCCTTGTCTAATGCATTTGAGACCTATCTCAGGAAACTCTGGTGACATCATCTCCAGTTTGGGAAGCCCCAGAGTCACAAATCTTAGGGGAATGCTCAAGAAAAGTACCACTGCATGTTTAGCTGAATCCTGCAGCCTTGCCGTGGTGTGCAAGATTTGTTCGTGGTAGCATGGAGGGTTTGGGTAGCTCTTGATTTGAAGCCATGGCTGCTGCCGGTGGGAGAGTGTCAGTGTGGGGATTAGCACTGCCTGGTGCCCGGTAATGGGAAGATGGCTTTTCCAGCAGAGATCGCCACTTTTCTGGTAATGAGCAGGGAGAATGGCTCTTAGCTTTCAGTACCTGCCAGATCTGCCTGTGCCATGTGGAAACTGAACAGTGGGTGTATCTTGGGCCATGTGCAGCTGTTGCACTGACTGGAGTTTTATGGTAAAGGCATTTGTTATGATCGCTTTCCCTTGTTCCGTGCCAGAAGCATAATCAGGGAATAAAGCCACAGAAGAGGATTGCAAAAGCAGAGAAAGATTTTCATTTATACCAGGATGTGCTGTGTCAGGCAGAGCAGACTGGTGCCCAGAGGCTTAACATCCAGGGATTAGTGCTGTTGCTTTTGTTCTGCAGGGGAATTCTCTTCTTTGTATGCCCAACGTTCTCAAGGTATACTTGGAAAATGGACAGACGAAGGCTTTCAGGTTTGAGACCACCACTACTGTGAAGGTAACGATGCGTGGTTGTTTGTCTTTGTTCCCACCACCTGATTTCAATCCAGTAGTAAAAACACATGCAGTGGAACTTGCAACATCTTGGTTGTATTGGCCAGCTAATGGGAACTGGATTGCCTGCTGATGCTGGGCGTGCTGTATTTTCCATGCCCTTCCTGCAGAGAAGGTGTTGCTTTGATTCACCTCGTTTTCTCAGCAACCGATTTTCACAGAACTTGCAACAACTTGGCTGTGAGACCGCTACAGCTTTGTGCAGTGTGATTGAAGTCAGGCAAGAGAACAGGTTGGTGGGGGACTGGCAGATAGACAGCTGTCCACACAAACGTTGCTTTCCTTGGAAACCAGGTGGCAGAACACAGAGATAGTTTAATAGACCAGTGACAGTGCACATCCCTGAGAGGGAGAATGAGTTTCCTGGCTTGAGACCCGGACAGGAGAGTCCTGGTTTAGATATCATGTGCACTCAGCAAGTGGAATTGTGCCAGTTGTTACTTAAAGTGCCTTTCTGTGTTACCGTAAATTTGGTCTCAAAAGAAACCTCTAAGACTTAGTTTGAAGTTTTTAAAAGGCAGGCATTCTTTATTGCAGTGCAGGATGCACGGGGATCATTCCACCTAACGTGCATGCTGAAAAACAAAATCACACTTACTATATACAATAAAAGAAATTAATATTCATCTAATTTCCGAGAAGTACGCACCTGCGGGAGATATGGGCAGTGCAGTCTACCAATATGGTTAAGCAATGCCCATTTTATTATGGTGGCACAAGCCTTTTATAATGCAGGTGAGAAATCACAAGATACAATCACATGGTACAATTCTTTCTGACTGGACAATGAGCTTTGCACATGCTCCTTGAGCTCTCTCTGGTTGGATGAGAACTGCCACATCGACACTGTACAAACTTCCTCTCTGCCCAGACCAACACCCTGAAGTTGTTTAACTTCCTGGGTCCTTCCTTATTCTTCCAGGGTCATTCCCTCGTCACATCCTTGCTGACGCTGAGGCTTTGCCAGTCTTACTCACATGCAGGATTGCTCACATGCAGATCTCCCAGCAGGAAATCCTTTAGAATCCCCACACGCACCTATTTCCAGAGGATCTAATGCATATGTTAATATATTGCGCAAGTGTACTAAAATATGGGGTAGGGTCTCTGAGGGGCTTCCGTGGGGTTTCTGGTGGTCTGTGGTGGTCCCTAGTGGCTGTTGAAGAGGTGTCTCTTAGTGCCCTTTCCGTGAACTCTGAGTTGTGTCTGTTTTCTTTTCATATAAGGCCTCATCTTGGCTCATTGCTTTGTCTGTAAGGTTTCGCAGATTTCTTATCTTTGACTACCACAGGTGTCTGTTGGTTTCTCTGCCCTCCCCAGGATGTTCCCATCACAGTTGCAAAAAATTATGTCCTTGGGCACATTCTTGTCTGAGGCCCCTTGCAGCAATTAGCACCAACTGCTTGCAGGCATCAGCTACAGGCATCATCTGTGTTTCAGCCTCATTTCTGCACTGGTGGAAATGTTCCCCTGGAGAGACATGAAAACTGATGAACCCCTTGAGATGGAAGAACACTACCACCTCCCTAGGATCACTTGTGCTTGGAGGCATTATAGACAAGTTAATGCCATTCTTTTCAAACTACAAGATGCTGCTCTCCAGAACCATTAATCTGACACTTTCCATAATTGCCATGTTTAGACATAGGCTTACAACCTTTACATTTTTCTAGCCTGATCTTTAGAGTTGTTCAGCGTTGGAGTTAATAAGGTTTTCCCGTGCAGGGTGATTGGAGGCTGTAATGTCTTTGAAAGATATATGATGTCCTGCAGCAGTGCAGTTACTGTGGAAAAGATGCATGATGGAGAGACTTTCTGGAGTTGTCAGGCTGAAAGAATATTAAGGGGAAAAGCAAGGAAATGTTATTAGAATGCACTGAACACTTTCCTGAAAAAGAAAGAGTTTATTTTCTAATTCATCCAAACTTCACAAAACTGTTGTGGTCTCTCACGCAAGTAAGTCTGTGCAGGTCTTGTGCAGGGCAGAGAAAAAGAAAACCATGAAATAAAGCAAGGAGGTAGTAATGAAAGGGGAGGTAAGTTGTAAAGAGAGATTTGCATGCCCACCTTCAAGGGACTGATTTCTAAAACATGGATTAGCTCTTCATCTTTGACTTGAGTTCTTCACCTCTGACCTCGAACAAATTTTTCCTACTGGAGTTGAGTGCAGCCCTCACCAGTATCCTCCAGAAACACTCAAACGAGGAAAATGCTTCCTAAGTTAGTTATTTTTGAAAGTTCCTCTGCTGTTTGAGAGATCCTTGCTTAAAAGTGAGATGAGTCAAACCTCAAGAAGCTTGAGCGAGTCAAAGGAGTTCTCTTTCCATTTGTACTCAGTCAGGCCTTATGTAATGTTTTCTGTTTGTTGAAAATAAACCTAGTTATTTCCATGTCAGTATTCCAACAGAATTCTCCATACAACTGACACACCAGTTTCAGTCAAATTTGGTAAGATTTTTACAATTAGGCTCTCAAATTCTTGTTTATCGATTGGGAGAGGTGTTTTTCACCAGTTCTTTGTAGTTTCATTAAAAGGTGCCATAGAGCTGTAGAAAGCTAGAATGGTTAGCAGCAGACATTTGGATCAAGAGTGACAGAAAGTGGTCAGCACCACCAGACTGAAAACTAAGGCCAACGCTTTCAGCATGAAGCAGCCCAGGACATGCAGCTCTAGGAACTGGATTTGATGCCTGTTATACCTTGAAGTTTGCGTCTTACTGCACTGTTACCACAGCAAGATGCAGTTTCCCTACCTTATCCTCCTGATCTACTGAAATGTGTTGTCCTGCCTTTTTCTGTGTTGCTGGTGCTTCCCCTGCAGCTGCCTGGACTCTTCCCTACCAGCTGGCTGGCGTCAGTGGGCATGGGTGGCTCTGGCCACCATCCTGCTGACTGCCTGCCTGGCTTATGCTTTTGTGGCTCAGACATCCATCCGGGACAGCACAGCAGCCAACTGCCAAGCCTGTGCTTGGTGTCCCACGGAGGTTACCATCTCCTGTGCTTCCACTTCTGATGAACTTGAAGGCTTTAACCTTGAGACCTCTGTGGTTTGTCTAAGTTAACGTGTTCATAAGTTGTCAGTGAAGAGGGAAAGGCAGTATGTCATGTAGGGACTGGTTTCCTGTGAAACAGCACTAAAAATTTCGCTCTTTGTGGCAGCATCAAGCATATTCTTGGCTGCAGAGAATTTTGTGTCTGGCCACTGCCCTTTCAGTGCTGTCCCACGTGGCTGCCAGTGGCAGGCTGGAATCCTCCGTGTTCATGCGGTGTGCTAGCAGTGCTCAGCAGCTGTGTCTCAATTCTGTTTGTGTGCCTTCCCTTCACAGGACATTGTTCTCACCTTGAAGGAGAAGCTCTCCCTCCGGAGCATCGCGCACTTTGCCCTGGCTCTGGAGGAGCAGTACAATGTGGCAAAGATCCACCTGCTGCACGACGAGGAGCTCATCGAGCAGGTGAGCCCAGCCTTCGCTCGCCTGCACGGCTATGCTGGAGGGCACCGGCACGAGGAGCAGAGAGCTCTTCTCCGCCGGTGTCCCAAGAGGGAGCGAGCTGCCCCCATCTCCTCAGGTGCCCTCTTCATCTCTCCGCCTGTGGCAGGCGTTCATTACCGCTGTGTTTACCGGAGCCGCCAGAGGAGTGGCGCTTCCAGAGGTGTCGCACTCTGCTTAGAGAGCGCACAGAGCAACCCCCATGGGCTGGTATTGCTTGGACCATGTCGAGCAGTCGAGGACAAGCATGCTTTGTGCCACCTGTCAGATAGGCCCAGCTAGAGAGGACTACTTGAGACAGTCTCAAAACAGCTGTGTAGCCAGCTACTTACAGTTCCCTAGGTCGTCGCAGAGTTAACCCAGTCAGGTGCCACTCTGATTAAATTCTAAATCAAAAGTTTGTGTCCTGCAAACATGAGATTAGCTCTGTTAGTAATTCTGTTGCTCTGCTAGTAATTCTGGGGTAACTTAGCTTGTCAGAATGTGCCTACTTGGGAGGTTCGTCTCCATGCTGCTGACTTGGTTGGTTGGTGAAGTTCAGTAGCTAACACTGCCCAACCGCTGAGTGCACGTGCCTGAGAATTTCTGCTTTGTTTCAGTTGATGAGCCTGTATGGGATTTGCCCAGAATAAAACAGGCTGATATATAACCCAGGGGTCTTAACATTGTATTGACCTTACGATGATGATCCAAGTGTCTGTTTGGGGCTGCTGTATCTTATGACTGAATTTAAAAGCAGAGAAGCTTGCCTCTTCCTCTGTCATTATCATACGGCCTTGAAGCCTCTGTCCTGATTATACTGCAAGTATATCAGATCAGTTGGTATTTAATGTAGTTTTGCTGTCAAAGGACTTCCAAACTACCACAGGGAGAAGCAAAAACCAGAAGAAGAATTGAAAATAGAATTACAAACACTAGCAATGTCTCCTTGTATTTGATGAGGACAATGGCTAATCTGCAGCCATCCCACATGCCAGTAGCTTTAAATGTTTTCTGTGAGGTCATATAAGCCAGAGGTGTACTGTGCATTTATGAAGGGAGGGACTGCAGCAGTAATGTGGCATGATGCTGTTTGTCTGTTGCAGGTGGTCCAGAAAAGAGAATCTCATGACTACCGGTGCCTCTTCAGAGTTTCCTTTGTCCCAAAGGATCCCTTAGACCTCCTACAGGAAGACCCAGTTGCCTTCGAATATCTCTACCTGCAGGTGAAATCAAGGCATTCCATGCTTCAGGATCTCTTCTCACCCAATTCTCATTTCTGCTTTAAACCAAAGCATACTTCAGGCCAGTTCAGTTACGTGAATGTGAAATGCGGAACACTTAAGAACAGAACATTTGGATTCAATTTGCCATAAATTCTTAAATCAACTTACATGCTTGGCTTTTTGACAGGATGAGGTTGAGATGAGCTGAGTAACGTGCTTTATTTGATGCACAGTAGTCATATCAGAGGTCTTATCCTGACTTCTTGAGCTTCCATCATCATGCTAATTCTGCTCTGTTTGTTCCAGAGCTGCAGTGATGTGCTTCAGGAAAGATTTGCTGTGGAAATGAAATGCAGTGTGGCATTACGTCTGGCTGCTCTGCACATACAGGAAAGGATCTATGCTTGTGCTCAGCCGCAGAAAGTATCCTTGAAATACATTGAGTAAGTTTCTGAATTTCTGTGTTCAGTAGTGACTAAGCCTGGCAAAAGAAGGAGCCAACTAAAAGTGGCATCAGCTCTATGTTTGCCCAATGTTTAGCTCTGGATAAAAGACTGTCTCTCACCTAAAGAGACTGCAGTTTCTTAGTTGTGCCAGTCATTGTAGGGCAAAGTGGCTTCATGAGCCTCCCTGTCTTTATGCTGTTGAGCTGCATGAATAATATGGAGATTATAACATCTGGGCACGTCCCTAAGCAGAGGGAGGTTCTGGGCTGTAGCTGGAGCAGGGACATGAAATTGCAAATCTCACATAGTTATGGTTACCCAGGCTGCTCCTGCCAGTACACTGACATTTGCATGCAGTACTTGAGAGAGAGGATAGTCATCAACTTTGCACAGCCAACACTTTACATCTCTTCATCCGGCAGAACTGTATCAGAAATAACTAATTTCAGTGTAAGTGATAGGTCCTGTGAAGTCATGGGATCTGCAAAAAAATACTGAAAAATGTTTTCATGAGCAACAGATGTGCTGTGCTGCATGTCAGTGCTGTTAGATCCCACTTGCCCTAAACAACAACCCTGCTTTAAGAACTTGCGATGAGCCAGTCGTTAAATAACAGACATTTGTGTGGTAACTGCCCCACTAAACCTCCACCAGCCCGTGCAAGCACCACTGATTGCTTGCATACAGCCAGACATACCCCGCCATGTGCAGTTAGTGGGGAGTGAGAAGTGGCTGCAGACAACTGCAGCATTCTTAGTTCATGGATATTTAGTGCTTGGGCTGAATAAGCTCTTCAGCAGAACAGATGGCCCACATTTTTGCGTCTAGGGAACTGGAGGTGTTAAAATGTGATCTTGTAACCTAAGTAAACTGAATATAAAGACAGAATCTTCATCCTCTGGGTGGCAAGGACAGATTTGGACCGTTATTCTGACTAAGCTTATAGGTTGTCTCCTGTATAACCGTGTGAAAACAGGCATTCTGCCTGAAAGTGGCTGTTCCTCCAGCCCCACGTCCTGACTCAGTTGAAGTGGCTCGAGCGAGGCAGTTGTGTTGCTTGAGCTGTCCAGACACGCTGCAGCAGCCGGTGCAGGCGCGGTGTGCCCTGAGCTGTCGTGGTGCCTTTGCCCTCCTCTGCCTCGGGCCAGGTGCCCCTCTGCACTTTGCTGTGTTGCTGGGGGACAGCACAGCTGGGAGCCCTTTGCTCCCTTCCCGTCTTTTCTGGCAGGAGGGACTGGGGAATCGAAAACTTCATCTCGCCAACTTTGCTTCGAAACATGAGAGGGAAGGACATCAAGAAAGCTATCAGCTACCACATGAAGCGGAACCAGGTGCTGCTGGACCCTCGGCAGAAGGTAGTGTGCATCCCCTGGCTTCGAGGTGCCTCCAGGATGGTGGCAGCGTCTCTCAGGGCCAAAGAGGCAATGTCTTTCCTCTGTGGGTCTCCTCTCTGTGGGACCACTTGGGGCTTTTCTCCTGTCTTTTCCTCTTGTAACGCCCTCTGCTCGCATGCACCCTGATTTCCCTCATCGCGTGTTCTGTTGCAGCTTGCTTGTGGGGTTGCCAAGTGGCAAATGTGGTAATGTGGGATGGTCCTGTACAGATCTGTTACCTATCCAGACCAAGAGAGATGGGCTGGTCATATACTAATTCCTGTATGAAAAGATCATCTTCTAGCCTACGGGCTACCTGGCAAGCCTTACCGTCTGTCACGTTTCTAAACAGTATTTCTCCTCTTGCAAATTGAAGCACATGCTCGCTGCAGTCCAAGTGCGCCTGAGCTACCTGCAAATACTGGGAGACCTGAAGATGTACAACGGGAGGATCTTTAATGCCACCCTGATGGTATGAGTGCTGTTTGTTTATGTCATTGGGTTTTGGCTTACTGTCTTACTGCCTTGCTTTGCAAATCTCTTTTGGCAGTGTACTTGGACAATAGCTGCAAAGATAGGGCACAAGAAGCAGTTTTAACCCTTTTTCTTCACCAGTGGGTAAGATCATGTCTTAACCAAAGCAAACCCTGTCTAAAGCAGAAATGTTTAAATATTTTTCTCAGCTGATTGTTGGTGTGAGACTAGCAACCTGTTACTGAGTGTCCTTCCCTGTCTTTGCTTTGGTGCCCATAGAAAACGTACCAGTAGCTCTGGTGATGCTGTTTCAGCCAGCTCCAGTCACACCACTTTTCCCTGTCCTGGGACACCATGATAAATATTGGTAAGGGACTCTGCTAGGGTAAGTCAGCATACTTCTACTGAAGTGAATAACATACCAGCCTACACAACAATTATGCATATTTTTTCTTATTGAAAGTTGTGACTCTTCAGACAAGCTCTGTCTATATTTTTTGTATGTTGTAAAGTACTTAAGAGATCTGGGGAGGTTTCAAAAAACTCTTGATGAGATATTGGCCACACTTAAACCTTACTGTAAAAAAGAACACCGCTTTTTTTCACAAGAGATTTCTTGGGGGTTTTTTTGCCTGTCCCCTCTTGGATTTGTACTGAACTGTGGGCCACAAGCTGTTTTGTACAGAGAGCTGAGCAGTGTAGGATGGTCTGTACCAGAGGAGGACCTTACTGATGGGTTGCAGTAATGCATAGGTTTACACTTATGTGCAAATTGAAATATTTCTGCAAAGTTATATGGGCATTAATTCATCTTTTTAAGTGTCTGATTCTAACAGAAAGTGTTGACATTTCTTCCAAAACCAAAAATGCCTTCCTGAAGTTTCTAGCCAGCTCCAGTAGGTCTCGCTAGGTCCATCTGGTGCAGCCTGCCAGGTGACACTTCTGATAGCAGCCTGCTGCTGACCACCTCTTCTGCTAGATGGCTGGTGCATCTCTGGGGCCACCTGCCTTGGGTGCACAGGGAGTCTGGAGGCAGAGAAGAGAACGGCCGGGAGCAGGTGACCTGACAGCCTGTAAGTAATGAGGGGCTCCCTCTGCAGCTGGTGACAGCCCAGTTGTACAGAGTGTTCAGTGTTAAGACACCACACAAGATCGGGTGGCTGAGGAGTCCCTGCCCAGCACATATGAATAGGTTCCTGCTCAGGTTTTGGCTACAGATTTAACTTTTCCCCCTACAGCTACAGGATAGAGAATCGTACGTTGCCTTGCTGGTGGGTGCCAAGTACGGCGTGAGCCAGATTATCAATAGTAAGCTCAACATCATAGCAAGTCTGGCAGAGTTTGCAAACATCAGCAGGGTGGAGCTTACAGAGGAGTCTGAAAAAGTGAGCATGGTGAAAATCTACCTGCAGGATCTGAAGGTAAGCGGTGCTTTCACAATGGCCAGCTTGTGGCTGTGTCAGGGCCTGAGAACAAGTGGGGAGTCATTCACACCATCTATTCTCAAAATCTGGCATTTAGCTGATGGTGTCATCAGTACAAAAGGCTTAGAACAGACTCAGAAGGGAAAGCTTGAAGGAAGCATACAAAATAATGGAAGAAAATTGATTCTTCCTGTTGTCCTCCATCAGTGAGAAATATCAAAGAAACAAAATGCAAGAAAAACAATTTCTTTTCTTTCTCTCTGCCTCATGCAAAGCCAGAGTGCTCTGCAGTAAGGGTGATATGGGAGAGAAGGAACATCTTGAACGTGCAACGTGTTCCTGCAGGTTGTAGTACGAGCAATATTTGTCCATTCTAATATTTGTTACTGTTTTCTCCCCATCCCACCCCCCCCAAAAAAGCTGCTGACTCTGCTGCTGGAATCAAACAGTGCAAAGGATCTTGTCTGCCTCATCACCGGCTATTACAGACTTTTTGTGGATGCAAATGTCTCCATATTTACCTGGGGAGAGAAAAAACAGCAACTGCACCGTGTCTCAGCTGAAGAAGGTTTAAAAAGAAAAGCCAGTTTTTTGCCAAGGGATGGGGAGAAAGTGGGTGGATCCTCCAGCAATTAGAGGCATTTTTCCCTCCTGGGAATAGCATCATGCTCGAACAGTAGCCCAGGGGTATGCAGTGGCACTTGCAGATCATGAAGACTGCCAGCCTTGCTGTGGGCAGTGTTGGGTGGTTTCCATCAACCACAGACACTGGGGCAGGGGAGGAGCAGCGGTAATGGTCAGCTCCTCCCAGAAGTGCGGGCAGAGTCCCTGCCATGGAGATGGCAGACCTGTCCCTGAGCGCTCGCGCTCTTGTACCAGCCTCCTGAACAGCTTCCCCTGGGCTGGTGTCCCTGGGCCTAGGGATGGGGCGTCTTTTGCCGTGCTGCCCTGTCCCCTGTCAGGATGAGTGCCGCCTCGCAGGTGTGGCAGGCTGAGCCTTCAGGCAGTGAGTTCATGGCTGCTGTTCTGCAACTGCCTCTGGTACTGCTCTGCAGTAAAACTGGGCGCAGCAGCCAGGAGGGACCCGGTTACAGCCCTGCAGGGTCATATTGCTTCTTCGCCTTGTTTGCTAAAGAGCAGGTGAGGGCAGAGCTCTCTGGGCCTTGAGGCCCTCCTGTGCAGACATGTTCATAACCCTTGTCTGGCTGTTCCTTCTTGCCACCGCAAAGGACAGGCTGATAGATGTGTTTAATTCCCAGGGTATGAATCTCGAACTGGCAGTGACTCTGAAGATTCCTGGGAGTTGGATTCCTCCTCAGAGAATTGCCTGGATATTCCTGTCGCGTACGGCAGCGCCATTCCTGTGTGCAACGAGGAGAAGCTGGGAGAGCTCCGCAGCCTGGAAGAGGACAACACAAAGCCCCGGGCTGGAAGGAGTGACCAGTGTGATGGGGGTGACAACGCAACCGACAGCACATCCGAGACTTCGGATTCAGCCAACACCGAGAGCCGAGGGTTTAAGACAAGTGGCTCCAGTGACTCTATGGATGCACTGGAGGAAGATGAGTTGGAAGCTTGCTCTTCCTGCAGGCCAGAATTCTTCCACTTCTACACACCAACAGTCCAGGAGATGAGCAGCTCAGACAAGAGCTTCTTCCCCATTCATGCTGCAGGAGGCTCCAGCAGCATAGAAACCAGAGACTACTTCTGCTTCTTGCAGGTGCCACATGCAGAGGGGCCGGGGTATGAAGACAGTCCCTCCAAGCAGAGAGGGGAGGATGTTGGTGCCTCTGTGCTGGAGACCAAGCTGTCTGAGAGGAAGACCATGGGCTACTACAACCTGTGCTACAGCATATCCCCTGCAGGCAGTGTGGAGAGGAGCAACGTCAGTTGCAGCCCTCAGAGAAGTCCCTGGAAAGATGGGTCTGCCCGGGAAGAGGCACCATGTGGAGCAGAGCAGGTGGCAGAGGCGAGTGACCTCATTTTGGAGCCGCCCCCAGGGTTTGGTGATACCAGCTCTGAGGAGGAGTTCTATGATGCTGCAGACAGGCTCAGCCCTCCAGATGCCCTGGCAGGTAAACCCTCACCCACAGGCTGCAGGTTGCTGCAGGTTTCCTTCCTGCATGTTCAGGCACAAAATTGTAAACTCTGGAAGTTTTTATCATCTAAATATTCAGGCTGGGCGTTTCTGGTAATGTTTCTATTCAGTGTTAATAAATCTACAGCTGTAGGCAGTGCTCTCTGTAGCTGCTGCTTACATCACCAATTTTACTTGAGAATGATAGCTGTACCTGCAGTCAGATCAAGGGACACCACTAAACAAGGGGAGACTATCTAGCACCCTTCAGCACTAATCCTGAGCTTCAGTCTTTGCAGCCACAGGCCCTGACTCTATTTTTCTTGAGACAGCTGATTCCAAGTAGGTGCTTGACCCGTAACAGAAGTTTCCTTTGGCACTTGGGAGCCACGCTTTGCTGCCAAACTCTGCAATTGCAGGACCTGTGTTAAGAGTTTTTTGGCCTACTGCATAGATGTGGGTATTCTGCTGCTTGGGGCTCTTTCCTGACTTGCACGTGTTTTTTCTTGCCAGCAGGGTACAGTATGACCGGGGAGGGTACAGACAACTCCTCCCACCTCCTAAAGAAACCAAGGTGTTACAGCTTGGGGGAAAACCTGATGACAAGGCAGACAGCAAGGGAGAAACACAGAAAGGAGAAGGAGCTGACATACGCCAAGAACCTCAGAAAGAGGAGATCTTTCCTGAAAACTGATTACACCTCACAGGTCACTTTCCCCTTGGCTTTGCCAGACTCTCTGCAGAGCTACTACTCTTGGCCACCAAACCCACCGCTGCTGGCTCAGCCCCCCACTCCACCCTCCTCAGAGGACATCAAGAAGGATGCAGAGCTGGAAATTCCTGCTGCCACCCAGACCCAGAGAGACACTGCCAGCACAGACCCATCCTCTGACCTGATGGAAATGGAGCCTGATACCATGGAAACAAAATCAGTGACTGACTCAGTGGTTTATTCCATTTCAGCTGTTCGCCTGCAGGGTGACCAGCACAGGGAGGAGAGTGCAGGCGTTGCCGTGCACTTGGATGGTGGCCTCCAGCCCACACATGCTGCGCATCCACCTTTCCTTTCCCTGGAGGAAGCTGAGCCCCTTGCTGGGGGGCAAAGCAGAGCTGCCCAGGAAAGTTCCTCTGCAAAGACAAACGCTGTGTGGCTGAGTGAGGAGAGCTGCGTGGCCACCGGGGGCTGGCGGGCCCGCCTGTCCCTGGGGGAGGTGGGTGAGGCGATGGCAGCCCAGCAGAAGGCTGGTGGTGCACCCCCAGTCCTGGACCGGGAGGTGACCTGCCCTGCTGACGAACATGCGCTGCCGCCCTCGGCATGTGGGGCCGGCGTGGCCTCTCCCCAGGACCGGGAGCTGCTCCCCGCGGCCGCAGGGCAGGTGGCATGCGAGGAGCCTGCCCTGGCTCCCAGTGAAGAAGGAAGAGCTAACAGTGACAGCTGTGCTGAAAACAGCAGCGACGGTGCCTGGTCACAGGCCAAAAGCAGACAAGTGATAACCAAGGAGGCCTTACGGAAAGTGCACAGTAAAAATCATGTGGGTTTTCCAGATGCAACCCAGCTCTTAACAGATTGCAGCAGCACTTCAGGGGTTATAACTCGCCTCTCCTGGCTCTCATTTGGGATGAGGACAGACCTCACATCGCCCAGCCCATCTCAGGAAAGGGTAGATACCCCACTAGAGCTTTTGGCCTCTGAGAAGACCAGCGGGTGCCTGGAGGCTGCTGTTGTCAGAAGGGAGATGCAGACATCCCCAGATGGACTACCCTTCGAGAAAGAGCTGGTAATCAGCCAGGGGCTGGATGAAGGAGAGCCTGGAAAAGACACAGGAAATGTGGCTCGCAAACAGCTGCAGCCTCTTCAGGCTCCTCTTCCCAGAGAACAGGCTACTGAGGTGGGGAAGGACTCTCCTCTGACTCCATCTCTAGGGCTTTCCACCTCCTCGGGCCCAATTCCCTTGGTCTCATTGGGGAAAAGAGTAGGAGACCATGGGGCTTCAAAACACTCCTTCCTCTGCTTTAACCACAAGAAGGATGAGCAGACCCCTTCTGACCCCATCATGACCAGATCCTTGGGTTTTTCCACAGTGAAGATGATGTCTCCACCACAGCTTGGGATGGACAAGTGCAGCTGCCAGCTGTCCTACATCAGCTGCTTCCACAGGCCTGATGACAAGGGGGAACGTGAACCCACCATCCCTGTGGGTAGCACGTTCCTGGGGCCCCTCACCACCCCACCATCCAGCAGCTGCAGCCTTCCCGGGACTCCTGTGAGCAGCTACCCGCTCTCCATTGCTGGGGACACGGCATGGTGGGACCCTCATGTCCAAGCCCTCAGCCAGCTGAAGGACCAAGCACGGATGAGCCCTGCAGATTTCTCCTGCTTCCTCGCCTACACCACAGAGCTTCAGGAGGTTGTGGGGAAGCTCTCCGGGAACCAAGCGACGCACCTGCAGGATCAATGTGCAGAGCAGGGCGCTGAGAGCAAGGGTGCCCTTGGCTTAGCCTCCCAGGACCTGCTGTCCAGTTGCCAGGAACTCCTGAAAACTGAGCAGCCCCTTGGAGAGCTGCAGGGTGTGCTGAGGGCAACATTTGACCACCTGGTTCAGCTGGCAGTGGCCTGCTTCCAGGTGACGCACTGCCAGATGTGCAGGCAGAGGCAGCAGGAGCTCGGGGCCGCCCTCCTGGATGTGGTGGGCACCTACCACCAGCTTGTGCAGGCTGTTCACCAGCAGCTTCGCAGGCAAGACTGCCCGGATCTGGGTGCCAAGCTCCTCACCCGCCAGCACACAGCCCTTACAGCTGCCATGTTTTGTCTGCTGCAGCAGTTCAGGGTGCCCCCGTTGTTGTGATGGGGCTCTTTGGTGGCACGAGTGCACTGGGTAGGGAAGGGCCCAGCCATGTTCTCTGTGTCCACTGCCAGCTCTCCCCCACAGGACACTCAGCCCTGCAGCTTGGGGATGGCCACGGAAGGACGCGTCCATGCGTGTGGGCTCAGCTGCACCGAGAGCTGCTGTGTCTGCAGGTGGTGGTGGGGCAGGGCACACTGCCCTCAGCCTAGCTGCGTGCACAACCTGTATGTAATATGCAACCTCTAGAGAGCTTTAGTGGCTTGTGCATCTTGCCTGGGGCTTGTCCCTCACCTCCCAAGGGCCTTGCAGGTGGCCAGTCTCCAGGTGTTGTCTTGACTGCCTTCTGTCACCTGTGGAGAAAGACAGGAGCCTTTTGGCCTGGTCTTCCTCCTGCTCCTTACTCTCGGGCTGACTCTGGTAGTGATGTCAAATCCCACCCTGGCCTGACTTGAAGGAACCAAGGCGGCTTTGTCCACCTTCCGTAGCTGAGGGTGTGTCTGGGCTCGTGAGGGAAACCTCTTTGGGAACAAAGCTGTGCTGTATTTAACTGCTTTTCCTTGCAAGGGCAGAAGAGGGTTGTCCCAGGCGAGGGGGGCAACACAATTCCCTGCTCTTCTGACACGGTTCCTGTGTGTCAGCCAGCTCTTCTGTTTCCTTCTGCTGATGCTTGGGAAAGTCCCCAGTTACCCCCCTCCACGCTGCTTAACGGATCTGTGTCTTCCAGGAGGAACGAGCAAGTCCCGAGGCTGAAATGCTGCCTTGGCAGCAGTGGAGACAGCCTGTTATTAGGAGAGGGCGAGCCCTTCTGCCCCACCTCACCAGTGGCTCTTCTCTGCCCTGTGCGGAACATCCCTCGCCGGGGTGAGGCACTCACCCTTTGGGTGGCCAAGCCGTGCATCCCTCATCATGGGCACTCCGGTGCTGGAGGCCTGACCTGGAGCAGAGGCAGGCCCCCCACTGCTGGTGTCTAGCCCGGGGGTGTGTTTGGGGGCAGCTGGCTTTCTGTGAGGGGTCCCTGCAGCAGGCGAGCTGCGCAGCGGGCTGTGGCTGCAGCGGGTCAGTTGCTGCAGCCAAGCGTGCGCAGGGTTGGGGGGGGGTCTGCCCTGGGCAGCAGAGGGGCACAGGGTTGCTGCGGGATGGGGCCAGCTCTGCCCTTGCACACCCCCTCTCCCAGGGCAGCGTGGGGACAGGGCGGCCCTGTAACGTCTGTGGGAAGCCACCTCCACTTTCTGCTCGTTCTTCAGTGTGTCCGGAGGGAGGGAAGGGCAAGTCCTTGCAGCTGACCCTGTGTGCACAGCAGCACCCCCAGGAAACCTCCCTGAGTGGGCAGACCCCAACAGCCAGGAAACACCCCCAGGAACCAGGCAACCTTCACCAGCCCCACGCAGAGCCCCTGCAGCTCGCTGCGCCTGCAGGCACCAGCTGTCCCCTGGCTGCGGGGACAGGGCTGGGAGCGCTGCCCGTGGTTTGGGCGCAGTGAGGAACTTACAGACTCCCCCACTGAGGCCCCCGTGCAGCTGCTGGTCCACACCACACGAGAGGCACAAGCTGGAAGGGCACAGGGGATGGTGACAGAGCCCACAGGGCACTGAACAGGCACCGGGAAACCCCAATTCAGCAAGGGGCGGGCGACACCATGTCCACCAACAGCAGCTGCCACCGACCCCAAATGCCAGGAGGTATAAAAGGCTCTTCCTGTGCACGTGTAAGCCAACAAGACAGTAATTTACCTCAGGAGACCTTCAAATTCTTCCACTGATGGTCAGCCATAGGCATTCACTGCAAGGTTGGTTTGTGGTTTTTTTTTAGCAGCTGGCTGAGGTAACATACCGCATTAGATGTATCAAAAATGCTTTCTGCTGTGGCCATGAAACACATCCCTGCGGTTTGTGCAGGGCACAGTCAAACCCTAGATACCCTTCCAGGAGGCACATCAGGGTCAGCAAACTGCCTGTCAGCGTGTGATGATGTACCGTACACCAGTAACTGCAAGGATGCAATGCCAGTTTAAGAATAAGCATTTTATTTATAGATTAGATGCACAAGATTAGCTATAGGCTTCAACAACTCACCAAGTCTTCAGTGCAACTGGTTTAAACTTGATTGGACACGATGCCCCTGGGAACTGTTTCTCCACTGGGGATTTGTTTCCCATCTTGTGTTCCCCAACTGGAACAGCACTGTCCTTTTCCACAGGAAGGAATTTTCCTCACCAGTGAGTTTTGCAATTCTAACTTCACCTTCCTTACTGTTTAACCAAGATGAAAGGAATACCTTAAAGCTCTCTTCTCTGTCCCAGAACAAGAGTAGACGCAAGAGTCAGAAATACTAACAATCATCTCCAAACAAGCCAAACTGAACTCCTGACAGTTTTTACTTGACCCCAGGGCTCCATCGGCTTTGTTTTCTGTTCCAAGGGGAAAAGTAATTTCCAGCGTTGTACTGCTGAGGTAGAACGTGTCACTCTCGACAAGGTCCTTACACAAGATTTAAGCAGAGCCGTTTTCTCTATGCACATTCATACCAGTGCCTCTGCTTGAAATTTGGAGTTTGCCTCTCTTGTCTGTAGAGCTTCCTTAACATCACAAAATAAACAGTTTTCTTGTGCATTCTCATGGTGAGGTATTTCCACTTATTTCACTGCATCTGGTAGCACATAGCCTTTTCCGGTAGAAACTCCAGCTTTCAAGGCTGCTGGCCAGCTTTGGGTCTCATAGTAAGTTGATAAGACATCAAACACTGTGGGGAAGAGAGATGTGCCATGCTGTGATACCGCTATCAGTGGCAAGATCTACAGTACATAGCCCACTGGCTGCATAACAGCTGATGCCAGAGAAGGTCATCATGGGGTCTGCATTCACCCCCCATTTTAAATCTGATGAGCAAGTGTTTGATGCAGCTCATCCAGGAGCAGAGGAATATTCTTAAGACTCTGGGGAGCACTGTCTAGGAAAAGCAGAGGCTGTGTCAACTAAGGCGAGGTGCCTCCAGTCCCGTTTGACTAAGCTGTGCTGCCGGCACATGCTGCTGACAGAACACCCACGGTGGGTCACACCTACCGCACTTCCCCCACTGCAGCTCAGATGCTGTGTCCCCATGTCAGAGCTCCCGTGGACACACCGTGGTGTCTAGCAGCTGTGCCTGGTGCTCTCAGAGCCCTGCACCACCTCTGCCTTGCTGATTCAAGCCCCACCCCAGTCCCTGGCAGAGGTGCCGCAGACCGTGGCAGAGGCAGAGGAGCATGGGCACATCCACTGCTGTGAGCAGCTGGCCCAGCCCATGGTCACGACACGGAGCCATCACTGTGCTACAGCAGGCGAACGGCCGCCCTGCTGTCAGCCTTGCCCTGATTGAGCCCGACAGCCCTGAACAAATCCATCCTCCCTTGCTGGGACCCTGCGTGACTGCCAGCAACAGCAGCCTCCCCCCACTGGCTGCTCGCTGCTTTGTGCAAACCAAGGGTGAGGCAAGCCCTGCTCCCCCGCAGCAGGCTGATGCAGACAAGCACACGACACCTTTAAAATGGGGCAGCAAGGGATAAAACCCAGTAAGAGAAACCTCTGCTGACAGTGCCTCCCCATTTCTCAGCACTGGGCCTCCACTTTGGAAACCCTTCCGGGCATGACAGCCCCCCCGGCCCCTCCAGCCCAGGGCTGGACACGGCTCAGCCCCTCACCTTGGTTAATCGCCAGGGTCTCCGAGTGGTAGTTCTTGGTGTTAGTGGCTTTCACCATGTACTCTCGAATGGGGAGGCGGGCTGTTCGCAAGGACTGCTCTTGTGCCCTGTGCAGGGTCAGCTTCTGCAAGGGAAACCAGAACAAGGCGCCCGGTGTGCGCAAACTTGCACACCTGTGGCATGGATGTTCCTTTGGGTACAAGCAGCTGTGAAGCTGAAAACTGTCCTGGGGCTCATTTCACCCAGACTCCTGCTGCCTGGTGAGGGATCCAGGCAGAACCTTGAGAAAAACGGATGGTGGCACAGCAGCCACATCTTGGATCAAGGCAGCAGCAGCACTGGGTGCACCAATGGGACATCTCTGCTCTCCTGAGGGGCAGACAGCACCTTCCAGTAGTGACAAGCTACTACCCACCTTGTGAATACTTTCATCCACCAGGCCTCCCAGGACGTACACTTTACTGGGATCAATATCTTCAAGGACTAGAAACAAGAGAAGCACTTGCTCACCACCACACAGCAGTAAAATCTTGTACTACACCAGACCCCACTTCCACGAGAAAGCTGCGGCCAGAGCCGCCCCTCACCCTGGAGCTTCAGAGCATGCAGGAGCCTGAGGCCTCAGGGACAGAAGCGCCCGCTGGCACCCGCCAGCAAGAGGGAGATGAGACAGCGGCTGGAAGCAGAGTGCCAGTGGCGCCGCGCACTGCTCCCCTTGGCCACTGTCTGATCTGAGATGTGACTGGGTTGGTCACTCTGATCCCAATCTGCACTGCAGATGCCTCCCCACTGTCAAGGTCACCTACTAAAACCTTCCCCCACCCTCCACGGATCCTTTATCTGAGTAAGGCACTTGCATAAAACAAGGAGGGGATCTACATCCCCAGAAACCCGTGGTCAGTTAGAAATGGAGGAAGAGGAGAAAACAAACATGGCAGCAAATTAAGTAATAAAGGGAATGTTGTAACTGTTGCACTGTTTCAGAGATGTCATTTAGACTGTCTCAAAAACTGCCACTGCATCTCCACTTTGCCACTTCGCAGTATTACAGACTGCAGGGGGTCTACACACAGGTTTTAAGTAAGTCAGCTGCAGATCACACACAGTTCTGAGTCAAAACCTCATTCCCCGTCAAAACAGATTAAGCAAGGAATAGATTTAGCATCAGACCTAAGTATAGAGTATATCTCATGCAATCTGAGATGCTGAATGCTTGGAATTGAATCACCTGAATATGAAATAGTCTCAAAAAGGAAAGCTTAAATATCAACTTTTTGCCCTGGCTCCCCTGTGCCTAAAGCATGTAAAATATTTACCATTCTGAGAATCAGGAGTGAGATAAACAATTGCATCTAAAGGAAACAGGTCCAGGTAACTTTCTGGAGTTGTATCCATCTGAAAAATACAAAACAGGGAGAGAAGAAGCCCATTAGCCCAAAGTTCATCTGCCAGAGCAAAACCCGCTCTCAGACTCAAGAAATATCCTGGAACTGACACTACTGCCTGAGGCGTTTAAACTCCTGCAGATGAGAGTGGGGTTGTTTTAAACTGGGAAGTGTTTCTATATGAGCACTGAATATGTTATCTCAAAGTCAATTAAATTATCTTCTCATCAAAATCCCTAGATGTGGTTTGAGGGAGAGCAGCCATAATTACCTAATTTTAAATGAAATTCTAATTCTTGAGAGATTCAGGAATCTCCACTTCAGGTGTTTTCCCCCTTTCACTGTTACCAGCTGCAGCCCCACGTGTACTGTAGAACACAGGGCTCGATGTTGCTGCCATCACCTGTGTGTGGGTCTCATGCCAGAGTCAGACCCGAGGTGGGTACAAAAACCCTGGACAGGAATGCCCGAGCTGCCTAATGCCCGACCGAGCTGACGTGTCTGCCTGTCCCCACTGTCACAGGTCTCTCTGCAGCAGTAGCACCCGGAGAAGGAATTCTCCTGCGGGCAGGAGGGACACGAGCCCTAACCTGAAGATCTTGCACATTGCCCCCATCATATGTCAGTTCTCAGCTCTTGCCAAAGGGCAAGAGGATGTGACCTCACCCACTGTCACTGAACTGCAGTCCCACACCACTCACAGCTCTCATCCAAGCCCATCCCAGCCCATCTCGGCTCAACACCACGGGCCCGTGCTGTGGCTACGAGCCTTGGATGCGCTGTGGTCAGAGACCCTTACCAAATAATCGGAGAAGCCATCGTTCATGCGAAAACACTCTTCGTAGATCAACGAGCCCACCACAAACTCTGTTAGACAGAGCCAAAACGGCTTCTCGGCCCGCCTGTTTGCCCCGTAGAGTCTCCTGATCTGGGAGGCGAGGCGGCTTGTTTCCTTCCAACAAAGAACCGGCACAGTGACCCACAGGTCTGGGGCAGGAGGTTACACGGCTCCAGCCAGAGCCCGCGGACATCCACGACGCCCACGTGCTGGCTGCGGCTGGGGGGGACGGGGACGGGTCCGTCCAGGGGAACGCAGCTCCGCTGCCTCCGGGTCTCACGGACACGCAGGGCTGGGTGCGCGCCCGGCCAGCCGGGGTGGAGGGGCCAGCACCGCCACGGGCGCTGAGCCCGGGAGAGCCGCTGCC
>ML997751.1:369478-397521 GCA_010365825.1 Otus sunia | reverse complement strand
GGGGCCGGGGGGGCCCGCGGGCCCCGCCCCGCCGCGGTGTGATACCCCCCCCCCCCCGCCGCCCCGGGCTCCCCCGGACCCGGCGGGTTTCGTCCCCGCCGCCCGAGCGCGCTCGGCTCCGTTCGGCGCTTCCCGCGGCGGCGGGGGGGCGATACGTGGGGCGCGGGTCTGGGAACGCGGTGCGGGAGCGCTTCTTCGGCCGTTAGAAAGCGTTGATGTCAGGTGTCCTCCGAGAGCCGAGCTCCTCTTTGAAACACGATACTTACTCATTTATTCATGTGTCGTTCTGTGAATTTTGTGGGTCTGCACGGCTGGGTGAGTTCAGAGGTGTGCGGCGGTGTCCTTGTGTAACCGTGTGGACAAAAGCGAGCAGCAGGATTAAACAAGTCCCGATACCACCTTAAACCCGAGTGAATTCGATTCGGGGTTATCTGTGTATTTGTATATTATAGTGTGCTTGTAGGTGGAGCCTTCCTGGTGGACAGACCCTGCAGCCCTGGGTGGTCTTCAAGTTTGGATAGTCAGAATTGAAATCTCGTTGCCCTTGATGCCTAATCAGCTTTTCTGTTTTCAGTGAGCTTTCATCAGAGCAGAGTTCTGGTTTTGTGAACATCTGAACTCATGACGATTTTGCTGTGATTGTGTGGGAGAACCAAGTTTCAACTCCTCCTTTGATCCTCCGTTTTTTGAAGGGACAAAGTTAAGCTCCAGAAGCCATGAAAACCATTCTTTGGTAATCTCTCTTGTAGACCCCGGGCAAGTGTGCTTAAGGTTCCTGGGGCACAGGGTCCTCTCTGCCATATGCAGTGCTGTGAAGGGGCCCTGTGGGATTGCTCTGCTGGCTTAGTCGCAGGGTCTAAACTGGAAAAATACCCACACGTGGATGTTCTGTGTTGGCATAGAAAATGTCACTGTGATAGCAGTACAACCGCGATACGGTTTAAGATTATTTGTGCAAGTTTCCTGCAAAAGGTGTAGTTCTGTATTCCTCCAACCTCCCTTGAGGACGGTGCTTGTGAGGCTGCCCAGTGAGCTAAACCAGGGACCTTCCCTCTCTGAAAACGAGCCCAGCAGAGAGGTTCTCATGTCAGAGGGAGCGTCCACGGGCCTGGTGTTTCCTGTGGCTGCAGCGCCTGGCCCAGCGGACCATGGGTGGTGTTGGGCGTAGGTTGGGACCACAGCACTGAACCTCGGTTGCCTTAATACCGAACGAGACAACCCAAACCTTGCTCGCTTCTGCTGGTTAGGCTCAGCTTAGAGCAGTCACAGACCTGCCCTGACCCACACCGTCCAGACCCGTCCTGTGTGGTGGAGACTCGTGGTCTCTCTGCAGCCTCTCTTGAGGGAACCGACCACAGTTAGTGATGCTGCATCCCTGTTCCTCGCCCCTTCTGCCTGCTTCTGGCCCCACAAAGTGCCGTTCTGGGGCGCCAGCAGGGCCCAGCCTCGGGTCTGTGTGTGCGGTGGGTGAGGTCTGGGCAGCCCGTGGGGAGCTGCTCCTCGGGGGGTCCCTGAGCAGAGCGGGAGTCGCTGGGACACGCTGCCCTCTTGACATCACGTGGCTGTACTGGTCAGAGTTCTGGCAGCGTTGGGGGAACTTCTGAGCTTTCCTGGAGGTCAGCTTCTCTAATCTAGCAGACCAGACTCTGCTGTCGCATCACTGTACTCAGTCAGACCTTTTCAACATACACAAACCTGGTGAATGCTGATACCCCAGGAGAGGCCGGTGTGGAGCTGTACGGCCTGCCCCGGCTGTGGACAGCGGAGCTTTTCTGTGCTTGTTGGGACCCCTGTGAACTCTGCAGAGATCTCATTCACAAATAATGTGTATCCTGGACAAGGCCTTTGATTTTTTTTTTTTTTCCCTCCAAGAAAAGCTGTAAATGGGTACAGGGAGGTCTTCAAGCGGGGAAGAAAAAGTTCTTTTTTTTAAAGGGATTAGCGTACTTGAAATGGTAGTTTTTGGAGTTTGTGCTGGTTTTGGCAAGCGAACTAGGTGGTGCAGTAAGATACTAGATCTTGCCCCAGACTTTTCTGTGTCCTCAGCGTAGTAGCGGTAGCTGGGTTTTGAGTCTGTTGTGTAATTAATCTCAAAAAACATGAATAACAATCAGCCCTGTTCCCAGGCTGAGTCTCTGCCAATGCCCAGTTTAGACTGATGCCAGTGCCTTGCTGTCGCTGCCTTGGACCATCACTTCCATAACAACATGACTGTTACTCAGAAACCTTTTGTCAGAGAACTCTTTTTCTTTGTAGTTAATAGCATGTGATGTCTGATCACAATTTAGTGACTTCTTGCTGGTTTAGAAAGTAAAACTTTTAAATTTGAACTTTATAATATAAGGTTTTAGTGAAAAAATGAGTCAGCTGCAGAAAGGTTAGGTATTTTAAATAAACCTTTGTATCAGTCTTATTTCTGCCTTAGCATTTACTGGCTTCATGCTATTCTGATGTAGAAAAGTGCAGGCAGTCAGCAGAGCTGCTTGAGTAGCCGGATTATTGGGGAAGGTGCTGTCCTTTAGAGTGTGGTTTAAAGTCCTGCTCTTGAATGCGCAGTCTGTCATCTCTGTGCCGCGTAGGGCTGGATGCCAAACTAAGTAGCCGTGGGGGGAGGTGAGGACACGGTGTGTCTTCATCCTGCAGAAGCCGGGGGTTGCACTTCGGCTCCCGCTGCCTGTTAGGGAGAGGGTGAGGCTGGGGTATGTCTGTGAAGGTCTTGGGGAATATTGCCATGGTTGATAAGGGAAGGGGTTGTCCCCGTGTGCCGTCCTCTTGCAGGAGGGTTAGTACAGGGGCTGTCAGCTCTTGCCTCGCCGCGGGCTGGTGCCCACAGGTGAGCAGCCTGCCAGTGCTCAGCACAGGTGGCACTTCCTTGCTCCGAGTGGCGTCTGTGAGGCCCTTGTGTTTTGCAGAGCTCCTCAGCTGGTCATCTGGCACTCTGGAAAGCAACTGCAATGTCTCAGAACCCCGCAGAAAGTGTTGCCAGTGAATAGACAGAGGGAGACCGAGACATGGGCACAGTCACATGGGAAATCTGCAGTAGAATTTCAGAGTAGATGCCTTTCCACTTACTCTGGGGTGCCGTTGTCTTTTTTTCCTTTTTCCTGCAACATTAAGCAAATTTCCTCACATGAACAAAGCAGGGGGCTTCATGCCAGAGCCTGGTTCTACTTTTTTCCTGTATAGGAACCACTGAGTTCATGCACCACACTGCAGTGATGGGACAGATCACCCTCAAGTAACTTCTGAAAAAAACCACTGATGTAAATACACTTAATTGAGTGATTTAAATAATGCCATCACTGGATCTGTGAAGTATGTAGCTGTTATAAAGCAACCACCTTGCATGTTAAAAAAACCCAAGTGACTTAAAAGATCACGTGGTCTCTCCACTGAGTGCACCAGCTGTGCATTAATTGTGCCACCAGCCAGGCAGGAGAAGAGTCGTGGTCTCTCAGAAAGGAGTTAGAGAAGTTAACTTCTCTAGAGTAAAACAGTGTGCTAATTTCTTCTACATGTTTTGTGTATTAGGTGCTTGAGTATAGGCATCTGCAAGCAGGCAATAAAAAAATGTCAGCACTGCTGCAGATCCTGTGTGATGTCAACAGAAAGCCAGGCTAAGTAACGGTAAAGCTGTTCTGTTGGTCTGGGGAATGGGGGTTACCGGGGTGCACTCGTGTCATTTCTTTTACTGAACACAGATGTTTCTGCTTTGCTGTGCCCTCCTGCAGATCAGTGTTGACTGTTGCTTGTGAACAGACTGAAGTACTGCTTTTTGACCCAATATCTTCAAAGCACATCAAAACCCTCTCTGAAGCTCATGAAGACTGTGTGAATAACATCAGGTAGGTTGGAAGGAATATTTTGTCTTACCATAAATGCTTTTCTTACAAGTCTGTATTACACACTTTCTTGTAGAGAGTGGGTTTTGTGAAGACATTAGACTGCAGTTTGCCTTGTGCCATTTTCCTTCTCTTTGGCATGGGAGGTGGGGAAAGGCTGGAGAGGAGAAGAGGAGGAGTCTGGAAGTGGTGGGGCCGTATATAATGCTGGCTGATGGAGGGGCTGCAGGTTATGGGAGGGGAAGGGTGTTAAGGTATTATAACCTGTTTTAACTGGCCTTTGGAGTGTCCTGAATGAACACAGTAAATCAGCATAATGAGTAGCGTGTGATTTATGTTTTAAGTGCAAGTGTGAGACAATAGCAAGATCAGGTATTTATAGGAGTATGGCTTGTATTTTGAATTGTAAGAGTAATTGCCAAGTTGCATAGAAACTCCCAAACAAAGATTGACTGCTTTAAATACAGGTATGATACAGAAGAGCTGGGAAAGTGAAATGTCTTCCGCAATTCAACTTAAACTCAGTCCTTATGGTTTAAATACGTTCCCTGTTTCTTGGGATGAAGTGGGAAACAGCAAGCACAGGAACCTAAATCATCAGTATTTTTGTCATGTCATGTTTTTCCTTTTAAATTCTATTATTTTTAGCTGTTCTGGGTCTGAGGATAGACTTTGACATATGAACTTAAGACACTTTCTAAACTTGTGGACAATATCGTGGCCTCTCTTCACTCAGATTCTCAAAGCAAATAAAAAAATCCCCAAAAAACTAAACCCAAACCAAAAAACCCTGTCATGGTTTGAGCCCAGAAGGTAACTGAGCACCACGGAGCTGCTCACTCCCTCCTTCCCTCTTAGGAATTGGAAGGAGGAAATAAAATAAAAGGCTCCAGAGCTGAGGTATGGACAGAGAGGGATGGCTCACCCATTATGGTCATGGAGAAAAGACAGACTCCTAAAGGGAAGAAAAAGAACATCAATTGAATTTAACACTAACAATAACACTTTACCAATCAAATCAGAGTATGACAGTGAGAAATACAACCACATCTTAAAAACCCCTTCCCCCACCCCTCCCTTCTTCCCAGGCTCAGCTTTGCTCCCTATTTGTCTCTCTCCTCCCCCGCAGGGGGGCAGGGGATGGGGGTTGTGATCAGTCCCACCGCTCCTTCCTCCTCAGGGGAGGACTCCTCACACTCCTCCCCTGCTCCAGCATGGGCTCCCTCCCACAGCAGACAGCCCTCCATGAACTTCTCTGACACGAGTCCTTCCCACGGGCTGCAGCTCGTCCCGAACTGCTCCAGCGTGGGGCCCTCCCCGGGCTGCAGGAGGGCATCTGCCCCCCCGGTGCCCTCCGTGGGCGCAGGGACAGACTGCCCACGGGCCGAGGGGGCTCTGCTCCGGCACAGCTCCCCCCGCTTCTTCCACTGACCTCAGTGCTTGCAGAGGTGTCTCCGTCACAACCCCCACTCCTCCTCCCAGTTCCCTTTCTTAAATACGTTATCGCAGAGGTGCAGCCACCGTCGCTGATCGGCTCGGCCTTGCCCGGAGGCGGCTCCGACTTGGAGCTGGGGGAGCTTCCAGAAGCTTCTCACAGGGGTAACCCCTCCCCTGCTACCAAAACCCACCACACTCAAATCCAACAGAAACCCCAGGAGAACTGTAGAAGCAATCTTGAGTGTTTCCTTTCAAAAGAGATAAATAAAATGTGGGGTGCTGCTCTCTTCACACATTCTTCAGGTAGATTGATGTTTCTCATAAGCTGCCTGTCTGTTTAGAAGAGACTGAAGTTTTACATCAGTTGGATGTTTTTCAGAAAAGCTAAAGTAAAAGCTGGGGCTAGGTGACGTGAATAGAAGAGGAGATGTTGAACACGCTTTTCTGTAAGGAAATACAGCTTTTCATGTCTTGCATGCCAGTGGTTGTCCTTTAAACATGCTTAGTTTTTAGATAAAGCTAGGTGAGATATAAAGCCATGTTCTCAAGGTACTGGAAGGCAGAGGCAAACTGGATTTACTTAGATTTTTATAGATGCCTAATTCAGTATCTGATCCTTACATTCAGACCGCTCTTGCTGGGGTTTCAAGTGAGTTAGTCTGGGCCATGTTTTACAAAGAGCATTCTGTTGCAGGCTCGTTGGCCTGTGGCTGTGTCTGTTGCAGTCAGCTGTTCTGGTCTTGAAAATATATCTCATTCCTTGGTTGAGAACAGCATTGAAACTTCCTGCCACTCTCTTCTCTTATTCAAAGGATCCCCTTTCTTTCGACTGTCTGTGAGGCTTTGTGTGTCTGTTCTTGGTCCTTAAACATCTTTTCTCTGAGTAGTTTGATTTACATAAAAATACCAGTACTGCCTCCAGCAGATGACTCTCAGATCTGCTGTTAAGTACAGATCCTTCTAGGGTCCTTCCTAGCAACATGTAAGCTTTCTACTTTTTGTCAAAATGCTTCTTAAAGCTTTATTTTGTCTTTGTAGGATATTGACATCTTTTTCTGTTTTCCTGCATGTCCCCCTTTGTTTGTTGTGACAAATTTTGTTACAAGGAACTTAACTATGTTCTGTAATACATGGTTAGTACAGCATTACCTGGGGTATTGTCTCTGCTTAATGAGCAGGACTCCAGGACCTGTAACACTACAGAAGTTCCTTGTAATAAGCACCAGAAATAAATACCATTACTGCTGTGCCCTCTAGCAGGTGCCTCAGAGGTCTGTGTGAACAGGGAAGCAGGCAGAGGTCCTCTCCCAGTAACCTCCCAGTCACTGGGGATTTGTGTCTAATCATCTGAAGCAGACGTTTTTTTCCACCTGAATCTTGAGCTTACTTAAAACTCTCCCATGGCTGAGCTCCATGGCACAAATGTGTTACAAGGAGTATTTAATAGTGGTTTTAAAACTTGCAGGCCGCCTAGCTTTTCTTTTTGTTTTCTTAAGTAGCAACACAAGGAACAATTAACCTCTGTTTACTTTCTCCATGTCAGTTGGTTTATATGCCTGAGTCATATACACCTTCAATTAGATGTTTTTCAAGTGGATCTTAGTCTGCTAGGCCTTTCCCTCTTATGAAACCTGTTCAATACCATTTGTATATCTCTGTTTCTCCTCAAACCTGTTTATGGTGGGCGTAGAATCCGAGATACAGGGAAATAATGGATCTACATAGGCAAGTGGTATACTCTGTTTTACTTTTGCCCTGAAAATCTGAAATGTTGGATTCTTCCCATTGTAGTTGGTTATTTTTCATTGGAGTTGTTGCTATTTTTGCATGAGATAGCCTGGTTCTAAGGCTAAAAGAAAATGCTGTTTCTAGGGGTAACCTACCACATGTCTCTGTGTAGATCATTCTTGCCTTAGTATTCATGTGCAGCTACATCTGGTGTTTTTCAAATAGGTTTTATTTTCCCTTCTATGTCAGGTAGGGCTTTTGTTTCTAAATGTCTTCATCAGGCATGAATTCCAAACATAAACCAGTATGTTTTGCCTTACTGAAAGTAAGGGCATGCATAAATTGCGCTGGGAATGGAGTGTGATAAACTTTGATCTGTGTAATGCAAACTGAATAGTTTTATCCACTGATTTTTTCAGGGAACGAAATGACTTGTCTAAATATGTTTTCAAAGTCTTGTCTCTCTTGGTGCTTTTGAATAGCCTTTAATTTGCTTCAATAACCTCTAGACTCAATTTATTCAATTTACTACCTAGCTTGCCTGTTTAGTGCTGATTCCAGCCCCCTTGTCTGGTGGAGTGTTTTTACATTGGGTGTTTTTTCCTCCTGCAGTCACTTGAGGGTGGTCAAGCTGCCTCATGCTACTTTAGGCAGCAGTGATATAAACATTGAATTTTGGCTGAAGACCAGAGATGATCGTGATAAAAAATTGCCACTGGAACAGGCCAAGTACTTGCCCTGATCAGTTTGTAATCCAACTCGTATGACCCATAATCTTTTCCACTTTCTCCCTGTCTCTCAACATGACATTATTGACGAGCCTGTCATCCGTTAAGGAAGCAGGAGCGCCAGACGTGCTGAGTGCAGTGCACGCGCCGTGCTGTGGAGCACTGTGCTTCTGGTGCCATTTCACATTACACTGTGATTCAGACTCAAACCGCTCCAATCTCAAATGCACATCTGTATCGAAGGAGTCCATACGTTTGGGCAGCCTGTGGTGCTTGTGCAGCTGCTACTTCCAAAGACGATCTGAAATTCCATCCTGAGCAGTGCTCTGCACTTGTTCTTTGATGTGTGTACCTGCTTTTGTGTGTTGGAAAAGCCCAGCTTCCTGTGCCTGCCTGACACACCACCCGTACTATGGGGGAGGGAAGGCAGCAACATGGGAACGGAAGCCTGTGGCTCTTTGAGGGAGCCTGCTGAGACTGCCCTGGTGGTCCAAAGCCTTCCTGATGTTGGAGGTCTGTGTGGCTCCTCCTGGCCCCACGGTTGCGGCGAGCAGTGCCTCTGGGGCTTTGTGGAGCTGGATGGGCTCCAAAGCACAGGTGGGCAAAGGTGGAATGAAATCAAGGGTCTGGAGAGACGTGCAGACAGTGGCGGTGTTCAGATTTAAATCTAGTACGTGTTTCCAAGATAGCAATACTGTGTCTAATGTGAGCCCCTGTTAGTAAAGCAAGCCGTGCACTTAATCTGCTGGATTAAATCGTGTCAGAGAAGTGCTGTTGTGTGACCTGTAAAACCATGGGGCAGCTTTCAGCGTGCTGGGGTGAGCCCAGGTGTCTGTGCCAAGCTGCATCCGCCTCGAGGAGGGCAGGAGGTCGGTTGGGAAGGGCCCCTGCAGATCCCTCGCCTCTAGCAGCCTCCAGGGCAGAGCCGGGCTGGGGCGTCTCGCAGCCCCCGGTAATCCGGCACCGAGCGCTTCCTGCGCTGCCCGTGCCGGGCGCCGTGGGAAGAGAGTCCCTGCCGACGGGCTGCTGCAGGCACGTGCTGTGCTCTGCCTCTGCCGGCGGGGTCGGGATGTGGCAGGAGCCTTCACTCAGGGCCACGAGTGGTACGGAGCCAGGTTGGGCCTCGAGGAGGGGCCCGGGTGTGAGCGAGAGGAGGCAGACACTGCGTGCGTCGGCTCGGCTCGCGGGGTGTGCGCCGTACGGGGCAGGAGGGGGCTTCCAGCAGGGACAGCAAAAGTGACCTTCGTTTTAGAAACCTCCTTTGAGTGCAGGAAGCATATGTTTGTGGTGGGGAAGTGGGGAAGATTTACAGACCAGTAGAGGAAGAAGAAGGGTGGATATGTGAGTTAAGAGAGTAAAGAGCAGCATGGGTTTAATTAATTACAAGCTGGTAGAACCTTGTGTAGTCTGAAATTAAGATAGAATTGCTGTGCCTCCTGGTGCTGTCTGTCCGTCGTAGCAAAAGGGTCTGGCAAAAATGAGGAGGATGAAAGGCAGAAATTACAGACAATCTAGGCTAGCAGACTTGTGTTGCAGGGACTGCCAAACCCGTTGGTGGGCGTGTCATGCCGGTGGTGTAAAAGCTGACCAGTCCTAGGACGTTTGTGTCTTACAAAGACTTGGTAAGTTTAGAGCTGAGTCTTGTCCGGATGGGTAACAGATTTAGTTACCACAGGGATTCTGTGAGCATTTGTTCCACTGGTGGTTTGGTTGTTGTGTGACCTTTACATGATTCATTAAAAAAAAAAAAAAACCAACCCGAAAAAACCTCTTGCTATATGTCTGTGGAATTACTAGTTTGTTGCTACAGATGTACTACTGGTTCATATCCCAACAGTAGTTTTTTAATGAAACTGTTTTATTGGCAAATACTCTGCTGCATGTTAATTTTTTTGTGCGGCCACTCTATGTATTTCTGTGTTAGCTTAAATTCCCAATTAAGAATATTTAAATTAGAAAAGGCACTAAGCAGCCACAGTATTTCTCTCCCATTTTCAGGTTTCTAGATAATCGTCTGTTTGCAACTTGTTCTGATGACACTACAATAGCACTTTGGGATTTGAGAAAGCTGAACACAAAAGTGTGCACTTTGCACGGTCACACCAGCTGGGTTAAGAACATCGAGTACGATACCAACACGAGATTGTTAGTAACATCCGGGTTTGATGGAAATGTGATCATCTGGGACACAAACAGGTATGTGGCTGTGTCTGTGCTGTTATGTTTCTAGAATGGGGCTATAGTGCATTCTTAAATACTCTGATAGTTTTAAATATAGTGCAGTCTTAAATACTCTGACAGCCCTTATCCAGAACTCGCCTCGCCTTTATATGGTAATAGTCCAGTAACTAAAAGAGCTTTTCTTGTGGACCTGCCAAAATGTAGTTCTTACTTTTTGAAAAAGTTCTATCTTCGTTGTGATAGCATGAAAATGTGACTTCTGCCATTTCATTAAAATCTGATTTAAGTAGAATAAGACGAACAAGGATGCTTAGCACATCTTGGACTCTTTTGGACATTATTAGGGACTTGAGTCAAAGCTCATTGCAGCCATTTCCTGTGCTTTTTTCACTGTCCAGGTGCACAGAAGATGGATGTCCCCACAAGAAGTTTTTTCACACCCGTTTTCTTATGCGAATGAGGCTGACGCCAGATTGTTCCAAAATGTTGATCTCAACCTCCTCTGGATACCTTCTCATTTTGCATGACCTTGACCTAAACAAGTCTTTAGAGGTTGGCAGCTACCCAATTTTAAGAGCTAGGAGGACTACATCAAGCTCAGGTGAATGCTTGTGGAAAGTCTATGGCCGCTTCTGTGTTAGAGGTGTTTTATGGAATACTGTTACCTAGTAGAGGCAGGCAGAGGTGGAGATGGAAGGATCCTGCCGAGGAGCTCTTCAGCAAGGCAGCTGCTCTGTGTTTCAGGGATCACACACGTCTGTACTGCTGAGTGGTACGTTCTGACTCGGGTGAAGTGTCTAGGGTGACTTCAGCACCACAGGATATAGTACCTGTGGAATTTTGTCCCCTTGGACAGTCTCCAGGTTTATCTACTGTCCTTGGTCCTGTAATGCAGGAAACATAACCGGTGTTGAGTGGGCTGCCTGTGTGTGAGCTCCAGCAGCTACAAGTGGCTGTTGTGTAGTGCTGTGGTTGCTCTCGACAGCAGAGCTGGAGGAGTCACGTGCTCTGAAATGTCACTGCTTGCTTCCTCAGAGCAAACCCAGAAACTGCCATGTGGGGTGTTGGAATAGAAAGGGAGTGGCCTGGGGGGAAATTCATACCCCAGCCTTTCGCAGTGACAGTGCATCAGAAGGAAGGGACGCAGCTTGCCTCTTATTCCCAGTAGTTTGTTGTGCTGCCAGTTTATTTTGAGGCACAAACAGGACGGTACTTTTGGACTATAAACTAAGCTTTGAGAAGTGTTTTCTTAACAAGACCCCTTACACTTAACGCTTCTCAGGAGGGTTAAGTGGGGGCAGTGCATAGTGAGTGCTCTGTGCTTCCCTGTTGTGTTCACCTGCCCGATGCTGTTTGCAGACATAACGTCGTCAGGTTCCTCGTCAGGTTCATCTGGTCCTCGAGCCGTTGGTTCACCCTGTCACCAGAATGATTCGGGGCTGCTGTCTGAGAAACACTTGTCACGCTCCTCCCAGAGAGAAGGTAGGAAAAGATGTGAAAAAATTTAAAAATGATGGGCTTTGACTCATTGTACCCAGAAGAGGTCCTAGCAAAAATGGCAAAAAAATGGAGTTTTGTCTCTCACCTTTAAAAATAGTGTTGCCATGACTTCTGTCAAAGCAATAAAATACTATTGCACACCAGAGTCTGGGGATCTAATAATTTTTTTCCCAAGAAGACTGATAACAGCAATAAGGTCTTTATCTTAGTACATTAGTGTTGTTAGGTAGAGGTGCTCCCTTTTTGTTGTGCTTTTTCCTCGAATAAAGTTTGTGTGAATGACCTTTAGGGGGAAGAAAGAAAAAAATCCCAGAGCAGACATAGTTATGTTTTGCCTTTTGTTTTTGTTAACAACAAGAATATATATCTGCAGTTTCTTCAGGAGGAATCAATAGCGTGGAAAGAGAATATGCAAACAGGTCTTAAATGTGGGCAGAGTGTTTTGTGAGGTTCTGATTATGAACCAAGTCCTACCAAACTACAGAGCCATGAAGACTGATGGCTTCGTCTGGATCTGGGATACACTTCCAGAGAGTCAGTGTGAACTTGACAGATTGGTAGATACTTTGTGAATCACGTGCAATTTAAAAGAAATATGTTAAATTTTAGCTGCTCATGGTTGTGAGATCTTCAGATATACTTATGAAAGGAGGAGGCTTATCTGAATGCCAGGGCATGATTTACCTGTGGAAAGCTGACAAGTGCTGAGGGGGAGAAGGGAGGCAAGCTGCATAAAGCTGAGCAGAGTTTGGAAGGAATTTGGAAAGATCATACAAGTTTGAGAACTGTCAGTCGCTACAAAGAAAAACAACACACTCTAAACTTTGCTCTAATGATAATGAAGAGCATATGTGTGGAAAGTTTACTCTGACTTCGTTCACAATATGAGGTGATTTAATGCAGGTCTTGGAAGGCAAATTTCAAAAAAGAAGCTATTTGAAATCAGGACCGAGCCCACTGGTATTTACATCTGTTGTTCATATAACCTCTCTCTTGATTTATCTCCCATGAAGGTGCAGTCTGTCCTGGCAGTCAGATGCAGGTATCATGTTTGACCTAGTTTCAGCATTAGACTGATGAGAGAGGTGAAGGTCAATGTATAGACTTCATTGAGACTTAACAGCTGACTTCCTCTTCTAGGTGGATCACCTAGGAATAGTTTGGAGGTCTTAACACCAGAGGTTCCTGGAGAGAGAGATCGAGGCAACTGCATTACATCACTACAGCTACATCCAAAAGGGTGGGCTACGCTTCTTCGGTGCTCAAGTAATACAGATGACCAGGAGGTAAAACAAATATGGGCTTTTTTAAAATATGTTCAGTAAGATCTATCGATCATACAACTATGCTGAAGTTTCCTTGTTAGGGGTTAAATTTGCATTCGAGTAAGTTAGTTATTTCTGCTTACAAATGCATTAATTTTGCACTAAGATTATCAAACTGTTTTTTTAATGACCTCCTATGACTTCGTATCCCACATTCAGTACTCCTGTGGCCCAGCTCTCTCACAGAATACATTTTATAGTTCACAGCCCTATGGTAGTTGTAATGGTTGAAATGGTAGTTGTGCTGCTAAATACATGACTTAAAAATATGTACCTGCCAAAACATAGGAGGCATGAACCTGGAAAAGACAGAGGATTAGAGAGTTGTATAGTGGTGAACATGGTTTAAGTTGAGCAGAGAAGCTCCTCTGAATTCCTTGAGTGCCTTGGGGATGCTTTGACCTCCAGTGGTGCTCCAGGGACGAAGTGCTCCTGCTGTGCTGGTCAGTGCTTTCCAGAGGCTGCTCCTACACTGCAGGGAAAAAAACTTGTGGCGTGTTTCTGCATCTGCTTAAAATGGCCAGACTGCAGGTCTGAATGCGATGAACTCCAGGGATGTTTGTGTAACGTCAGGTGCCTTGGCCTCAGCTCTCATCCTGAAGCAGTACGACTGAAATACAAAGCGGGTGTCAGATCCTCCTGGCAGAATCCATTTCAAGCCTTGACTTGAAATACAAAGTTTTAAGACCAGCTACGGCTCATCTGCAACTTGCAGATTTCACTCCCCTAAATACTGCTTTAAAGAAGTAATGGCAGACTCTAAGGCCAGGGCTGGATTATGTTTCCCCAGATTTTGTTGGTGAAGTGTCACACAATAGCTGCTATATGGCACCGGGACCCCATTTTAAGACAAACAAGGGGTCTGTAGTGTGCTCAGGAATAATGAAAACACTTCTTCATGAACTGTATACAAAAAGCAAGAGCCAGCAGGTTGTGTCCGGGAGTAACTTCCAGGTTAACTCAAGTTCAGTTACAATGTAAAGCCCAGCCAGAGTCTTCAGGACACCACATGGTCCTCTTCCAAACACTGGTTTTTTTCTAGGGTTGTTTCAAAATTAGTGCTGTGACAGTTGTGCAGACCACTCTGTTTTCAAGACATACAGGTTTTATATTTGTTTGTTTTCCAAACCCACAAAGAATTCTTTGAATACTTGACCAATAATAAACAGTTCAGTTAATTTGACAGCTGATGTAAATTGGGGTTGGTTTGGGGTTTTGGTTTTTGTTTTTTAATTTATTTGTTTAAGAAAGCCACCTTTGTTATGGTAACCTCTTACAGATGTGTAGAGGACTGAATGGAAGCTTAGCAGATTTGTTATAAATTTTAAAGCTGGTTCTGTAAATTTATAATCAAGCTGCCGTACGACACAATTTTTTGAAAATACAGTATGATATTGGGTTAGTTGATACTGATGATTGACCTAGTTACAGTTTCCATAGTCCTAGTGTCTGCCTTACTCTGTTCTATTAATCTTCATTATTATTGTTCCCTTTGTGTTTATTTCAGTAGAATACATGGAACAGAACTAAGAATGCTTGTTTCCTCTTGTGGCTGAAATGGAATCTTTCAACACTATAGAAACTTTGTCATAGAGCTGGTTTTGCGTTTGGTTTGAGATTGGATAATTAGATTACACATAAAAATCCCTGGCTGTCTCACAAATAACAAGCTGGCTGTAGATCTGTTCATAACGTTCCTTCAAAAATCTATTTCTTTCTTGTTTCACGATCTCTTTCCTTTTGAAGTTAAGGGCACAAAGTGCCAGTGGTCAGTTGTAAATTACAGTAGGATGAGTTCTACTTTATTGTAGTTTTAATTTAAGTGTTTACTAAATTAGAGCAGATGTCTGACCAAAGGATTAGGCTTTGCTCTTTCCAGATAAAAACTAGATTTAAAAGATTATATAGCATCCATTTAATTAAAAAAGCAGCTTTGATGCTAGACAGCTGTCTTGCTCAGACGGTTGAAGGCGGAGGAGATGCCGAGGAACCAGCCTGTTTTCAGTGTTGTGTAGCAGATGCTTATCTCAGAGCAGATGAGTGATAGCATTGGTCATTCCTGTGTGCTCACTTAACATGCAGCGGGAGGGGAGGAGTATTTGCAGTGTTTTGCTTTTCTTTCAACATTTCTTTCTCTGCCTCTCCCTTTAGTGGACCTGTGTCTATGAATTCCAGGAAGGAGCCCCTGTGCGCCCCGTCTCTCCTCGTTGTTCCCTGCGATTGACTCATTGCATTGAAGAAGCCAACGTGGGCCGGGGTTACATCAAAGAACTTTGTTTCAGTCCCGATGGCCGGATGATTTCATCCCCCCATGGCTTTGGGATCCGCTTGCTGGGGTTCGATGCACACTGCAGTGAACTTGTTGACTGTTTGCCCAAAGAAGCCAGTCCCCTGAAAGAAATCCGTTCCCTCTACTCTCACAACGACGTGGTACTGACAACCAAGTTTTCTCCAACACACTGTCAGATTGCCTCGGGGTGCCTTAGCGGACGCGTTTCTCTGTATCAGCCAAAGTTCTAGGCACATCTTGCATCAGCAGGACCTCCAGATGTTTGTGGGTTTTACTTCAGTTTAGTTGAAGTGTGTTCTTTCTGAGATCTCTAGATGCAGATAAGGTCGTAGTTACTCTGGTCTCTGAACACGGCGGTGGAAGGTTTCCAGCCCGGCGCTGTCCGTGTCCCCATCCCGCGTCCGCCGCTCCGCTGCCACGCGCTGTGTTCGCAGCCTTCCAGGCAGACCTGTGCTCCTGCTGATCCAGTGCCATCGAGTCATTGTTCTGGTTTGTTTGTACCATGTGTGTTGATAATTTCCTTCAGTGCAGCTTGGAAGTGGGCAGTTTGGAACAACTGTGGAGGGGGCGAGGGTAGCAGTTCAGCCACGGCTTGCCCAGGCTCCTCAGGTATGACACCTCCTTGTCCCAGAGGAGCTGGACTTCCTCATGTACGCTTCCGTGGCCTTTGTGTTGCTGGAACTGCTGTACGGTGATGAGTAAATAATGAGCCGGTCTTCTACATAACTAACACAATTAGTTACTGTCACAAAAAGAAAAGAAAATTCTGTTTTCATTTGTGTATTAATTTGGTTGGTTGTGATTGGCTAGAAAAATGAGTAAATCTTCTGTAATGTTTTGCTGCAGTTCACAGAATCATCTAGGTTGGAAAAGCCCTTGAAGATCATCCAGTCCAACCATTAACCCAGCACTGACAGTTCCCAACTACACCATATCCCTCATCTCTATGTCAACCCTACTCTTAAACACCTCCAGGGATGGGGACTCCACCACCTCCCTGGGCAAATGTTAAAACATCTGGTTTTCTGTGACTGCATATATTGTGTTTATTGCCAGAAGGAAGAGGTGCTGGATGGAGATGTAGCTGCATTTTTTCCTCAAAAGAAAAAAGCAGGAGTTGAATGGGAGGAGACGCTGCCCTGTCACCACTGCAGATGAACTGGGCGTTTTGTACAAGGGAGGTTCCTTGGTTGGCCTCTCTTGGGCAGCTTTGACTCCTCAGCCTCCAGGTTTCTGTTGTAGGGAGCTTTCTGCATCAGTGACATGAACCTTCATGCCACGATTGACACTTAGCAGGGCAGACCATCTGCTGGTGTTAAGGCTATTTCCCACCTGACTGTTTTCCACACCTTGCCTGCACCGTTGCTGTGAGAGGAATTCGTCTCGGGTGTGTCGCAGTATCACCAGATAAGCCTTTTGTCACAGGTACTGTCAGTTTGGGAGCAGATTAAAAGCATGCCTGTCTAAAGATCTACTTGGATTTGACTGAGCTTATCATAAGATGTGAAAAATGTTCATGTTCACCATTAAATCACATATGAAGTATGAATGCCGAGTTCTACCCCTCAAGTTAATACAGCTAACCTTGTAAGTGCGCAGTTATCTCAGTCTCATGCGTCCGTATCAGTTTATAATATTCTCATCATTTACATGTTTCAAGATCGCTGTTTTCTTTAGTATTTTGCTAAGGTTTTGCTGACCAGTCACACACCTAACTCAGCAGGAAACTTTACTTAAAAGCAACTGTGATATTTTGATGTCCAGATTCACTATCTCTGCCTCGACAGAGTGTGCTTTTTCAAAGTTGATTCTTACAAAGCCTTCTGCAAGGTACGTGTTTGGGCAAAAAGAAGACATCTGTGAAGATGAGAGAGCTGGAAGTACGTAAGCCTGATGATCTTCTTGTAGTTTTGAATTTGTGAATTTGTGTAGGCAACATACTCTGGGTGTTGGTGGAGAAGTCATTGAAACTTCAGGCTCCTCTGCATTATGAGAAAAAAAATCTTGCATTTTCTTTTGGAGAATTTCTTTAGTAACACAGAGCCTTCAATATTGGGTATTTGGTAATCTGAGGACTAGTTAATTACTCCTGCACTGGGTTTTCATCATGTCTAGCAACTGACTGCTAAAGGACTACATTCAAGTAGTCAGGTATGCGCAGCTGACAGGTGAAAGTCCTAAACTTTCTGTTCTCGTGAGTTTTAACAAAATTATTTGTTGATGGTGTCTCAGTAGAATAACATCCTAGCTGGAGGAGGAATAATAATTTCTTAAGTAAATACGAACTTTAAATCCACATAAATGCCCATAATCTTCTCAGACAGCAACTCAGAGGTTGAGATGTTCTGTAGCGCATCTTCTGAGCAGTTCCTTTTGTTGCTGAAACTATTGTCTTGAACTCAAAGTAGATTGATGAAATCGTAAATGAAGAGAGATGCCCTGTTTTCTGAAACCCTGACTCTTAAGTTCAAACACTTGTACCTTTTGAATGCTTTTGGAACTGTGTGCAAGGAACACAATTCATAAAGACGTATTTTTTCACTTAATTGGCCAAACCATGAAAAATGGGCTCTAGTTAGTGACTGAATGAACAAAATATGCAAATGTATCTGAGACCAGTTGGACAGATGTACATCACTCCGTTGGCACCCGGCTGCTTTTGTCTGCGTGTAACAGCCCATGAGCCTGAACCTGCTTCTGGGGCAGCCTGGATCTGTTGGTTTGTTAGAAACAGGTCAGGGAGACCTCCCTCTTGTGTGACTTAGAGCAGTGGAATTGAAGAAAACTTGAGGTGCAAGGAGTTGTTAATTGGCCAAGCTGTGTGTGGGGGCTGAAGAACCCCAAAACAAAAAGAACCCAAACCAGTAGCAGCATGTGGCAGTACTTAGATTCTGTGTTCTGGACGTTGGTCCACTGGAAGTGCTTAGTTTCCGTTCCTGAAGTATTTTGGAACAGAGTGCAGTGTGACTGTCTGAACACTTGCATTTCTCTGCGCTCCCCTCCATGAAAAGTTGTGGCCTGGTGGTTCTGCCCCCGTCCGCACGCTGGACCATGATGGGTTTTTCCCTGAGCACTCGCTCTCCCCACTCCTAGGCTGCTGTTGTCTCACTTCATGTTTTCCTAAACACCATTAAAGGGACTACAGGTAACATTTTGAAGAAATCTTACCGTTCTCACAGGCTCAAACGGTGTTCGTTCCGGAGGTGAAGAAGCACCCATGAAATCAAAGCAGCTCTTGGCTGTTTGCTTGCTTGTTTTCATGGCTGTTTTGGTTTTTCCTCTCAGAAGTTCCTTGAGCTGGTAGATTGCTTGTGACTTTTAATTCTTTCTATGCCTGTTAATATGCACTGAGTGTTACTTTTTTAATTCTACCTCATGATACGCTGTTTTTTATAAGAGTATTGTGCTGAAACATTGGAGACTTTTCTGTATAAAGAACTATTACTCCAAAGCGACACAGGTCACAACCCCTAGACAGCACCGTGAGGTGCAGCACCGGGAGCGGTGGGGGCCCGGCCCTGGCAGCCAGGGCCACTGAGAGGCGTGGCCAGGACTGAGGCTGGGACGTGACCGCGGCGTGGCATTCGCTGACAACGCTGATGCTTTTGTAGCGCATCCAGCAGATGCATACGAGGATGGATTCTGTCCGTGTACGCTGTAGAAATGTTTCTTAGTTCTTCCGATTGCATTTGTAGTAAGTTTGAATAAGTAGGTAATCTCAGATTTTGATCATTTGATTACTTGTTTCAATACTTTGGAAATTGTCAATGAGAGTTAATCTGTTTTACCTGTGAAGTTCACATAATGCTTACTGAAACACTATCAATAGTTTATAACTGATAGGCCTTGCAGTTGCATCTTGGTGGAAGGAGTGATTTTCAGATGTCTTTTTGAATAATATAACCTTGCCTTATTGAATTAATGAAGTAATTTGTTGGTGAGCTTTGGATTATTTCTAGCTAGTTAAAAAAAAAAAAAAAGGTTTATCATACTGTTATGTTTCAAAGGATGAATTTTTAACCTTCTAGAACCTATACGCTGTCTGAAACAAATATAAGAAAATGTTTCAAATGGCAGATGAAAACTGCGCTAACAGCAAAGTGTGGTAGTGGCTTATAACAGAAGTTTCTTTAATCTCGTTTACTTTTGACCACTGAAGTGTTGCATCACTTGATAAATGTCACAGTATTTCTACTGAAGATAAAGCTCTCCGTTTGATTGTAAAGCATGCAGTATGTTTTTTAAATGCATGATTTCATACTCATTAACTTCTGTAGTAAAAGAATTCCTCCATTCACAGCATGGCTGATCAGCAGAAGCAGATAAACTGCCTAATTCAGATCTCCGTAGGAATGTCAACGTATAGCAGTGTCTACAGGAACCACACTAGTGTTTGAAACTAGTAATCCTCTTGTAATAGTCCAGTGACTGTATGTTGTGGGAGTAAATTCATCTTCTTAGTATTCCATTAGGTCAGTCTTTAAATCACTGCAGTGCTGTTAGTCGTCTATTTGTGGGGAGAGAAACTATTACTGGGACTGTACGAGGACATTCATGTGTATGTACCTTCTGTGTGGGGTGTGTGCGTGTTTCAGTATATACACAGCCACGGGGCATCAGTCCACTTGTCAAACATGGGTAGATCAGGGAAAAATGTGACCTCCAAATGGAACTATTGGGGATAGGAAGAAAAGCACAGTGGTAGAGACACAGACACGCGTTCGTTTGCACTCTTGGTTTGATTGCCTACTACCAGAATTGGAATGTAAACATCAGGTTTTTCTGGGGGCTGGGGGGCGGGTGGGTTGGTTGGTTGATTTTGGTGGGGGGTTTTTGTTTGTTGGTGGTGTGGGTTTTTTTAATTTGGGTAACACTGATGTGGAGAAGGTCTTGATACCATTAAACATGGGTCTGTTGCTCTACAAAATGTGAACACTTAGAAAAAGAAATACACTTGCCAAATGACAGCTTTTAAAAAAAATCTAGTTTACAAGATTCTAAAAAGTTGGAGTAAAAGGAAAAAGTCAACAGCCCATAATATTTTTGTTCTGCAGGAAAAAGAAACTTTTCATTTCCTGATCTTAGTCAAAGGTGCATTTTCTTAAGCACTTAAGTATCTTCAGTTAAATATCAGGTTTTTAATACAAGAACAAATTGTGCATGTAGACTATTTTGAAATACCTGAGATTTCATAGTAAAAATTGTAGCCTTTTAATACCGCATAGCTAGTCAGAACTGCTCTAAAAATATTGTACTTACAGCCGTACAGTAACTTACTATTTGTGGACAGTTTCTCTTGCTTGCATAATAAATTAAACATTTAATAATTCAATGAATTAAAATCTATTTTAATGTATGTATCTTACACTGAGCTGTGTTCTGTAATGCTCACTGGTTCCTGTCTACTCCCTCTCAACTAACTGGAAAAAAAAAGCAGTTCTCGGAGCAGAACGACCGCTGTAGGGGGTCACCCCTCCACTCGCTCTCGCTGCTGTCCTGTGGGCCAGCCTGCCTGGGCCAGGGAGCAGCTCACCCCGGAGGCTTAGAGAGCAGGACCTTGGTTGGGGCCAGTCTGATAATTACAAACTAAGTGTAATTAACCATTCCACTGCCTGAGATGTATCTGTGGGGTAGGAACACCTTTTTTTCAGACACAAACCCTCGGAGGCAGCGCTGCTGTTCCTGCAGTGGTGTGCAGGGACCTGCCTGCCCCCAGCCACAGCCTGAAGCGGGGAAGGATCCCGCTGGCTCTGCTGGGGGCTCTGCCGTGGGCACCGGTATCTGGGGCTGAGGGTGGTGGGTGGCCGGTGCCAGGAGTGATGCCACCCCCTTGGCACTTCCCCTGCAGAGGTTTGGGCTCCCGTGAAGCCATTGATGTCGTCAGGGTGACAACAGCATCTGTGCAAACCCCAGGTTCTGCCTCCGCATCACCCGAGGGATGGGGGGTGTCAGGCTGGAGGGGTCGGGGCACCGCACGCGCTGTGCCTGTCCTGGGGTTGTCAGCTGTTGTGTTTCCTGTAAGCGAGGAACAACACATGCAGGAACAACAGACAGCGGGGCTTAAAGAGGGGGCAGAGGAATACAAGCGAAGCAGCTGAGGTAATGAGAACACTTTGTGGCCCAGGGTTTGCTATAAACTGCTGCTGCCGTTCCTGAGCTTGTGTGTCACAGACCCAGCTGCAATGCTTATCTATCAAGTTTTCTTGAAAATGAGATGATGAGTAAAAGTTTGATTCTGAACCTTTTACCCATACAACAGTCCTGTTAGATACAGACCACCAGTTAAACTGTGCCCTGCCCAAAAATAATGTGCTGTATATCCAGTTTACCTACCTTAACACTGCAAAAATGCTGCTTGGGCTTGTCAGTGCTCGTGGCTTTCTCTTTCCCCCTCATTACACGCTGTAATAAATGAGGGAAAGGCTGTCCTGCATTGTTAGAGCTGTGATGGCATCAGTTTCTATGAGAAAAGCCTGACCAGCCTGACTGACCTGACGTTTGTTTCTCACAGCTGTTGCTGGAGCCTTTTCCACCCCCACCATCTTCTCAGAGCTGCCCAGAGCTGTTGCCTTTGTGTTTGTTTTCTTACCCATGGCAAAGGCCTGCGTTCTCTCTGCCCCACCCCCAGCTGCAAACAGCCAAGAACTGGCCAAGCTTGATTACCTGATCAGCATAAAACAGGTATACAGGGCCTCTGCAATAGAAATACCCCTCAACCCCACAGAGCAGTATTTCGCAGCACTGCCCTCCTTTGAGCAGTCACGACCCAAAGTCTAGCTCTGTCGGCCTTTCTCTCGGCGGTACCCAGTTTCTGCTGGGGAACTCCCTGTCCCTTCAGGTGGAAAGGATCGCTGCAGCCCACCAGGAAGAGCCGCCGAGGCACCAGCAATCATTTTTAACATTCTGCTGCAGAGGTTGGTCCAACCTCAGCGTCAGGCCCAGCTGCCCGTTTCTGAACGCAGCAACTGCAGCGTGGCCCCCCCGGCGCTCGGGGCAAGGGCCTGGCCTGGTGGCAAAGCAGCCACGAGACAGCAGCCGAGCAGGATCCCGCTCCGGCCTGGCCCGGGGCGGCCCAGGTCTCCTCTGAGCCCTCTTCCTGCGCGCTGCCCGCAGCAGCCCTGCCCGCAGGAGACAAGGTGGTGGGAGCTGGGGCTGGGCTGGCGGCTCAGCTCACCCGGGGATGGCGGCTGAGGCGGCGCCATGGGGCCAGCAAGGCTGGGAAGGGCCTGCGCAGCGGCGAGGCCATCGCGACCCCCGGGCTCTGCGCCGCACCACACAGTAACCTCCCTGGACCCCCCGCACGGGTTATCTGCCCTCTTACACACAGAAGACTCATCATTTATACAGTTCCTCTGACAGAGCAGTAAAACTGTTGATTAAAGGCAAAGACAATACCTGAGCGCAGCTCTGCCGTGACAGAGCTGCAGCCACGAGCCCTGGAGCCACCCCTGGTAAGCAGAGACAGCACCAGGCCCCCATTACAACTTTTTCTTTTTGCTACAGTAACACCAATTCCCCATTAGTCCCAGGCTCATGTTGCACTCTTGCCCTCAATGCTTCGGGTTTCCCAACATTCCAGACATAAAGAACATCTTCCATGCAGAAACAGGATGCAAATTTTTTTATTTCATCAAGGAGTGATTACAAAAAACAGTACACTGGTAAAAATCAGATTCTGCCAGTAACAAACTTTCAGTAAACATCTTATTTAAATGCAGATAATCATGACGTTCGGATACAAGAATGCTCAGTTGTGCCTGGCCATTTTGACTGTGAGGCTGGGGACTATACTATGGTTGTACACACTGATCAGAATCAGTATTTTAGGGCAAATTAGCAAATGGAAGACTCAAATCAAAAAGAAAGTAATAGCCACTCCAAAACTTCTGAAAAGACCAATTCAGACCAGTTTCTGAAAGCCTCCCTGCCCCCAATCATCCAAAAGGTTTTGTTTTATATATATAGTTTCATAAAGTCCCCCAGGAGAATCAAATGATTTTTGTTAAGACCCTCACCTGCTTTATGGGCACGCTTGCTCTGTTCTTTCTCTAAGGCCTGAAGTCTTGCACCTCTCAATTCCCATGTCTGTAAGACACACAATGCTTCATGTTTCTGTAAGTCTTTTTCAGTATTCACCTACAGAAGTCCTTCAACGTGTCTCCAAACGCTGCATCTGTCCTGCCTACAGCGGCTGCTAAGGTCGTCTTTGGCTGTTGTCTCCGCTGCACTTGGGACCGCTGGCCAGAACCCCGCTGTCAGTGCAACGCGCTATTCTGTCTGGCGGAACTGCTGAGACTACACATCAAGCAGGCAAAACACCAGGTTTTAGGCAAAAGTATCTTGTGATCCGTTATTCCACAGCCCAAAGGAAACAGGAGTAACTAACTTGCAAAAGACAGGACAGCTCAGTGCAAGAGAGCTGTCTGAGCTGCTCTCAGAGCTGCAGGAAGCTGAACTATTTCATGAGCGCTACGGGAAGGGCCGTCCTCTGTCTGGCCCCACAGCTGTAAGCAACAGAAAAAGCAGCAATGCAAAAAGCCAAAAAAAAAGCTCAACTCCATGTTTACAAGTAGAAGGATTTTTAACAAGGAAGGACACTTTAAAGCTTTAGTAAATTCACTGTTTCATTCCTCCCACTGTTCCCTTTTCAGGTGAAGGCACACGCACACACACAGATCCCACCTGGAACAGCAGCAGCCAGCAGAGAAGGTGAACGCTCGGTAACCGCCCTTAGGCCGCGGAACGAATGCTCATCTTAAAGCCAAGCATGAAAATGGCTGGCAGAAGAGTTTGCGTAGGCTTAGCTTAAGCTTTAAGTTCTAAACTTCAGTCATCCATATGTGGATCTGTCCTTTTAGCTTTAAACAGTAAGGAGTACTTAGGACTCTAAAACATTGGAAAATGCAGTTCTTAAATTGAGATTCTGAAGTTCATTGGGCAAAGGAATCAATTTTCATCAGCTCCTCCTTGATTTTCATTCTCAACAATGTGGACAGTGGAGCACATTCCATGACAGAGCATTAAGAAATTTGGGGAGTGATACAGACTAAGCTGCTGGACTAATAGAAGTCATCTTTTTATTTTTTTAACCCTTGTATTTGTCTAGTAGCTCCATTATGGGTAAACTCACCTGCCAGCAAATAAATACTTTAAAAAGTTCATTTTAATTGCACCAGGGTTTAGATGCATCACCATTCATCCCACAAATATTGAAGGCCGGGACTAATTACCTTTCAGACTACGCAGGCACTGCTCCCTGGGACTAAGTGACATCATATGCACCAACACCCAAAGGGGCAGCAGAGCCGAAGGAAGATGGTGGTTTTCACAACAGCTTGAGCAAGAATTCATAGGTTGCATTGATTATGCCCCAGGACAGGACAGAACGGTGGTAATTCAGATGGGCTCCTCTGAAAAGGTGGATCAACTTCCTATCACGTTCCAGCCAGATCTTCTCGAAAACTTTTGAGAAGGACTGGAATTCACCACCAATTTGAGCCTGCATGCGAGTTTTTACAACGTTCACTGGGAAAAACAAGAAGCCCAGCATGGCGCCCAGCAGCCCTCCGCAGATGAAGTCGTTGACCAGGTGAGTGCTGTACGACGTGGCCTCAGGCAGACACTGTTTGATGGGTCCCCGCAGGCCAAAGAAGAGCGCGTTACTTGGTCCATTCCGGAGCAGAATAGGCACCAATCCCCGATAATACTCTCTCATCCCATAGACTTTCAGTACCTTGAAAGCCTGGTAAGTGTTTGTAAATCTATCGTGGTGTTTGTAGTCCTGAAGCAGAGTCTGAACTCGCTCGAAAGGTGTAAGAACAGCCTCCGTGGTGCCCGCCAGCACCGCGGCCATGCTGCGGGTGAGGAGCTCGGGAGCACTCGTGTGGCTGTGGAGCAGAGAGGAGAAATCCTCGTACAAGCCAAACATCAGAGCCAGTGTTGTCGTTTTCTGCATCAGCGGAGGAAGGATGCCACGGTAGAGGTTTCTAATTCCGTCCTTCTTCAGCTGCAGCACCGCATCCTTTGTCCTCAGACCATACAGCTGCTGTCGAAAGAGGACCTTCTGGATGGGAAAAGTGACTGCTATATTTGTGAAGGCTGCACAGTAGCCACAAAGATAATGTTTGCCAGAGGTAGCCGTTAGGTCATTGCTTAGATATTCCTTTGAATTTGTTGGGGCAGAACCTTCTGAATCCATCATACTGTTTGTCTTACTACAGCATGCCTCAGTTCTCCTTCCCTACATCAAAAAAGAAAAGAACAAATGTGAGCAGAGCTGCAGGTGACCCTGCAGCTTTTTTCACACTAGTGGATCACTCAAGCAGCACCTGGTACCTTACATCTGAGGGGAGACCACAAAGCTTGAAGGAGAAAAGCAAAAAATGCCAGGTCTGACAGACACTGTGCTGTGCTCTATTCAAGTCTCAGAGAGCTGAAAAAGCGGCAGTTGTTCCTTTCTGTACACATTCAAGTTAAAATAGAAATAAATCGGGAAGGAAATTGAGATACGAACTCCTCAGGTGCTACACGGCAGCTGACAAGAAGCTTACATGTTAGATTTCCCTGTGCCAAGGAATTCAAACAGTGAAAGGTCTGCTCTCACACTAATAAAATACACATCCCCAGGATGGTGGTGGTGGGGACAGGAGAGAACCTAAGAACAAAGTAAATTAAAAAAGGAAATAAAATACATGCAGTAGCCTTACCAATTCTGATCACTCCACTCTGCTTTTTCTTAAGGCAGAAAACAACAGATAGTTTAAATAACAATTTGTTGTGGTTTAACCTACCCAGGTTAAGCACCACACAGCCACTTGATCATTCTCCCCCCTGCCCCAGTGGGGAGAATAAGAAGGGTAAGTGAGGCAGAAACTTGTGGGCTGGCATAAAAACACTTTAATAGTTAAAAAGAACTTAGAAAAGAAAAAATTGTAAGGGGGAAAAAAACAACAAAGAAAGGAAAACAAAAATGAAAACAAACAAAAAAAAAGGGAAGTGATGCAAAGGAGAACAATCACTCACCACCGACTGAGCGACGCCCAGCCAGTCCGAGCAGCAGCCCCCTGCCACCACCCAGTTCCACTGTGGAGCAGGACGTCACACGGGCTGGGACACCCCTGGGTCGGCTGTGCCCCCCCAGCTCCTTGTGCCTGCCGGCGCCCTTGCTGTTGGGGCAGGGCGAGGGGCAGAACTGCCCAGGGTGCAGCAGTGACCGAGGCAGCCCTGCGGTATCGGCACCGTTTTCAGCACAAACCCAAAACGCAGCCCCATACCCACTACCGTGAGGAGGAGTAACTCCAGCCCAGCCAAAACCACCACACAGTTGTAATCACAGGCTTAAGCTACAAGAACACTTCCAACACAGTTTTGGAAATCTCTGAAAGTTCCAGCTGATGAACCTGCAGGCTCATCTGCAGAAGAGGGAAGTGTCCTGAACCCACACGGGATTTTCACCTTCTGTTGAGAAGTTTAAGACCTGAGCTTGGCTAGACCCGAGGTCCTGGAGGACATGTAAACAGAGGCAGCTCTACCTACCAAAGCAGAGAGTCCTGCAGTAATCTCTACCAGGCAACACCTTGTCATTTACTCAACAGTTACAAAACGGCGTTTTTGCAGTTGACCCCAATCCTAACGTTCGTTACAGCACAACTTAAGTGTGACCAGAAATCAAGTGAGGCTGGTGGTGGTCTGTGAGCTGCAGATACGCCCCGCCAGCAACACGTGTGAGGCTCCCGTGATCTCCCAGGGGTGTCTGGGGGCATTGCCCCTGCTCGGCACAAGGAACGGCTGCTGCGTGAAGGACGGACAGCAGAGGCTGCACGGAAACAAGATGGATGGCTCAAAGCAACGTGACATTATTTTGATCAAGTACACCATTTAATTTTAAAACAAAACACATATATAGCTGGGTTGGCTTTTGCCCTGCAGTTACATGCTTTTAATCCTTTAAGGTCTGGCAAGTGAAAATGCCACCGAAATAACTTACAAGGATTAAGTGTTTCTGTCAATACGAGAAGCAACATCAGAGCTAAGGATTCACACTAGACAGCTTATACACCAGTTCGTATACACACCAGTTCAGAGAGTTACTCAGATTACTGTAGTTGTACTTGCATATACTAAAAAAGCCACATCTGCAGATATGCTGATCTTGGACAGGAGACAGTGGGTCACATTAATTCAACAAACACAGTGTGGAAGATCTCATCAGAGACAGCACCGTTAAGGAGATGACTCAGGTGGCCTTTGACAATTAGTCAATTTGTAAGGGTGACAGCTGCCTGCTGACAAAACATATTTTTCCCTCAGAAGAAAATTTTAATAAATAAAAATTAAAAAAAAAAAGAAAGAAGAGACACCTGTAGTTTAGCACTAGAAGCCACATGCTCCTTTTGGCGTGACCGCTGGGCCTGGCCCGGAGGGAAGCGCTGACGACGGCAGTGGCCCTCGCCTGCGGGAGCCGTCACGCTCCGAGCTGGGAACTCGCCAGAGCCCGGCACAGCAAGTGCTCCCAGAAGTGTTTGTGACAGAACCCTCGCTCTCAGGTATAATTTGTAAGGCCTGTGCCACCTACAAGAGCTCCGAGCGAGGGGCACACGCGGCCCTGACACCCTGGTCTGCAGGCCAGGCGCCCGCCGCGGTCACGGAGCTGCTGTAGGCACGTCCAGCGCCTCTACAGAGGGTTCACCCCCCCGAACCACCACGGCCCGCGCCAGCCTGTGACCCACCGGGTCTGCAAAACACAAGGGAGCGAACAAGAAAAAGCCGTTTGCTGTCTGATGCTGCACTGCACCCCCTAATGCCGGTGAGCGGTCGCTGAGCGCGCTCCCCAGGAGGCTCCTGGCCCAACCACCTGGAGAACTGAGCGCTCGTCCAGCCGGTAAATCTGCCGGTAAATCCGCCGGCACCTCACGCTCACACTCCGCCGTAGGAACGTTCCCCAGCACGGTCGGCCGGATCCCGGCAGTGCTGCCAGTTAACGCGGAGGGTCCGGGATTCCTCCGTCCGCTCC
>ML997751.1:354616-367653 GCA_010365825.1 Otus sunia | reverse complement strand
CTTCCCGCCCCTCCTGGGCGGGGGGGGCCCCGCCGGTGCCGCCGCCTCGGGGCGCGCGTTCGGCTCCCGCGGGCGGTGTCACCCCGCGCCCCCGGCTCTGCGACCCTCGGAGGAGGCCGCGTGCTGCGGAGCTCTGCCGAGGGCCGTGCCCTCCTGGGAGGCTTCGGCCTCTGCTCGCCCCCCCGCCGGCCACCCTGAGTCCGGAGCTGCGCCCCCGCGGCGCGTTCCCATCGCTGTGCGCGGACACCTGGTCCCTCTGCGTGTGGAGAGGGCTCCTGCTGGGGCCGGGGGCATGGCCGTTGGCTTCCCCCCGCTGTCCCCGCCTTGCCGGGGGGTCTCAGCGCGGTGCTGGAGGCCCGCTGCGGTGGCTGGTGGAGCTGCCTGAGGGCCGGCGGCGTGCCAAGGGCCGGGTGCGGTGGGGGACGCAGCGATGCCAGGCTTGTTCACGTGCAGTCTTTGAGCCTTAGGGTTAAGCAACAAAGTTTTAACCGCCCCGAAAGAGCAGAGACCTCAGAGCAGCTTGTTTGGGCATTGCTGGCCCGTGAGTAGGTTAGCAGGAGAGGGAGGGAGGCCCGGGGTGATGGTGGAGGGAGCACATGGTAGGGTGAGTGCTGAACCCCCCTTGGCCAGGTCCTGCGCCGGGCCTGCTTCTGTCCCCAGAGGGGTACGGCCGGCAGGGACTCACGTGTCTCCCTCGGCACCGGGTCCCTGTCCTGGCTGAGCCTCGCCCTCCCCTCTGTGCCCCGAAGCTCTCCGGGCTCACTGCTGACCCTGTGTCCCATCCTTTGCAGGTGCCGATGGAGGCTGGCGTCTTGCCAGTGGAGCTGTGGCAGCTCATCTTGTCCTACCTGCACCTCCCTGACCTGGGCCGCTGCAGCGTGGTCTGCAGGGCCTGGCACGAGCTTGTCCTCAGCCTTGACAAAACGCGCTGGCGGCAGCTCTGCCTGGGCTGCCTTGAGCACAGACACCCCAACTGGCCCAACCAGCCTGGCGTGGAGCCGCGGTCCTGGAGGGAGACCTTCAAGCAGCACTACCTGGCCTCCAAAACCTGGACCAAGAACACACAGGACCTGGAGTCCTCCAACTGCCTCTCCCTTTTCCGGAGGAGGAAGGGCCGGCGCCAGCTCAGCGTGGGTGCGGGGGGTGAGTTCGGCAGCCTCCGCGCTGCCCTGGCCGCTGCCAGCCCCTACGACCGCCTGGTGCTGCTGCCCGGCGTGCACGAGGAGCAGAGCGAGGTGCTGCTGAAGGTGCCCGTGGAGGTTGTGGGGCAGGGCAAGCTGGGGGACGTGGCACTGCTGGTGAGCATTGACCAGCACTGCCCCACCGCCCGCCTCTGCAACATCGTCTTTGTGCCATCCTGGTTCACCTCGGTGCTCTACAAGGTGAGGCTCGGCCGAGCGGGGCTGGGGGTGGCGAGGCCGCCCAGGTGTCGTGACCGAGGTGGTTTCCCAGTCTGTGGGCATCTGGGGAGCACAACTGAGGGTCTGTGGGATTCCCTAACATCTGGGGGGTCAGGAGCTTTCATAGAATCACAGGAGGGTTTGCGTTGGAAAGGATCTTAAAGACCATCTAGCTCCAACCCACCACCACGGGCAGGGCCACCTTCCACTAGCCCAGGCTGCCCAAAGCCCCGTCCAACCTGGCCTTGAACCCTTCCAGGGAGGGGGCAGCCACAGCTTCTCTGGGCAACCTGTGCCAGGGCCTCACCACCCTCACAGGGAAGAATTTCTGCTTTAGATCTCATCTAAATCTCTCTCCTCTGTTTAAAACCATTCTCCCTTGTCCTATCCTTATGCCCTTGATCAAGAGTCCCTCCCCCCTTTCCTGTAGCCCCTTTCAGTCCTGGGAGGCCACTCTAAGGTCTCCCCGGAGACTTCTCCAGCTGAACCCCCCAACTCTCTCAGCACCTCTCCATTACAACCACAGATACGCCCATGGTAGGTTACTTATCGGGATATATAATGTAGGTACCAAGAGAATTAGATTTCAGAAGGGTCCAGACCATCTGTGCAGGCAAATTATTAAGAGATGTTGTCATTGTGGGGTAAACTAAACGGGCTTTATTAATGGTTAAACAATGATCAAATGATAATTGATGACTGAATAATAATTAAATGTTAATCAAATAGTGATTAAGCAATAATTAAATGGTAATGGAACACGGATTTGACAATGATTTGATACTGATTTAAATGATGATTTAAATGATGATTTAGACAGTGGTCAAACACTCTACTACTTACCACACTTCTAATAATTAAGCTATAGCTGGATATGTAGGTGTCACTAGTGTGCAGTATACTTTTAAGCCTAATGTGAAATGTGACTGGGCTCCCTGTAGGTACCAGATGCCAGGCTGGGGGTGTCTCAGCCTCAAGCCATAGCCTCGAGGGGCGTCCTTGCCCAGGGGAGGTCACGGCCATGCAGGAGAGCTCCATGGGCTCCACGGATGTTTGTGGTGTGAAGCGATGGCCTCAGGGCCCGCCCGCCCTTCGGTGCAGCTGCAGCAGTTTTAGTTTTGTCTAGTCCCAGATCAGGCTGGCGCCATTACCCCCTGATAAGATGTGGTCCAGGCTCTGGAGTCCCTGAGAAGATCTGTCCTGGCATCGCTCTGACGCTCTGCACCGCGGGGCTGACGTCGGCCAAGGCTGCTTGTGGCGGTGCCTGAGCCAGAGCATCCTTCACTCGGTCAGAGGGGTGCATCCCTTACCCCATCCCAGAGGGGTCCAGCTGCCCTGGCGGGGAGGGAAAACAGAACCGACTCCAGAAGTTGGGCCAAAGGGGACCAGTGGTGTAACGGCGTCTCGTAGGAGAAGCTCAGTGTCACAGTCTGGCACCAGCTGGGTATCCCCAGCTGGGGTCTAAGGTCTCGTAGCAGATTCGTGCAGGAGTTCAGCCAGTTTAGGAAGGGAAAAGTATGTACAGGATGGGATGGCCTCAGAGAGAGAGGTTCATTCTGGATAAAAATTCAATCTGTTTTAAGAGGGTGTAGCACAACACCACCTTGAGCAACCAGTAGATGCTCTTAATTTCCATTTTCACCTGGAACAGCCAATAGATGATGATGTTTTTGTTTTTTCAGAGCAATTTTATTTTTCTAGACTGTTTCCACTTTTCCAGATGGTAAGTTGCCATTGCAATGCCCTGATTTCTGCACTTGCCAGTGATATCTCAGGATATCTCAGGTTTCTCAGTACCCAGCTACACCTCAGAGGTGCAGCTGTGCTTCTCAAGGATGTTTCTGGCTCCCAGTTCCCCAGCTGGCAGGCATTTTCCTCTGTTCAGTGATTGTCCCCTTCTCACTAGCCACCTTTCCATGGCCAGACATGAGCAACCTGAGAGTCTGGGGCCGGCAGTCCCCGTGCTGCACTCCACACTAGCCCTGCCACCCCAAAAACCAGCTGCTGCTGGCGTGTGCTCTGCCCTCAGCCCGGGCTGGGACCCCCCGGCTGGGGTGCCTGGGGTCTTCTCTGGGCCAAAGCCAGGACGTGGGTCACGGGCCCAGCCCCTCCGTCACGGTCCCCGCTGACAGTCACTGGCTGGTCCAGGATGTGCCCCATGCAGGTGCTGAGCCTGGGCCATGCCTCCAGAAACGAGACCTTCCTCGGGGTGAGTCAGCCTGTCCCTAGTTATAATTTACAGTTTCATTTCCTTTTCACCATTTTATTATGTGACAGATTTAACTTAACCAGTCTAAAAGTCCCCAGGAGAAAGCCAAAGCACCGGCACGCGGTGGGAGAACCGAGGCGCAGATCTGCTGAGAAGGTCCCTGTCTGTCTGTGGGCGCTGGCGGACTCTCTGGCTCAGCAGCGTCCTTGCCTGCGTGTGGCTTCTCCGGCCGTTGCTCTGGTGTCCATGCGCAGCCCTTCGGCTGCTGTCGTGGGATGAGAGCATTTCCTCCCAACCCCGTCAAACACATTAAAAAAGTCAATTATGCCAATCCTACGGGCAGTCGTTAAGACCCCATGAGTTGCAATTTTGGAAGGACTTTCACAAGCAGCCTCTCAGAAGCTAATTTGATTGTGTCCCTCTTAATTAGCTTTTTTTATTTAAAAAAGGGAAGGTACGATTCAGTACGGAGAAGGCTGAACGGATTTCTCTGTGATTGTCTTTGAGTATGGAGAAATGCATTTCTAAACCTGCTTGCAGTACGACCACTTCTGAGAGTGCTCAAGACTGAGAACAAGTGCTAGGATGGTGTGTTGGCCGCAAACTCTGGAAATCTCAGTAAAATTGCCCCAGTTCACCTGTCACAGGCTATTGATCTGTCTGCTTTTAATGTGCACTGGGCAATCGAGGGATCACCTGGGAAGATGAAAATAACAGTTTAGGAGATTCCTAGTCACATTAGGAGCACAGTGAATTCCAAGCACGCTAGTCAGCTTTTCTGACCTGGCTCCTCTGTACCTCGTCTCATTTCTGTTGGCCTTTTCTGTAGATAAGCAGGGACTTGCTCTGCCTGTGCAGGAGAGGGATGTTTGGCCACAATCATCCTGGGGGTTTGCCAGCACCCATAAATTGCTGTGTGCATTCCCTGGCAAAGCAGCAAGGCCATGGTAGGAATGGCTTGCTCACTGTTCTGCGAGTGCCCTCGAGTCAGATGGGGAGCCACAGCCAGGGAACAAGGAATTGCTGGTGTCTCTCCTGCTGAGTGTCACCACATAAGGCCTGTGGAGCACTATGGCACAAATTTTTACCTGTTTTGCTTTGCAATTGGCATATTGTAGGTGCAGCGTCCTTCCACCAAGTACAGCAATGGCTCCAGGGAGAGAGTTGTAGCTCTGCAGGCCAGCCAGGCGATGTTTGATGTCGTCTAGCCTGGTGCTTCACCCAGTAAACCCCCGAGTCCATTAGCGATGCCAGCTGGCAGACACACCTCCCCGAAGGCTGCAGACTGTTCTGTGTGGGGAGCGTTGCTCAGGTTTAGTGATCTTGGCACATCTAGGCCCTGCCTGCTCCCGCAGGTGACTGCTGGGCCTTGCCCAGGCTCCCAGGCTGCGCCTTGGCAGGGAAGTTAAGGACACGTTGCCATCAGGGAAGGAGCCGTCGGGTGTCACTGGCTGGGGGACGCTGGCTGACTCCGCTGGCAGCGCTGCCGCTGGGCCCTGCGGGTGTGTTGTGCTTGTGACACCTGAACGTGTGTTGTGTTTGTGAGCATGAGCCTATGTGCTGCGGAAGGACTTCATGGTACAACCGGGGCTGCTTTCTGCTGCTCTGTGCAATGCTCTCACCCGGTGCTTACTCTCCAGACAACCGCAGGCTACGTCCAGTTCGACAACTGCACCTTCGAGAGTGGGCAGCTGCAGATCCATGCGCCGGGGACGTGCCAGGTGAAATTCTGCACCTTCAGCCAGTCCAGCATCCACCTCCGCAGCGTGGCCCTCTGCGTCCTGGAGAACTGCGAGTTCACCAGCAGCGAGAACGCCGCTGTAACCGTCGAGGGCTGCCCAAGCTCAGACCATAACTGGGCCTGCAAGCACCTGGCCGCGCTGGCCAAGTCCTGCGCAGCGTCCGCGGAGCCCGATGCAGCCGGCTGCCCTGCGGCCGAGCAGGATGGCTGGGGGGAGCCGCTGCTGGAGCCGCTGCGAACGTGCGAGATCGTCGTCGGGGAAAGTCAAAGCAGCTTTCTCTCTGATGCGGGTGCTCAAGCCCTGCTTGGCTCAGTCCAGGAGGATGCTGAATTTGAAGAGAACCTGCGGGCAGCAAAGGAGGAGGAGGAGGAGGAGTACCTGGCCCTCGACTCAAACTCCAGTGACAGTGACTTATGCAGCGATGATGAAGAGGACGCCCAGGCTGTGTTCAGGCTGCCCTGCCAAGCCCACAGCCTGAACCAGACGCTTGCTGACCTGGCGGACAGCAGGTTGCAAAGCAACAGACTGCACACCCTTCAGAGGGACCTTAAGCTCAAGTCTCTGCAGCAGGAGCTGCAGCAGGACAAGGAAGCCCAGTCTTTGGCCAACTCTCTGCAAGGCTGCATCATCCAACAGTGCCTTTTCAGGGATGGGAAGGGAGGAGTGTTCATTTATTCACGAGGGCAAGCAAAACTGGAAGGAAACATCTTCAGGAATCTGACCTACGCAGTGCGCTGCATACAGAACAGTAAGGTGCTGTGAAGATTGCTGCGAGCCCTCTTCCCGCTCCCTCCTGTTCCAGCAGCTCCTCTCCTGTGCATGGCTTGGGTTAACCAGTCCTAACACAAGGCAGGTCACTTGCAGCCCCCCGCTTTCTGCATGCAGTAATGGAATCGCAGTTGAAGGCATTAATTCGATGGCACGTTGGGGTGGTCTAGTCAGGCCCGCTCTACACGTGAATTAAACTCTCAGCCTGTAAAAGAGTTGCTGGTTATTGTCCCCTTTGATGCTCCCAGCACAGCCCACACCACAAATGCAGGGACCTGGGGACAGCAGTGCCAACCCCTGGTCATGGCCCTCGCCACAGCCCATCCTGGCTGCGTCAGGAGCATCTGCAGGGGCAGGTGCCCGCTGTGGGCAGAGACAGGGTGTAAGGAGGGATCCTGGCTGGGGACGTGTGATGGAGGTTGGACTGAGGTTTCCCCTTGGTGCAGCATCATCCAGCCCCGCGCTTGCCCAGAGCTCTCCGCCCTGGTGCCCCTGCTCCTCTCCAGACCGGACAGGAGGAGGATCATGCTGCCCAAATCCCTGGCACTGGCAGCCAGGGGGCTTGGGAGGCTCCTCCAGCCGCCTGCCCAGAGCAAGGCCATCCCCAGGCGTTGTGGGGGCAGCCCAGGATTTGGGCCCGTTTTTCAGTGTATCGCTGTAAAAGACTGAAATAGAAGTTTTGTGCAGGGGGAGGAAGGGGAATGTCTTTCCGTGCTGTTCTGGGAAAGCGCGTTGCCGTGGTGGTGGCGGGTCCCCACCTGCCTCCCCACAGGGGTGCGGAGCGCCGCTGCCTGTGCAGAAACGCTTCGCTGGTGGCGGCAGGGGACGGCTCCTTTCTCCCAAGGGACACCCGTACTGGGGTGCCTTCCCGACGCGGGGATGCAGAGTGGTGGCAGGAGGGAGCAGAGGCCCCTCGCATGGCTCCTCTGTGCTGCTCAGCCCCTCTGAGCTGCTCGGGGGCTGTTTTCATGCGAGTTAGGCTTGTCACAAACGCAGGTCCAGCACTTGGGACCGCCTTCTGGTTTTATTCCCTTGGTTTGCTTCCAGCTTGGTTAGAAGACTGGTTTTAACTGGTAGCAAACGGCGGGGAGATGAGGCCAGCCCAGCTGCTGCTCTTGGTAAGAATTTGCTCAGCTGGGATTTAGTCCAGAGGCTCCTGCGAGGTGGGGACAAGGGCTTGGTGCCAAGCATGGCACAAGTGCCAAGAGCTCAGTGTCCTCGCACAGGCAGGTCCCTCCGGCGCACGCCCTGGACGGGGCCTGGCGGGTGGGACCCTGCGGGAGCAGGTCCCCACTTTTGCCTCTGGTAGCTCCCTCCCTGTGCAGCCAGGTGTGATGGATGAAGACAGGCACCCGTCGAGCGCTGCTGAGCTCCGCGTTTAGTGGAGAGGTGAACCAAGCGCCTTCTGGAATGAGCAAATAAAAGGAGGTGTAATTAGCTGCCTCCTGATCTGTGCTGCTCATCGAAGTGGGAGATGCAAAGGCAATTTCTTAGCACTTGTAGGACACGGATTGAAGATGTGGTTTTGTTGACTGGAAGATATTAAAGATTGATGCTCCGTGAAAGTTTAACTTCTTAGATGCCCAGAGGAAACTGGGTTGTTATGAGTGGTGTCAGTGACTTCAGTTTGCTGGCTGGGCCATTTCTGGCCCCAGGTGGCAGGATCTTTGTTCTGAAGGCGCAAGGTGATGCACAAGACGCCCGCTGAGCTGTGAGCTGTAGTGCTGGAGACCCCCGGGAGGCTCCGCGGCGTTGGGCCCCCGAGCAGCTCTGGGCGCAGGGCCGGGAGGCAGCGCGCGGGGCTGCCTGCGCGGGGCTGGGGAGCGGTGTGGAGGTGGGACGATAGGGCTCACTGGCGCTGTGCCAGTGCAGGGAGGTGGAGGAAGCCGCGGGCACGCCTGGGCGCGGGCTTTGTCACGCAGAGGGATGTGTCAGGCCGAGAGGTATCTGCTGTGGCTGAGCGGCACCGAGCACGGCGGGTCCCGTCCCCAGGCAGACCCGTGCCGGAGGGTGGTGCCCAACGGGCTTAACTGTAGCCCTTGTCCACAGGCTCTGATCTTCCGTTAGCACACCCGGGCTGCCACAAGGGCGGGGGGGTGTAGATGCACGGAGGCTGCAAAAGGGAGAGCTCTACCCTTTGCTCGTGCCACCTTCCTCGTCCTCCTGGCTACAACTACAGATGCTTCTCCCCTTCCCTGCAGGTTGTCATGCTGAGGAACAACATCCACCACTGCAAGGCATCGGGGATCTTCCTGCGCCTGTCGGCCGGCGGCCTGATCGCAGACAACAACATCCACTCCAACTGTGAGGCCGGAGTGGACATCCGTAAGGGAGCTAACCCCCTTGTTCTGGTACGTACCCTCCGAGCTGTGGTGAAGGGTAGCACGCGCTTTCTCCTGCACGCTGTTTCTCTCCAAGGGGCAGCAGGGACCCATCTCCCAGTATAGAAAACATTGACCTTTCTGGTACCTTTGCCCTTCAGCCTGTTTCTTAGGTTTTTGTTGGTGAATTATAGCTGACCCCAAGGGCAAGGCGCAGCCAAGGGCTGCCTGATGGTACATACATGGTCTCCTGCTCCATTTGATGGTATGTGTTTTAAAATCTCTGTGCACTGAGGGGAGGGGGATGTAAAATAAACCCCCCTGTGTAAGGAGAGAACTCATGCAAGCAAGGTAGTAAATCGTCATGGTACTTCAAATCGTTTCTCCCACTGGGAATTGTGTTTTCTACCCTGGGAGTTGGTGGAGGGTCTCAGATCTCTGCTCAGCCTCGGGGAGGAGGGAGCAGCAGCCTGCCCTCCAGCAGCGTGGCTTTTCGTCCAAATTGTGAGTGTCTCCAGCTGTGCAGCGGGTGACCTTGTCCCTGTTTACTGAGCACTGTATCTGCGGTCATCCCTGAAGGAACCGGGGCCTCGCTGTGCGAGGGGAGGCCGAGAGCCAAACTGCTGCCGAGTGACCCTGCGGCTGCATCGAGCTCTCACGTGGGCTCCGCACAGGAGGTGCAGCGGGCAGAGCTGCAGCCCCACAGAGGAGGAGGAGGTGGCAGCTCAGCCATGGAGCCGCAGGCTGTGTCTGGCCTTGGCTGCAGCTTTGAGCTGCTGTTTGCTGCTTCGCCTGCTCTGGCGGTTCATACCCCACTGCTCTGCTGGGGCTGCTGTCCTGCTGGGGGGGTTGTGGGGAACAAACCATCACCAGGTCCTGGGCAGCCCTGGGAGGTGGCAGCAGGAGCTGCTGGAGGAAGAAGGGGCTCCAGGCATGATGGGAAGGGAAATTTGGCATTGTGTGCTAGAATCTCAAAGAAAGGTAAAAGTTAAGTATGCCTTGACCATTTGAGAGAGATTTCTTGGCAGCTGGATTAATTACCCTCCTGCCCTTTTCCCCAGCAGGGTTGGGAGCTGTGGCTTTTCTCTGTGGTTGCTGCCTCCTCTTGCTCATTTTTATGAGTGACTTTCCTTCCTTTTGCTTTTATTCTCTCTACATGTGCAAAAATAAAACCATAGTGCAATAAGATACACAGTGGCCTTCGCTCAGGCATTGTCGTCGCTGGCAACGGAAGAGGCATCATCCGTAGCAATCAGATCTATGGGAATAAAGAAGCTGGCATTTATATTCTGTATAACGGAAACCCCGCTGTGAGGTATGTTAGCTAGCACTGACCTCTCTCCCTCCTTAAGAATTTTTCCTCCCACTGTGCACACTTTTCTTCTCCTTTTTCCTGTCCCCACCACAGAGCAGAAATCAGACTGTGGTGCCTTTCTGTGTCTCCCCTCTACCTGCTTGCTGCACTTTGCCAACTGCCAGTCCTGGATTTTCCCCCTCTGTCTGAGGAGGACACAGGCTGTGTTCAAGACGAACAACTTGCTCATGTTGTGGTGCTTTTTGCAGGGAAAGGGGAAATGGACTTGGCACTCTAATCATTGCTACTCCACCTTTCTGCTTTAAACACTTGGACCTGTTGACTGGCGTGTGTAATACCATGCGGGTTAGGTGTTCGTGTCAGGGCTTCCCCCAGGTTGATGCCATCAGCTTCTCCTGGTGGTATCAGCTGATAGCGATGGGCCCAGAATCGCGGCAGCAGCTGGCACACAGTGCCGGCTGCAGATGTGAGGGCATCTCATCCGCGCTGCCACCCCCTCCCACCTCTCGCTGTGCCCGTGGGCAATAAGGAACAGCCGTGTGCCAATTTTTTTCCAGCAGTGAGGGGCACGGAGGGCAGAGCGTGTTGGCCCTGGAGTAGCCCAGTAGCTGGGATGCGAGTGTTCGTGCTGGAGGTGCTGATGACTCACGGTGCTTCAGCCCCCAGCCCTGCAGACCCAATGAGAGCGGCTTCTCGGGGGCGGGTGGTCTGTGTGCGGCGCTGGTGAGGTCAAGACTGACCCTGACAAACCGGCTGCTGCCGCACCGGGGCCTGGAGGGGGTCAGTCTGACAGCGCAGGGTCAGGGCTGGGCTTTCTGACAAGGGGCTGTGAAAGTGCCCTTGGAGACGTCTTGATTTCTGAGAAAATCGGTATTGTAACGAGGAAACACGCTGCAGGAGGAGGGTTCACTGGGTGTCCTTCCCACCTACTTTCTCACAAACTCGTTTGCAACCATCTTGCGCCTCGTGATGGATGCGCCGCCCTCTGCTTGCTGGCGTAGGAGATGATGAGGAGGCAGGGAGGAAGCTTGCTGGGAAGACACCTTTCTCACAGAATCACAGAATCACTGAATCACATATAATACCCCTCACAGACTCCTCTGCAGCATCCACTGAGGAGGGTGTTGTGGTGTGAACCCGGCCGGCAGCCCCACACCGCGCAGCCGCTCACTCACCCTCCCCCGACTGGGGATGGGCAGAAAACTGGGGGGTGAAGGGAGACTCGTAGGTTGAGATAAAAACAGTTTAGTAATTGTGATGAAATAAAACAATAATCATAGTAGAAAGTACAGACAGGTAATGCACAGTGTGACTGCTCAGCACCCAGCCTGTCCCCAGCCAGTGATCCCGAAATACCAAGATCCTGAAACCACAATCCTGGAAACAAGAGGGAATTTCCCATTCCCGGCCCACGCTCCTCTACACACGGATCATGACACTGTGTGATCTGGAACATTCCCTCGGCCAATCCAGCCCGCGGCTCTGGCCGTGCTCCCCCCCAGCTTCGTGTGCACCCGCACACGGGCAGGACACAGGGAGTTGGAAAGTCCTGGATTTCTAAGCAACACCTGAAACCATCAGTGTGTTATCAGCATTCTTCTCATGCCAAGTCCCATGGGGACTCCAAAACACAGCGCTGATGCAGCTGCTAAGAAGAGTAGCCTATCCCAGCCGACACCAGGACCGGGGCTCTGGCTGCTCTGCTCTTCGGCAGGGACACAGGGCTCTGCAGCCCCGGCCCCGCTCCATGCTGCCCAGGGGGTGGGGGGTGGCGGGGGGCTCGATGCCTCCCCAGGTGAGGGCCGAGCGTGCAGGGCGGTTTGCAGAGGAGTGAGTTGGATGCTGAGGAGAAGGAACGTCGATCTTGGGGTGGGGGTAGCTGTGGGTGCAGGCGTCGCGGGGGCAGGAGGCAGCACTGGGTTCTCCCTGTCCCCCCGTGCGCTCCCTGCGGCTGCCTGGCTGGACGGAGAACGGCCCCGATGCGGTGGCTGTTTGGGTGGTCACAAGCACCTCCCGCTCTTCCCCTGCTCTCGCCGGTGTGTGACTCTGTGCGCCTTTTAGTGCTCTCTCCTCCTTGAAAGCATTCCGGCTGTCCGGCTCCGCTCTGCTTTGCCCGTACCTGCCCCGCTGCGCTCCCCTCCCGCAGCGTGGGGCGGCTGCCACGTGCCCAGCTCCCGCTGCTGGCGGCGAGTGTCGGGCTGTCACCGCTGCCTGACTGGGGCGACTGGTGCCTCCGCAGAGACCTGCTGCGCTGGCACCACTCCAAACCGTGCACAGGCAACGCTGCTGGTAACTTTCTTTTCTTCTCCTACCTTAGTGGGAACCATGTTTTCCAGGGACTGGCTGCTGGAATAGCAGTGAATGAGAACGGGAGAGGCCAAATCACAGGTACGGGAATGAAAACGGCATTGTTATCCCGGTTTGTTTGTCTTTCAGCCTCTGTCTGTTTGGTTGCTAAATTTATCACCTTGTGGTTTTTGGGTGACTTGAGGTGCAGTAATCCCCTCGTCTGCATTTTCTAGTGGTAGGAGCATGTCTTTCCTCAGTGTGTCCTCCGGATCATTGTTCCCTTTGTCCCTGGCCCAGCTGAGATGTGGAACTGTGCTCCAGAACAATCTGCCACTTTTTTCCCTCCCCTGCCATCCAGTTTATAAGCTAAAGCTGTCAATGACCTTTTCCTACTGTCATGGCATTTCTGGTGCCCCACTCTGCCCTACACCTCGGAGGATGGGGAGGTGGGGGTTACTGGAGCTGCTAGGGACCAGTGTCCCGTGTGGGAGAGCATCGCCGGGGAATGGGGGAACGGGAAAACTGCAGGGGCTCGGGCTGTGCTGCAGGCGATGGGAGCGACACGGTGGGGCCAGGTCTCAGCTTGCCGGTCTCCGTGCTCCCCGTGGGCAGAAGGCCGGGCGGTCACCCCGTCCTCCCGGCACGGCCCCAGGAAACATCGTCTGCGAGAACCAGTGGGGGGGGGTGGACATCCGCCACGGCGGGGACCCCGTCCTCAGGAACAACCTCATCTCCTGCGGCTATTCGGACGGCGTGGTGGTGGGTGAGCATGGCAGGGGCCTCGTCGAGGGAAACGCCATTTACGGTACGGAAGCAAGCGTGGGGGCGAGCGATGCTCGCCATCTCCCCTGCCCGACATCCTCTGGGGTTCCCAGGGGGTCCTTGACCTCTGGTGCACTGGGGTGGGTGCTCAGGGGCGGCTGTGGTGGGTGCTCATGGGGGCTGTGGTGGGTGCTCAGGGGGGCTGTGGAGGGTGCTCAGCAGGGGGATGAG
>ML997751.1:338115-354544 GCA_010365825.1 Otus sunia | reverse complement strand
GCTCTGGTGGGTGCTCGGGGGGCTCTGGTGGGTGCTCGGGGGGCTCTGGTGGGTGCTCGGGGGGCTCTGGTGGTGTCCCCTCTCCTGACTGTGGTGGCCCTCAGCCCAGCCCATCTGAAGCTCTGCACCATTGTTCTGCCGTTGGTGCTGGGCCCTGGCTCTGGAGGGGCCCCTCCCCCAAGGAGACCCCGGCTTTGTCTCCCCGGAGGCCTCGTGCCAGGGCCCTGCCGCAGGACAGGACCCAGGGGAGGCTTGTGGGGTCCCCTCGGGATGATGGAGCGTCCGCGGCACCTCTGCACTCAGCTGACGCAGGGCTGGGGGCGTCCGGCAGGGTCTGGCATTGAAGGACTGGGCTGATATCTGACAGGGGTGAACTCCCCTGGTGATTTTCTTACAAACTGGAAGTAGCTTTTTTGAGGAGTTTTGAAGCAGCTGCAGAGAGCCCAGCACTGCCGGGAGCCGGCTGGAACCCTGGGGGGGCTGTGCTCCTTCCTGGCCCTGTTTGGGGCAGAGACAGACGCATGGCTTTGTGAGCGTCTGTCTGTCCGTCTGTCCCGGCAGTCATGCTGGAGGCTGCGTTGGCCAGTAGTGCTGGTGACCAGTGCCAGCCCTGGCAGCGAGGGTGACGCACACAGGGAGGGTGTTCACAGCCCTCTCTGGCACAGCGGTGGCCGGGCAGGAGGAGCGTGGTCGTAGGGTCCAGCCGCTGCAGTAGTCACCGGAGAATACACCAGCCCCAGGGAAGCCCAGCTTGGTGTTCCTGGAGCTCCTCGATCCTGGCCCCGGGGACTCCCGCTCTGGGAGAAGGGACCATGGCCCCTGAGCTCCCGGCACTGCCCGTCTGCGGCAGCTGGCGGTCAGGGCTGGGCTGGGGGCTTTTCCTCCTGGTCACGCGAGTTAAACCCAGGAACTTGAGCTGGGGTCAGAGCATGGACGGTGCTGGGAGAGGGTGGAGGTGGGAAATGAAGGCCCTGAGCTCATAGATTCACGTTGGCCCAGCGGGACCAAGCCAAGGGAGCCCCTGGCACATGGGGTTTGCCCTCCCATGTGCTCCAGGAGGAGCTTGGCCTCCAGCCTGCCGGCACCGCACCTGGGCTACCGGCCGCCGCAGGGCCAGGCTGGGGGTCTCTGAGTGCCGCTGAGCTGCAGGCTGTGCCGTCCCGCACTGCAGGCAACAAGGGCTGCGGGGTGTGGATGACGTCCTCCAGCCTCCCGCACCTCATCAGCAACCAGATCAGCCACAACAGCATCTACGGGGTGGCCGTGTTCTGCCGCAAGGACGACAATGGTGACCAGCCCCCCGGGCAGGGTCAGGGGGGCGGCGACAGCTTCCAGGAGGAGAGGGAGGGCACCAGCCGGGAGAGCTACACCGTCGGTGAGGAGGAGTACCCCGCTGCCCGGCACCCCATCAGCGTGGCGCTGGTGGAGTTGAACAATATCAGCCACAACGGAGGTGAGCTCAGGGCCTGGGGCTCTCCCTGGGCTCTGGGAGAGGGGCTGGCCCGCAGAATGGTGTGCTGTCCTGGCCCAGCAGCGTGGGGCTCTGCCAGGGCCTTGGAGAAAGCACCCTGGAGAAATGGTGGGCCAAGACCTGAGCCCAGATGGATTTTTGTCCTTAAGCTCCCAGTCGGAAAGTCATATTTTGGCAGGAGAAGCAGGGTAGCCTTTAGAAACAGAAATACATTTGTGGTCATCATGACTGAAGCTGCAAGCTCTTAACCGATGTCTCTTCCTTTTGGCGGGCAGCGGCTGGGCTGCACGTCAAGAGCAGTGAAGCACTCAGCATCATCGCCAATGTAATTCACGCCAACCGCGACGGCGGGGTGGCCGTGCTGCAGAGCAGCCAGCTGACACGTATTGCCAACAACAGCATCTCCTGCAACAGCCGCGGAGGCGTGCTGGTGGAGGCCGAGTGCCAGGTGGAGCTGTGTGGCAATGGCGTCTACGAGAATGGCAGCCACGGCATCGTCTGCAAGGGCGAGGGCGTCATCGCGGAGAATGACATCGTCGGCAACCACCGGTGTGGCCTTCAGCTGCTGCAGGCGGCTGACATGAAGGTGTGTCCTGCAGAGTGCTGAGGGGGGACCGACCTGCGGGTCCCTGCGGCTGGGGACGGGCGAGGCAGAGCCCCCTCCGGGCTTGCTGGCCCCCCGGTCAGCAGGGGCTGTGATTTCCAGGCGACATTAGAAGTGTGTCCAGCTGAGGGAGGGAAGCTGTCACCCACCTCCTGTGCCACTGGGAGGCTGCATCTGAAATGTTATGTCCAGTTGGAAACCTCAAGGTCAAGAGGGAGGTGGAGGAAAGGGAGAGGGTCCGTTGCAGAGCCACCAGGATGAGCAAGTGCTGGGACGCGTGACTGATGAGATGAGGCAGAGGGAGCGGGGCTTTGTTGGCCTGGCAGAGAGGAGGCCAGGGAGGATCTAAGGGCAGCCCGCAGCTGCCAAAGGGCAGTCGGAGCCAGACCCTCCTCAGCACTGCACAAGCTGCAGTGGTCCCCGGACCCTGGGAGGAACCTTCTTGCCTTGGAGGGTGGTGCAGCCCTGGGACAGGCCACAGAGCGGTGCGGGGTCACCATCCTTGGGGGTTTCCAGGCCTTGGCAGGACAGAGCCAGGCCTGCCCTGATCTAGTCCTGTAGACAGTCCTACTCCAGAGCTCCCTTCCACCAGCACTCTGTCACTCCAGGGTTTTTGTGGGCTATCATTTGGAACAGGCTGGAGGAAAGATGCAGGTGAGAATTAAGGAAGCATTTGTTTTTAATCAGGCCAGCAGTACAAAACAAGAGTGCACTGCTCAGGAGAATGGGACGTTTCCGTCCCTGGTGGGTTTGAAGTGTGCCACTCAAGAGAGGTTTAGAAGGGCTCTGTAGGGCCCAGAGCGGGGAAGTGAGATATTCCCTGGTCTCAGCATTGCTGGGTCCATGCTTTTTACTGCTGACATACAGCGGGAAGGCACACGTGTCCCAGCAGAGCTGGCCGTGTTGCCCCGGAGTGTCTGTGCCTCCGTGATGGGAGCGTGAGAGGAGCTCTGATAGCAGCAGCACCTTTTCAGGTGCACAGAGGAAGGGCTCGTGTGGGCTCATGCCATTGCTCAGTGGCAAAGAAAATTGAAAATTTTGGAATTCTATCTCAAGGGTGTATCCTCTTTGGGAGTGGTCCACAGGTGGCTTGTCGCATCTGCCTGATGTTTAAGCCTTGGTGAAGGACAGCTCAGCTGTCATTTGCCACCTGTGGACTCACAGGTGGCTTGTAGGAGAGACCTCTCTTCCCTCAGAGCAGCAAAGGGAACCCTGAGGAATTTGGTGCAGTGACGTTCAGCAGAGCCCATCCTCTCCCAGGCTTGTTCCCTGTATTTAACTGAGCGGCACAGCCACGTGGGTGATCCCGCAGGCCTCTGCTGGAGATCTGCCTGAGCTCTGCTGAAGGACTGGGGTAGCTGGTGCCTGAACTACATTTTTTGGAAATTAGATGCAGTGTTCCAGCATCTGGCCAGTTCCCAAGGTTAGTACCTGGCTCAAGGTTGCCTCCCTTTTGTTCTTTGTTGAGGTGAAGCCACTGGACATCAAAATGATAGATAAATGCAATTTAACTCATCGTGAAGGAGCCCTAAAATGAGTGTACAGAAAGCTCTGCCAGGACTAATGCTCTGCATGAGTCCTGCAGGGACTGCAGACTCCTTTTGAAAACTGTGCCCGTGGAAAAACATCGTCGTCTGGCCCAGAAGCTAAAACCCGCTGCATTTTCCATGGTCCCAGCTGGCCAGTCTCCAGGAGCACACAGGCAGGGTCCATGCTGCAGGGCTCACAGGGCAGCGGGGGCACGGGGCCCCGCTGAAATCCTGGCAACATCATGGTGCTGCCATTTCTCATCCACCCGCTGGCAGAGCCCAGGAGGTGCCCAAGGGCAGGCGAGATGGTGTGTGGTGCTGGGGAGGGGAGAAGTGCTGGGCGAAACCATCTGCGGGTCCAAGGAGCAGGAAGGACCGCACTGATTTTCCAGGTGATGTCACAGTGAGAGCTGTGGCCTTTCCTGGGGACTCCCAGGTGCTCTCTTTTCATATACAAAGAAGTGGCAGGCTTTAAGTACTGCCACTCAAAACCTGTGGGGCAAGGAGCAGCTGCAGGTTTGCGTTCAGCAGCATCCGTGCATGAGTTTCACCGGGGGGGGGGGGGTACAAGCTGCAGGGGAGCTTGTAGCATTGAGCCCCCACAGCAGCTGAGCTGCCAGATGGGGCCACCAGGAAAGCCTTGGGGAGCTCGTGTTTGTGCATGGCTACGGCGTGTCCGTCTGAGCCTGCAGTACACTCCCAACCTGCTGAGGAATGGTGGCGAGCCTGGGGTGTGGTGTTGATCAAAGAGCTGTATGAACAGTGTCCTGCTTGGGCTGTCCCATCTAGAGCTCATTTTGCAGGTGATCAAGAACAGGATCCAGTCCTTTCGGGACTACGGGATTGCTCTCTTTGATGAAGCCAAGGGCCTGGTGCAGGAAAACATCATTTTTCAAGGGAGATCCAAGAAATCCATTTTGCGACCACTATCAAATGCGGAGGATTGCATCATCCAAAACAATGTGCTTCTCACCTTCAAGAAAAGGTGAGGCCCCTGGCACCACGGGGTGCAGCTGTGAGCCTGGAGCCACCGTCACGCTCCCGCGTGAGGCGAGTGCTGCTCTGGAGCTGCTCTGGAGCTGCTCTGGAGCTTCCCGTGGCTGCTGGCGCGGCACCAGCCCCCTGCGCATGGTGAACCGCTGCGGGTGAGGGCTGCAGAGCTGGCAGGTTTCTTAGGGCATCTCTCTAAAGCCAACTGAGGAGCTTGGATTGTTCCTTGACAGGTCAGCGTGGGTCTTCATGATACCTCTGAACGTGGGGACATCTGTGCTGTGAGCGGGCCAGCTCCTTCTCAGTACCACGCTGCTGTCCCGGCAGCCCCGGGGCGTTTGTCACCCAGGGCCGCCAGAGGCAGGAGGAGAGGCCAGAGCTGCCCCCAGCCTGCACTGGACTTCTGTGCTGGTGATGAGGAGGGCGGCTTCAGGCACCAGACTCCACCTCCAGGCTTTTGCCACCAGAGCAACATGAATGGAAATGGGAAAGTGGATCTTGGAGCGCTTGTTTTTCCCGGGCGTGATTTAGCCACCCTGGTCTTTGTGCCCGTAGAGAGGGAATGTGTCTTCTGGTGGTCTTCAGAGGTACCGCTGTGCCTGCAGACCTCTGATGGGAATGGCAAAGCCTTCCTTATCTGCCAGCCATCACCTAGATCTCAGTGACTCTCACCATTATCGGCCTTGTTCAAAATAGGTCACTGTACACCAGGACTCTGCAGCAGTGAGAGTTATATCCCTGCCTGAGGAGGGAAAGCCAGAGCCCTGTCCAAGGGCTGGGTATTCAGCGGATTGTTCATTTTAGCTAGAAATTTGACCTTGACTCTTCTTTCTAGGTCACAAATCTTGGTCCAGGGTGTGGGAGAGAACAAGGTGGTTGGGATCTGTGGTGCTCTCACCCGGTCCTCTGGAATCCCAGAGCACGGAGGCCAAGAGGACCCTCAGCACCTCCTCCAGTGCCCTTAGCCACATGATTCCTCCATGAGGTTTTCAAATCTGGCCCCTCTTTAAGCAATTCTTGGGAGGTCCCAGCATGGACTCTCCTTCTGCAGGCTCTTGCCCCATCCCCCAGAACTTGCAGTCACTTAGAGGTGTTGGCTGAGAAATCACAGAAAGTAGCTTTTGCAGTAAAGCAGGATGTTCTGTCTCAATTCTCTAACCCTTCCTGTCCCACTTGGGTTTTGGAACAGACATTGCACGGCAGCTGCCCTGCCCCTTCCCTCCTTGAAGGGTGAACCCCAAGGGAGCGTTTCTCAGGCTGGACGCGCCGTTTCGCCCCGCTCAGGGCCACGCGTGGGCTGTCTCTCCTCTCCTCTCCCCAGGTTTGACACGGAGTGCATGCTGACCAACCCTCCGGCACGGCCTCACATCAGGGGACGCGCCCTGGGGCCCCGCGTGACAGCGGGTGCTCAGAGAACCTCCAGCATAACGACCAGGGTGGATGGGGGCTGCCACAACCACGGGAGTGTCTTCTGCACCGTTCTTTGACCAGGGAGGGAGGTTTCTTCGCCGGCCTCTCCACCTGACTTTTCTCTGGAGCTGATGCTGGGAAGCTCTCACAGCTCAGGAATGGGGACCCCCACTGGACTGTACTCCCTTTTCATGAAGGATTTGGCAACTTCAGTGGCACCTTGCTAAATAAAAAATCGCTGGGAAAACAGCTGTCAATGTCTCCCTCTTTGCCCACTGAGATGGCTGTGGGGTGACTTACAAGTGAGCAGTTCCTGAGAAGAAACGTGCCCCTGTCAGGACTGACGTGCCTGGCCCGGCCCCCCCAGCCTGAGCTCCGGACAAACCTCTCTTTCTGCGGGGCCTGCGGCGTTATGGATTTGGGAGTCACTTGCTTTGAAGCCGTTTCATCTGCATTTGGGCCAGAAGACTCAGAGACTGATAAAATGTCCTGTGTGGTCTGTCTCAGTTTCTGTTTGTGACCATTCCAACCTTGAAGGGGCACGTAGGAGCACAGACAGACCTACACAGGGACAGACGTAGCTGTAGCGTGGGTCCCTCCAGCAACCGGGCTCAGACACTGCCCAGTACCTGCCCCTGGGTCCCAGTCTCCCCAGTTCCTGGCACCAGGACATATGAGCCCCCAGAGGCTGTAGGCCCCACAGCAGACAGACAGACACACAGACAGACAGAGTGCCTGGGCTCCCAGACCATTTTGCCTCCTCGGTAGCAGCCCCAGGCAGGTGCAGACCGCCCCCCGCAATGCTGGCACTCACGCTGAAGGGATGAAGGGAGAGCACCCCGAGAAGAGTCACAAACAGCTTGGCGAGGGGGCAGGACAGGCCAGCATCTGTCCTGGGCCACCAGCTGCCTGTTTACACACAACGGGCCACTTCTTACCCCTCTGTTTTCCCACATTTGTTCTCCCAAGCCACGTCGATGCTGTGTCTCCCCACATGTTGTTCCTCCCCAGGGCATCCTGTAATAATCCTTGTGCAATCCCGGGATGCTCTTCCCCTGCACCCCGTAGCGTGTTCTGTACCCTGGCAGTGACCCCGGGTCTGTGAGGTGCTCGGGAGGGGGTGGGTGTCCCCCAGCCCATGGGGCTGAGCTCCCCTGGACGGGGAGGAGCTGGGTGGGGGCTCATGGCTCTGGGGGTGTCACTGGGGATCCCCCCGGCCCCCAGCACTCTTGCTGTGGGGAGGTGCAGGCTTGCATGCCATGACCTCGCGTGAACAGCTACCAGCTTCTGCCCTGTCATCCCCCCGCCTGGGACTCCGCTGTTCCCAGCTGGATTTTCTGTGCCATTCACATAACAAGCTGCCTGCACAAGTTTCTCCTCTGGTACAAGCTGTTGCACTGTCTGGTGTCGTCTGCTACTTCTCCACAGACCGATGCTGTAAGATGAGATAATCTACCTTTTTTAAAAAAAAGAAGTACCATTTTCTGTAATTTCTGGCACAAATAAAATGCTGTATTTTAGAAGTTGTCTACATTTTAGTAACTGAGTTGCTAAAATAGGGTGGAAGGCCTGTGGCTCCTGGCTGAGACCCACCCTCCGGCGGGTAACAGGGTGGTCGGGTTGACGGATTGTCCTGGAGCTGGGGTAGAGTCAAGCAGTAGAAGCTGCAGCAGGAGGGTGATGTGCACGGCCGTGCTGCCAGCACGAGGGTGAGCGGCGGGAGAGCAACGGCCGCGCAGGTTGGTAGCAGGGACGGGGCTGTGGGAAGGATGCGGGAACACACACTTGGGCTGCAGGGCAGGAAGCTGAAGTCCAGGCTCCGTGCAGCTGCCCCTGCAGTACGGGCTGTCTTGCATCCACGGGCACGGAGCCACGGCCTTGGCGTGCGGGGTGAGCACGACTGTGGGGAACATTTAGAGATGGAGACCTGGGAGAGGATGGGTGGGCTGCACACCATCAGCAGCGAGCCAGCTGCCGGCACAGACGGGGGCACAGCAGCCTGGCACCCCACCAGAAGCACCTGGAAATGCTCAGTCCTACCACAAAAATGCCTGTAGGGACTTAGGGGTCACAACTGCAATAGATGTGGAGGCTCAGGCTGTTCCCAGTGGCTGTTCCCAGCGCACAGGGGGCTGAACATGCACATACGCCTAAGCCAGTGCTGAGAACTTCAAAGATGGGGCTGCCCACAGGGGCAGTACAGGTTCACCACCATTCTGAACCCCATCAGCCAGACCCCAAAAAAACATCAAAAACCACTGAGATTTGGGATCTTTACAGTGGCTTTAGTATCTTCTTCATTCTGTGCTTTTTGCACTTTGGGGCAGTAAAATGCCCCGTGGAGGAGTCACATGCTGTCAAACAGACATACAGAAAATTGTTCACAAATCTGGGGAAGTAGTTCGACTGACTTCACGTTGCAGAACGTGAGCAAGCACTTAATTTCACTACATGGAGTAAGAGGTAATGTGATCAAGTATCCTGAAACTGTCCACAGGTTGAACTGGAAGTACAGAGTACAAATATTGTCTTAAAATATTAATATTTGTACTATCAATCACTATGGAGAAATCAAATGTTCATACTGGCTTCATCTTCACAAGGAAAGCAAAAATAAAGTTTGTGTTCCCAATTAATCTTTCAATTTTATGTTAAATACACTTGAGACCCTGACTGGTCAGTACAGCTGGGACTTTCAGACACAAAGTCAGAAAACAGAATCCTCTCCTTGAGTGGGGAGAATTCAGTGAGCATTCATTAATCAATTGTCACTGGTGTTCCTTATCAAAATGTTTCACGTTTTTGCATTACCGTGGATAGTTTCTAGAGCATAACGGAAGCAGCGTGGGGTGCTGCTGTACCTGTGCAAAGCCCAACCCAAGCGCTCGTTGTGGCACGGTGGGTGTCAGCCCCCAGCCCCCCTGACCCAGCAGCTCCAGTGGCTTTTTCACCCCCTGGACGCTGTCCAAAGCCAGGGCATCTGTGTGCCCTGCATGGCCACCTCTTGGCACAGCACAGACCTCGCATTTTGCTTTGCTGAAAGAGCGCGTTTGTCTGCCTGTAAGTTAATTACAGCTCATAATTTCCAGAAGGGCAGCAGTGGTGAAAGTGGAGTGCCTGTCCTGCTGTCTGTGTGGGAACCAGCTGTGAGACAACATGCCAGCACTGCTGGGAGAAGCTGACTCCAACCCAATGCCGTCCTACACAGCCCCAGTCTGGTGTGAGAAGGAGCCTGTGCCCAGCCTATTTCATGGAACGTTTTACCTGGTGGCCAGACACCTGATCAAGAGGACTGCAATGCCCTCGGTATGCGAGTGAAGCACTGGAGCAATCTTGGGGTGGTGGCAGAGGAGCAGCGGGCAGAGCTTCTGCCGTGGGAGTCCCCTGCTCCCAGGGATGATGTGTGGGTCCTGCCTCATCTCCCACGCTGGCCAGCCGTGACGGTGCTGCCCGGCTGCGGTTTGCGCTCGCTATGGCAGTGGCGTGGGCAGCGTTTCCACAGCCCGGGCTGCGAGCTGTCCGGTGACAGCCCAAGGAAAGCCACAGCAGTGGCCCCCCTGCTCCCAGCCAGCCTGCCTGGTGGCACCTGCCCCAGCCAGCGTCCCCGTGCAGCTCTCGCAGGGCAGCCTGCTCACAGTGCAGACATGCGGGGTCTCTCCAGCCTCACCTGCACTCTCCTTGTCCAGGACGTGCTCTCAATGAAGGCGACCCCAGAAAGTTGAGCAAAGCGTTACTAAACCTCTCCCCATTTCCAGCAAAGCATCTTTCTCCACCGCTGCTGGACTTCTCCTTTCAGCCTTTCCTGCTGTCTCCCAGGGACTGGCCCCGCTCCTCACCCCCTCCGTGGTGCAGACAGGGACGAGAGTGCTTGGCCGGGGGCTCTGAGTCCCTCCGCTACCCACATCCCGCTGCCGTTCACCTCTGGCAAGAACAGCCCTGTCCTGCTCCTGTGGGGGCTGCCCAGGGCGGGGGGCATCTCTCTGGCCCCCAGGTGGGATCCCTGGTCCCACACCCCCACTGCCACCTCCTCGCCTTAGCACCTCTTTCCACATGGCCAAGATCTCCACCGTGTCACTGGGAAGGCAAAGAGCTGCTTCCCATGGCGCAGCAGCTAATAGTGAGGCACAGTGCGGATGAGTCATTCTCCCCTTTGGATTAAATTAGCACTCATTTTCCCTGAACCGGGGGGTGCTGCTCTCAGATGTGGTCAGAACAGCCTCTGCTGCACACAGCATGATGTCAAGAGAGGCAATTAACATCCTCAGCTCTGCTGCAAGTGGCTCCAAATCATGAAAAAGAGCATCACTTCTCACTTGGTTGGTTGGGCAACCACCTCTGTTTTCTACTCTGCTCGCCTCGACACAGAATCAGCTTTGTAACAGCAGTTAATTTTCTATCCAAAACCCCATGGCACTGTCAGGGTGACCCACGCCTGTCCCCTCCTCATGCCCCATATCAACCATCTGAAGCACAGCAGCAACAAGACAGAATTAGATCAAAGAGCATAAACTAATTACGTATCTCAGAATAGAGCTTCATACTCGTCTGAGTCAGAGCTGCTGGCTCTGATATGCAGAAGACCAGATCCTAATGAGAATTTTAAAAAGCCACAAAAAGTGGTTTCAGGCAGATGAACTCCCTGGGCAAATTCACTCTACTGAGGACTCGAGAACAAGGGCCCGGTCAGTCAGAGGCTCCCCAGGTTCAGCGCGGTGAGGTGCCGAGTCCTGCACGGGGGAGCAGCAACCAGGACACGCTGGGGCTGCCCTGAGGGAAAAGAGCAGAAAGGACCTGGGGGTCCTGGCAGACATGAGGGTGACCGTGAGCTGTAGCAGCTGATGGTGTCCTGGGGGCAGCAGGAGGATCATTACTCCTTCTGCTCAGCACAGGCCTCTGCTCTGGGCTGCCCGGCACGAGAGGCACAGACACACGGGGCAGTGAGGTTCTCAAGGGGCTGGAGCTTCTGTGAGGAAAGTCTGAGCTGGGATGGCTCCGCAGGCGGCCGGGACGGCTCGGCCTGGGGATCTCATCCCTGTCTACAAACTCCCGAAGGGAAGGACAAGCCAGGCTCTTCCCAGTGGTGCCCATGCCGGCACCACAGGCAGGCACAGAAGCACAGGCGGGTCCCTCTGAACACCAGGAAACACCCTGTCAGGCTGCGGGTGACCAGGCGCCGGCACAGGCTGCGAGGGACATTCAGAAATCACCTGGACACAGCCCTGCGCGAGGAGGGCGACTGGGATAGGTGACTCCAGAGGTGCCTTCCAACCTCAACCACTCTGCATAAAATGATGAAAATATTCCTATTTATTATCTGCAGCCTGTAACTCCCACAGCATTAATCATCCCCCACCCGGAAAAGCAGATGTGTCACTTCAAACGAGAGCTGTGAGTAGTGGGTCACTGAGGTGAGTAAGGAGTTACCCTTAAATCCCAGAGTGATGTACTAAACCCAAACTACCATCCGAAGCAAAGACACCTCAAAGAGAAGACTGCTCTTGACATCCCATGCTCCTGTTTCACAATAAGCATTTTCTCTTGGAGGTGATCCTCAGCTTTTCATAAGACCCAGATTCCTACAACCTTGCTTAACCAACACTGCAGTGAGGCTTACAGCCCAGGACTAGGGTGAAAATGCAGAGAAACTAGCCCAGAAGTCTCTCTCCCAAGGAGAACCCACAGCTCTGGATTCAAACTCATCACCCTTTCTGAAGATGACACCAGCTCCCAGCTGGCAGAATTCTCCCTCCTCCAGACAAGCAACCAGGCCAGGAGAAGTGGCACGAAGATTTTATTCATGTTGCATCTTTATACTTTCTGAACACAGAATTACACTGAAACCGTGGAGAAACAAGCACACGCAGAGCCCAAAGGTTGTGTGTAACACTTTGCTTAGTCTCTCTCTTCCTACGCTTTCCACCCTGCCTGCGTGAAAGAGGCAAAACGGGCCACGAGCCGGCAGGTCGCTGCCAGAACCAACCAGAGTCGCCAGTGGAGGCCCCGCAGCTTCCAACCGTCTTCTCTGGCTCTGGCACAATCTGCATCTCTCCCTCCTCACACAGACAGAGAATTTTTACACAAATAGAAAAAAGAAGCAGTTTAGTGAGGTAAACATCTGTTCGATTTCAACCTCGAGAGAGGGTTTCAGCAGGGTCCAGCAGCAGCGCAACAGAAAAAAGCAGCTGCATGTGGCTCTGTGTGCAGAGCAGCAGCTGAGACAGGAACAGCTCTGCCCCTGCTCGGGCCCCTGAGACATTTTAGTTCATTTTCTTGCGCTTCTGCTGGTTCCCTGATGCCTTCTGCACAGGCAAGGGGAGGGAAAGAGTGCCCAGCTTGTGGTTGTGATCGTTCTCAAGTCCCGGCAGCCCCTTCACCTTGGAGATCTTCAAGCGCATGGCCCTGGCGATGTCCGTCATCCTGGAAAACACCAGAGAGTCTGTCCGTGCGGCGCACGAGCCTCCCGTACCGGGACCCTGCACCGAGGACCAGCAGCCTCTTGCCTCAGGGGAGAAGCCGGGAGGCAGCAGCGCAGGACTCTGCATCTCAGGGATACCAGGGAGACAGGAGCTGGAAGGACTCAGTGACTACAAGGTCACACACAGCCTTTGTGGGGAGGCCAGAACGCTGCTGAGCTGCGCACCGCCACCTCGGGGAGCATTACAAACCCACGCTGCCCTATGCCATGGCCGGCTGACTGCAGAAAAAATAATGTTGCTCTCCCCTTCCCTACAAAGAGGAGAACAGGCATCATCTGTGGTCAGCTGCTGCTGCTGGCAGCCCACGGCTGATTCCCAGTGCACTCATCTCCCACGTGCGGTACGATGAATGAGACCAGAACACCCCCTCTTAGCATTCAGCATCCTGAGCTGTAAGAAGAGGGGCCTTGCTGAGATCTGTAGTATGAAGAGCTTGGGTAGGACGGTGCAAGTCACAGCATGCCTGGAAGCTCGTCAAACAGAGGGAACAAAGCACATCCGAAGGGAAGCTGGCAGGGAAACAGGTGTCCTGACCTCAGCAAGGGTCCCAAGGACACACAGCTCCCAGAAATCTCCCAGCTGACTTTATTATCTTTGAAATACAAACAGATTCATTTGGGAAGGGTTCTTCAGTCAAGCCCCCCACTCCAAGCAAGGATCACCCCGTCAGGTGGCTCAGAGCTATGTGTCCCTCCCCAGTTCTTCCAGCAGGTCCCAGCCTCCTCCACCCTTCTCTCATCCTGTGTCCCGTGTTCCCAGCTACGGTACAACACAAGTTAAGAACAAAACCTCTGCGTCAGCTGTGAAAACCAACATGGATTCCTTAAAAAGCTTAGTTCAAAAAAGAAAAAAAAGAAAGAAAAAATGGCTGGAAACCAACAGCAAACACTGCTGCTAAATCCACTACCACCCATCAATGAATGCAGAGAATAACTGGAGGCAAAATCAGAAGTAATTGCATCAGGGCTAATTAGGGAGCTTGCCAAACTAAGTGACTAAGGTCTCCGATAACTTCCAGTCATCACCAGACCTTCCCATGACACCCCTCACCCAGACATCCCGGGACAGCCACGCCGTTCCTCCTGCTGCAGCACAGGGGTCGTGTCTCTCTGCAGCTCCCACCCAGCCCCGCGGCCACGGACCGTTCCAGGCGGGAAGGACCGATGTGACAGTCAGGAAGCGTGTGTCCTCGACGTCACCATCCCCCCGCACAGGACAGGGTGGGAGAGACACTAAGGAGTGTGTCTGACCTAAGGGGGCCCCGCGCCCGTCCAGACAGCGATCCCCAGCCGCCTGTGGGCCGTGTCTGCGCACTGCCTGAGCAGTTCCGTCCATTCCCCATTTATCTCAGCGCGCCCGGACGGCTTCGGAGCCGCAGGACCGGCAGCAAGCACCGGCTGACACCTTCTGGGAAAAGCAGGTCTTGCAGCTACAGCAGGGGCTCGACACTCCTGTATTCCTCCCTGGAAAATTAGTCTAGGGAACAACTGTCCCCAAAGCTAACACAGCAAGGGTTGACTCCCCCAAAGCTTATTCTGCGAGCTGTTTTCTACCCATTCCCCTTCACCAACCCTGATTTGGCACATCCTTATTTCAGATACTATCGCCAGCAGTTCTGCCTACAGCCTCTCCCCTTCGCTGAAAAGTCCCCAAGTTCATCAGTATTTCAGAAACAATCTCCTCAGTGCCAAGCACGGAGCGGGTAAATTTTAGGGGCCTGGGGATTCCTCCATGTAAACACCAACTACCTGCTCACAGTGTGACTGTGAGGAAAAAAACCCGTTTCTGGTTTTCCTGTTGCAGTCAGCTGCAAACCTGCACTTGCAGACAGACTGGTTGTGAGAGACAAGGAACCAGGCCTGCGAGAGACTAAGAAAAGCAGCCTGAGAAAGCAAAAGTTGAGGCTGATCGAAGAAATACCTCAAACACTCGCAAGACGAAACTATGAGTGCCGGGGTGCATTCTGTGGAGGTCGAAGCTGATCAGACTGCCCCAATAACACAAGGTGCAGCTGGAGGAGGGAGCCCTGTGGAGACAGGACCCTCTGCTCTGGGGCACCTGGACAAGTTTCAAGGGCCATCTGTGCGGTGAATGACCTTTGCTTCATTATCCACAAAATGCATATTAAAGTTAACACCCTCAATGTGCTAACGAAGGCTAACATGATCATGCTAATGACATCATCCCATGAAACACCTTACCCCTCCCGTACATGGGATACGTAGGTGTGTGGGTCAACCTAGGGGACGGACCCAAGGAAAGAGGGTATAAATCAAGGGGGGATGGGGGAGAAAGGGGGGGCCCTGGAGGGTGCAGCAAAGCAAAGAAGACTGATGCAAGTGAAAAAGATGCCTGTCTCCTGGAACCCTCACCAGCAGGATCAGCGCAGAAACCCAGAGCGGTGATCTGTATCTCCCCATTCCCTCTATCTCCCTCTTTTCCCTTTCCCATTAAAAAATGCAAGGCATATTGTATTGCTTGCCACAACTTGCTCTATACTTAGCCAATTATTGTGTGTTCAATACATAGTACGTTGTGGGTAGTTAATAAATGCTTGGACTTGTTGTCCACTCCACTGGGGATCTGCGAATGTGAGTCACTTGTCTCCCTCGTCTGAGCGGGACGTGACACTGGTGCCTAACAGGGACTGGAGCCCCGCAGAAAGAGGGGGCACAGCGGATAGCAAGGTGAAGAGCGATGGGATTTGTCAGCCAAGTAACAGAGCAGGAGGGCAGCGGGCAGGAATCTGCGCTGGATGGCTGCTGCGGCACCACCTGCCCCCACTTCCCTCCCTGCAGAGCAGCTGGAGAGCCTCTCCATGCACCCTCTTCGCAGCAAGTGCCCTTTCCAAGTCTGAGACACAATCCACCCTCCTTTCCCAGCACCAGGGCTTCGAATTAAAGCTTTAACACACTCATGAAAGACAGAGTCCGTTCGCAGCAGAAGGGAGGGGCTGTCAGGGGTTACTGCCCCATGCCAGAGTGCTCGGGTCTCTGCAGGGGGCCACCGCAGATCTCCGCAGCGTGAACAGACACCACTCACCTGCTCTCCTGGAGCTTCAGGTCGTTCTGCAGGACAGTGAGGTCTGTTTGGAACTTGCTGATGTGCAGAGCCAACGCAATGACATAGGCTGTGATTTTAGTCTTCATCGATGCAGAGATTAAATTCTGGACACTGCACGGCAAAAGGGAGAGCACATGAGACATGGAGTGTGTGTACACCCAAAACACAACCCCCGTGAGGTGCAGACACAACTGGAGCCCAGTTTGACATGACTGACTTTTCTGAGACACCAAAAAGAGCTCAAAGCACCACAGGCCTCTGAACACAGGGGGCCAATGGGCTCCTTTGCCCTCCTCACATGCCCATTTCTGTTCACAGGTGCAGCCCCCTGAGGTTATTTATTGCTACAAAGCCTTGACAGAACCAGGAACCCACGGCAGTTCTGTCACTTTGGCACGCTGGTGCTTTGTGCAAGGAAAGCACAGGGAAGCTGTTCTGAGGGCATGTGGAGGTGCTAGTGGCACCTCAAATACACAACTCACAGAGCCGGCAATCCTCGGGCACCTCTGACTGCTCATCACTGGCTCGGGCCCTCAGACAGAAGCTGCCCCTTTGGACTCTGCGCTCGGCTCAGATTCCCCGCAGCCGCGCACAATCAGCGTTACGGCCCGTCCAGGCCGCGGGTTCCTCCAGCGTGGGGACGGCGCTGCGGCAGGAGCGAGGACACTCTTCACTCTTGCCTGTGGTTTGGTGCCTCCCCTCAACTGCTGAAAAATGTTCCTCCAGATTCGCAGCGGTTTAGATGTAAGCGGCACCTTGCCGAAGGCTGCAGCCAAGGGCCATCTGGTCAAGGGCCTCTGCCCGCAGCGCGAGGCCTCCCCGCCGCGCCGGGCAGCGGGCACCGGGCAGCGGGCTGGGGGCGCCCGGGCCCTGCCAGCCGCGGGGG
>ML997751.1:267326-337947 GCA_010365825.1 Otus sunia | reverse complement strand
CCGCCCGGGCACAGCGGGGCGCGCCCACCACGGTGAACCTGACAGACTTCTGTCTGCGTCGGTTTCAGCGGAGAATCCGAGTGAGCCACGCCCAGGCCCTTTAAAAGCCCCCCGTGAGCTGATTAAACTACGCGGGTGTAAAAAAAGCGCCATCATTTGTCCACTGCACTACCCCGTCCTGGCGCGCGCTGGGATGGCGGAGGAGCGGGCGCGCCCCTGGAGCCCAGCCCCTGCCTGTCCGCCAGCGCCCATCCTGCCCCCCTGCCGGTCAGCCAGCGCCCATCCTGCCCCCCTGCCGGTCCGCCAGCGCCCATCCTGCCCCCCTGCCGGTCCGCCAGCACCCATCCTGCCCCCCTGCCGGTCCGCCAGCACCCATCCTGCCCCCCTGCCGGTCAGCCAGCACCCATCCTGCTCCCCTGCCGGTCAGCCGGCGCCCATCCTGCCCCCCGGGCCAGCTGCCTGCACACCCTGCCTGGTCACACGGGACGAATCCGCAGGCGCAGGCCTGCCCTGCACGACCACCCAGCTTCTCCCACGACACGTTACACCTGCGCTGTCTAAAATGGACCGTCACCTAAGGGAAGCTGCTACAAGTATACTTGAAATTGCTAATGTACAGGGACCTGTAAAATAAGACATTTAGTTTTAATGTTAGACATCACTTATGTTTTACTAGCTCTTATTTTTTCCTGTATTTTACTGTCATGTATATAATTTCATTTATACTTTTTCCTAACTGCCCTCTGTACTCATTACCCAGTTACCCACTTGTTAGATGTTTTGAAACCTTCAACTCCTTGTCTAGTAAAGATAATACAGACCTTGGACAGTCTGAAAAACTCCCTGAGTCCATCCCTAATAGCAGGAACCTAAAGAAACAAGGGCCTGAGAAGATGCCAGTGCCAAGAGAAGTGCTGAGAGCTGGAAGGAGCTGAAGGACGGATGAAGTAACTCTCTGACCAGAGATGGACACGAGAAACCTAAATGTCACTGAGGGACAGCGTGAGAAAGGCTGTGGGGACCCCTAAGGAGGGGAGAAAGAATTCACTCTTATTTTTACTACACATGCTCAGACTATGTAAATGAATTCTAAGAAGCCATTTGCATAAGACTGCCTTTTCTAAGAAATCTGATGCATATGTATGCTTTTTGTGTATATTAGAGAGTTTTGTTAGAAAGGGCGGCACTTGTGGTGGAGTGACCCCCCGGGCTGCCCAGCGCTGCCAATAAAGAACCCCTGCTGAGCAGTTATACTCATTCCTGACTGTTGAGTAAAGCTCTTTGTTTCAACCAGCCACCCCGCAGCGTTCTACCAGGCTGGGGTGCAAAGCAAGAGAAGCTCCTGCTGCCTTCCATTTTGGCAGATTTCCTGATAACGTGTTCGTGGCCCTTCAAGCTGAACTCTGCCACATCTCTGCCTCAAGAACGTCAAAGCACACACAGTTCCTTACCTGCCATTGTTGTAGGTCAGTGAAGTGAAATTCTTCATGAGTTTCCTGCTAATGATGTGTGGGCATTCAGGACCCATTGGATCTAGGACAGAGAGGGGTTTGCAGTGGAAATGAGAAACATCATCTTCCTTGTACTGCCAACCTCCAGCCATCACAATAACACATTTATTACCACGACATTTATCGCCTCTTCCCAGGAACACAGAGAACCTAGAAGGAGCCCAGGCACTTGATTTCTAGGTCTCATAATTTTTCAGGTCTGAGAGAGGCTCCTAACAGCTTTGATTTTCTTTACAAAGGCAATCTCCCACTTCAGTACTACACAAACCATAATGCGTGCATGTGTGCCTACGCAGGTATTTAAGATTCCTGCCTTTTAATGGATGTTCCTGTCAGAAAACATAAAAACTGAAACCACACTACCAAATTCCTACTAGCATCAAGACTAGCCACTTCCACACCCTCCCTGACTGCAGTGTCTCCAGCAATGCAGGATATTTCCAGCCAGGCTTGCCCTTTCCTCCTCCATCACCCGCTGCCATTGCAAAGGCTGACAATGGCATTTTCAGCACTGAGAAGGCAACTCAGATACACAGGTTCTACGGAAGGTGGCGAGTCCTGAAAATCTCAACTAAAGTATTTTGTGCAGTGCTTTTGAGAACAGCAGTTCCCAACATTTTGAAAGCAAGAGCCTGAATACAGCAGAGGTATGATCACTGTGACCCACACCTTGAGCTAATAAGCCAAGGGTGATGAAAACCTCCTCAAAAGCACAAGAGGAGAGAGATATAAAGGATGTATCGTGCACTGTGTGTCTCCTGCACCTGGAATACGGAGCCTGGATGAGGGAGAGAGCCGACAGTGGCCAGCCTCTTGGCTTAGGACTAAAGTGTAAAAATACAAAACATGTTTGTAGATGAAGAACTATCAATAAACTAGAAAGAATCTCAAGATTACCAATTTAAGCTGCCCTGTCTCCTACCAAGAGGATCTCACGGTGCCATCCTGATGCACTGCAGTTACGAAGGGATGGAAAAGGCTTGGACAGACACCTCCCAGCAGACACAGATCTAACAATCCTCAACAACACAGAGACCCTCAACCTCGGCACAAAACAGGCCAAAAGCAAGTGCTGCAGCTGTTTGACCACACAGCTCTTTCTGGGCAGCTTTACCCTTTTCTACTGCAGTCAGGCAGCTTAAAAGTGGAGGAGCTGAAAAGTCTCTTACGCTTCTTCTTGATCACTTTCAGGTAGCTGAACTTAATAAGGGTGTCCAGGAACCAGAGGCATCGGGCTTTGTGATCTCTGCTCTTCTCATCAGTGGGCAGGAACTTCAGCTCCTCTAAAACAAAGGAGCAGTGGCTGAAGGAGAGAGAGGGAGGACGAGGAATGAGTTTCCATCACCAGGAGGACAAGACACACCCAAAGTCAGCACTCAGCTGTTCAGAAGAGCTCCCTGGACACTGCTGGACGACAGCCCAGGAGGCTGTTTTGTAAGCACTTCCCTGCCAGTGCCCACCCCCTTCAGCCACCCCATTCCAGCGAGCAGCTGCTAAGAAGGTCCCTGCACTGCAGAAGCTGCAGGCCCTGGGCACAGCCCACAGACACTGCTGCTTCAGCAGAGGCAGACAGGAGGCACCCGGGGTGAGGGGTGGTTTGTGCCTTCCTGCTGACTTCAGCCCCAGCACACGGGCTGCAGAGCTCTGAGCGTGGGTCCATGCCAGCGCGCCAAGCCACAGCACCCCCGTGCAGTCAGCGCCCAGCATGGGCCCTGTGTGCTCTGCATGGCCACGGGCCCACCCTCCAGGCACCCGCCTTCACACCCCACTCTGGGTTTCTCCACACTCCTCCTCTGCCATCAGCTCCCCGCAGGAAACCTCCTTGCCCATACGGGGCTGCACCTGCGCTCCTCAGGGCAGCTGCTGCTCAGCCACGTGGCAGCCTAAGCACCCTCCCTCTGCTCTGGGGACAGCAGAGCTGGCAGCAGGAGCCACCCTGCCCACTTTAAAACTACAGCTTCACAGGGCCCACCTCGACTATGACGAGGCTGTTTGCAGCAGCGTTACCTTTTATCTTCTGTTTTCTTGGTGATTTCTTCTGCAGTGATGTTAACAAAGGCTGCGGCTGGTGCCTGCAACGCTTCATACTCTGCTGGTGACAGAACTGGAAGGATTTTAAGGAAAAGAACAAGCATGTCTCTGCTCTCCCTTCTGGTTTGAAGAGCCCACAGCAAGATGAGCTCCATCCACTCTCACTTCAGGAGGTGTGGGGCAGGGAGGGGAATTATAAGTGGGCAGGACGTAATGACAGGACGTGGGAGCTGGCTGGTACCACAGGACTCCGAAGGACTGTGGCTCGACCACAAGCCACTTCCCCTGCACAGCTGACCGTGTCACTGTCCCATCGAACTGCTGCACCCTGCTCTCCGCAGGAAACAGGCAGGATATGGGACTCGCAGCCACCAAATCCTCAACACAGCATGTCCCTGCTCTCGGCTTTCAGCCTGTGAGGGGAGAAGGCTCGGCTCATTCATGCACCCGCAGCGCTCGCTCCCATGCACCAGACGACTGACATCGAGGCTTGTGGGTGTGGGAAACCACTCTGCCACAAAAAAAGATACTGTCCTCGAACTTGTAAACATCTTCTGGTTTGTCAGCATCCTCATTACACGGTGGGAGGATGGTGGAGACATTCTGTACATCATCTTGGGCCACATCCTGGATCAAAGCTTTAGAGGGAAGCAGGAAAGAAGAGAATATACGGACCATGCAAACAAAACCACAAAGAACATGACCACAGCCCAAATCCTTCCTCTAAACACAAGTCTACTCAGTGGTGGTTCTTCGGTCAACACCAGTTTAGTCACAGTTTTAAAGCTTTAAAACTCCGGTTCAGTTTATCTCACATAGGACAGCAGTAAGGAAAATGCTCAGCTCTTCCCTGTTTCGATTTGTTACTGCCCCATGCGGGTGCTGACTGCACAGAAAGTGTTCCAGCAGGCACAGAAAGCCCGAGAGCTTCTGATATGCCTGCTACGTGTTCAGCATGCTGGGTTCTAGACTAGCGTCATCACTTCTGCCGAGAACTTTCTCCTCCTTAAAATTTAGAAAAACCACTCCAGACTAGAGAAGAATCTAGGAAAGAAGAGCACCAAGACAAACTGGTTGCTGCTGCTCCTGCACCTCTTGCCTGCAGGGGCGCAGCAGGTGGTTCTGGCGCCCTGGGTTCCCTTGGACCTGGCACAATGCAGCTCTGAGAGCACAGTCAATACCCAACCTGGGACAGGTCTGTAGTTGTCCTGGTGTTGGCTGGGATTGAGCTGATGTTTTCTTCTTAGTAGCTAGAACAGCGCTGTGTTTTGGATTCACCATGGGACTTGGCATGAGAAGAATGCTGATAACACACTGATGGTTTCAGGTGTTGCTGAGAAATCCAGGACTTTCCAACTCCCCGTGTCCTGCCCGTGTGCGGGTGCACACGAAGCTGGGGGGGAGCATGGCCAGAGCCGCGGGCTGGATTGGCCGAGGGAATGTTCCAGATCACACAGTGTCATGATCCGTGTGTAGAGGAGGGTGACCTGGGAAGCTCTCTCTCTCTGGGACTTCCTCTTCTCTGGGATCACTAGTCAGGAGCAGGCTGGGCATTGGTTGGCAGTTGGTGAGCAATCACATTGTGCATCACTTGCTTGTATTTCTATCATTTATTATTAATATTATTATAATTACTACTACTACCACCACCATTATTTCAATTATTAAATTGTTTCTATCTCAACCTATAAGTCTCCCCTTACCCCTCTAATATTCCCCCCATCACAGGGGCAGGGGGAGGGCAAGCGAGTGGCTGCACGGTGTTGGGCTGCCGGATGGCTTTAAACCATGACAGTCAGATGTTCCCTAATTCTTGTACTTGAAGAAACGATGAACAATTGATCCCTAACCCGTCTCCCATCACGGATGATTTTGAAGCTCTTTACAGATCCTCCCCTCTGTCATCTCTCTTCCAGGCTGAGGGATGCAGAAGAAGGGACCAATGTGGCACTGAGGTGTCCACTGCTTTCCTGCTGATTTCTGATGTTTCATCAGCTTTTTTTCACAGTTGTGAACTGATTTTTTTGGGGAATTGTATCTTGTAACTCCAAAATTTGAGTCCTGAACCGTAATGCTCAGAGCCCATCCCTCCATATGCAGAGATGGGATTATTTTTCCCTGGGCATTTTATTTTACATTTATTGCCACTCAAGTTCCTCTGCCATTTTATTGTGCTCTCCCTCTGCTTCTTACAGTCCCTGGGCAGTTCTTCACAGTTGGCTCACAGCACTGACACTCTAAATAATTCAGTCTTCTCAGCAAATCTTGTCACCCTATTGTTCACCCTTTTCCATGTCACACTAGCATATCCTACCTTTATCCTCTTATTCCATGCCTGTTTAGTTTCCTTAAAAGCTTTTGGTCAGGAACTTTGTCAAATGCCTTTTGGAAATTGCAGACTTTGTCAACTGGATCATGTTTACACACATGCTTGTCGACCTTCTCCTTTGAAGAACTCCAGAGATTTCTGAGAAGTGGGATTTCCTTTACAAAAGCGGCCTGGAATCCTCCACGTATATCACACTTACACACCCATTCCCACATGCCCTGCTAGTGCTGTTCCTGGCAGCTGGCTCGGTCTGCACATCAGGCTGCCAGGCCTGTGCCCAGATCCCCCTCGGACGCGCTTTAAAAACTGTCACCATATTTGCCGCTCAGTTACCAACCCGGCACAAAGCAAAAGGTTACCCACTGCTGTCACTAGTCTGGCTGTTTCGCCTCCTACAGCTGCTGGGTAATTGTCACCCAGTTCTGGTACGGGCTGGTCATCATTGGTTAGTAGTAACGCTAACATTCTCTTCAGTTTCAGACATTTTCTGATCATCCCCTCCACAAAGTAAGATTTTGGTGTGGGAATGTCCCAGTTTCTTCCACCATGAATGCCAGATGCCAAAACCATATTTTTAGGTTGTTAACAACAGCCGTACTCTGGCTGAGCGTTCCTTTCACGTCTTGATCGTGTTGGCCTTACGGGCTTCTTGCTCTGATGTGAAGAAAGATTGACCGTTGGTTTTGACTCCTTTGCGAAGTGCCCCTTCAACACCTTTTTAGTCTCAATTCTGCACTTTCATGTTTAATCTGCCAGTTTACGATCCTTTCCATTTTCTTCACTTGCATACAGACATTGGGTTTTCAAAGGATACCTTTTGCTTTCTGTAACCTCTCCGACGCTGCTGTGTAGCCTCACCACCTCCCTTCCGCGCTCTGCAGCTCTGCCGTGCCGTCCTCTGCTCCAGGGAGGGGGCAGAGGACACCCTGCTCTTACACCCCCGTGCTCACTGCACAGGTAGCCTCTGCCTGTCACGCAGGAGTGCAAAGAACTGCCTGGAGGTTTCAAAGAAAAACCTGTCTGATCTAAGGTGGACCTAAACGGGTAGCAAAAATACATGCTGTGATGTTCCTGATAATCTGTACAATTTAGGTAACACTTAAATTTTGGGATGATAGAGGACTCAGAATTCTTTACCAAAAAGTGCTTTATCAGCACTGGCTTCACCAGAATGTGTAAAATAGAAAAGGCGGCAAGAGATGCGATGGAAAGAGACTTAAGATTACAGCTCTGACTAAGTGTTCAGCAGAAAGGGTGCAGAAATACGCCGTTCACGTTCTTTCAGGTAGTTGTACTGTGCACACATTAGCTGTAAGCAAAAGCACAGCTAGAAGAGGAAGAGCAAATTTAAACTTCTAACATTCAAATAGCAAAAGAAATAGTAAACTCCCCAATGTGCTGGGCATCGCCGGCCGATCCCACGATCCACGGCCTGCGGCGAGCCCGCAACAAACTCCCGGCTGTCCCTCCCTAACTCCTGCCCCCAGGCAGCAGCAGGACGGACGGACGCGCACGGCCCCCCACCCTGCCTGGAATTGACACCAGAAAGCACACGAAGGCGTCTCTCCTGTCTGACCGCTAAGCTCCAGGGCCAAACCTCCCTCTGAAACTCAACTATTGCACGATTTCGCTGTAGGGGGAATATAATGACAGAGGTTACGGAGCATAAGCTTTACCAGGTAGAAGAGTTATTCGGATGATCTTCTATATTCAGTGAAAGCGAGGAGAAGGCCTTTCAGGATCCCTTTCATTCTTTGACCAAATAGAAGAAGTAAAGGTAGGGAGAAGACATTTAGAAAGAGATTCAAATATTTCCAAATTTCAAAAAACCCAATGTTTGGGGGAATCAAACAGGTGTTTTTAGAAGACAAACATTTAAGCTGTATCTTTAGACAGAAAATGAAGTAGGAATGTATGCTGATGTTATCGCAGCTTGCCTTTATCCTCCCCTTTTTGTGTTTAATTCAAGGGGAAAAAAAGCATAAAAGGTTAATTGCTATGTACAGGACTGAATTTCTGGGACATGTAAAACCATAATAATACCATACAAGGTTGAAAAAAGATAAAAATGTGTTTAATCAGCCTTTAATTTTCATCTATGTTTTATTTTAGTAGATCATATCAAACTCCAAGGCCTTCAAACTCCTTCTATCCTCCTCTTCAGTCCCTACCGCACGACCACCGCTGCTGCTGGGAAGCCGCAGGGAAACTAAAAGAAGGACAGGGCAGGTCTCCTACCCCAGGTAGGGGGGAACAGCAGGACAAACCTTCATGCTGCAGCCATACCTGAGCCTCCTACTAAACTGAACTGAGTGCCCCGCTGCAAACCTGCATCTAACCGATATTTTTAATACTCCGTTCAGCACTATCGATGTATCTCCATGAGAAGTACACGCATTTAAAGTCTGTCTGGGAGGGGGTTTGTACACACACACACAAGCACACGAATACAAGACCTTCCCAAGTGTAGTTTTCTAGTATCACTTAATCTCACAAAGCAGTAACATCACTGCAATATACTTCTGCCTGGTTGTAATCCCACAGATCATTAATGTTAAATAGACTTATTGATCTCAAAAATTTTGCTTGTTTTGCCAATCTCTTTTATTCTTCTCCCACACTTCCAACTGTTATGGCATTCAACATTCTTAAGAATATCAAAGAACGCCTTTGTATAGAAGTCTCCTTCAGGTCTGGGACATTTTTGCCAAAATAGTTCATCTTGCACTGAAACTTGACATGAAATTATTCATCCAGGAAGCAAAAATTTGAAGACCAGCGGTGTCTAGCTTGAGGTACACCATACTTTAAAACAGAAGTTGCTGGTTTGTGAATTCTCTGAGCTGTTACAAAAAAGATTCTGTTAATACATATATATGTACATATGTGTATTTTGAAATACTGATAGAAGCTTCTACTTAGGCCACATGATGTTAGCAATAATTTTAAATCTTTCTCTTCAAAATCTTTAGATTTCTTCCAGAGTCTGCAGTGGTGGTGCATGACATTACATTCCTCACATCCAGGATTCCTGCCAATTAGTATAGAACTGACCTAACTACTGTGTGGTATCATACAGTCCCAGACTGGTGTGGGTTGGGAGGGACTTTAAAGCCCACCCAGTGCCACCCCCCCTTCCACTGGCCCAGGTTGCCCAAAGCCCCGTCCAACCTGGCCTTGAACCCTTCCAGGGAGGGGGCAGCCACAGCTTCTCTGGGCAACCTGTGCCAGGGCCTCACCCCCCTCACAGGGAACAATTTCTGCCTCAGATCTGATCTAAATCTCCTCTCTTTCAGTTTAAAACCGTTCCCCTTCATCCTGTCACTACTGTCTCTGGTATAAAGCCTCTCCCTGTCTTTCTTCCACCGACTAACTTCCACAGGCAGCAATAACAGCTTTGGGCAGACTGTCAAGGGCAAAACAGTTTCTACTCGTTTCAAAATGCATTCAGAAGAATTGAAGAAGTATTTTTAAGATATTGTCTATCTTGTGCTTGGTCATGAACTGAAGAGAGTATTTCCATAATGATACAGTTTAAATGATAGGAGTTTTGAGGAAAAAAGTCTCAGCCAAATGAAGTCTCACACCTTCCTCCTACCCAGTCTCCAGAGGATACACCGTACCTGGATGACCTTTAACATCCTTCAGTATCGTTACAGTACTTGACATTTTTCGTATTTCCATACCTGGTTTTGTGCCAAAGTTACTCATTCATTCATCTAAGACAACCCTGAACGCCCCGTAAAATCTCACAGCAGAACGCGAGTGTTTCATGGGCCTCCCCCTCCCCGGGAGGCGCGTGGAACCCCTTCCCCCTCCGTGCCGTCCGCCCGCGACACGCAGCCAGGCCGGCGGCCGAGCACGGTACCCAGAGCAGTGATCGGCGCCGCCTCTGTAACACGGCACGAACCAGGGGCTACAGCCGCTGCCGGCAGGGCCCCAGTGCCCACCCCGGCGCCATGAGCTGGTCGTGGTACAAAAAGTTGGGTTTTGAACAACAGGAGTGAAGATAGAAAATGCCCGTGTGGTTCCCATGGGATCAAGACAGCACATCAGTAGGTTCCAGACATTAAATATCAATATTTTCCTCTTAATAGTAGAGTACACAATTTTGCAACTGTTCCACTACTTTACAAATTCTCTTATGCTGCATATGTGGTGGGCCTGTCTATAGGGATACAGAAGTAGAGAGATAATTAATTTCATCATTATCTTTCTTCTTGCATGTTTATAATAATAGAGGACTTCACTGAAAAGCAGGCAGAAACTAAGCAAAGGCACATGAATACAGTTGTAGACCTGGTTCCTGATGAGCTAATGTCAGGTAAAATTTTTATTCACCTATACTTGTGTATAAGTACTTGTCCATTTTGCTCATAAAGTACGTTTGCAATGTAAAATACACCACGGTTACAAACACCTACCAGACCCATTTAGACGTTAGTTTGAACTTCTAATAATATTTTCATTGATGAATATGTGATTACAGTGAAAGAACCACAGATCTGGAACCCTTGGAGAATCAGAGTTATTCTTTGCTTCTTGCTGGCACGCTTGCAGCATACCATGTCTCCTAATTTCAGTCTCTCTACACCTTCCGGTCAACAGAAATGGAACGGAAAAACTAAACTGGACAAAACTAAAGACTGAGTGTCTACAACGCTCCAGCCCGTTTTCTTCAAACCACGCTTCATGAAAACTGTGCTGCTGTCAGGTGACGACTAACTACAATATTTTCATGAGCTTAAACAAATATGCACAAATAAAACTAAAGAAAATAAGAAAAGACTGTGGTCATTTTAAACTCAGTTTCTGACGGATACAAACGGACAATGACTGAGCCCTTTGCCAGAGACTATACTCACATCAGCATAATGCCCCTTCATTCCACAGCGGTTGCACTGTTTGTTCCAATAGGCTCTCTCCAGACATTCCCTGAAGTAGTGGCCAGGCAAGCAGCAGTTCAAACAAAAACGTGCCGGGCAGCTGTTTTGTAGATGACCTCTTTCTGCACACAGGCAACAAGGGGGAACTTTCTATGGACAAACAAAAGAAAGAATTACGTTAGGTGCGAATGTGTGAAAAAATCAAAGATGAAAAAATCAGAAGAAGAAATGAAGAAGAATCCACCCCAAATAAATGTCTACTGCTGAGGAACTGCAGAGGTGTTATGTTTCATCAAGGAATTAAGTGAAGAAAGACTATGAATAGGGTAAAACTCGACGTTGTAACTTTGCAGACTCCCTGGACCTTCTTGATTCGGACCTCGTGTCAGGAGCACTCGTTACATGCCCAGTGCCCGTGTTATTTGCTCAGCGAGTACAAAAAAAACAATCATTAAACCAAACGTACGTTTCAGTCAGAGCAGAAGTGTTGGGCACTTGGTACGAACACTTATTTTTTTATTAAATTTCCTAAAAGCAGAAAACCCGAACCGTGGGGTGGGAACACGGTGCACAGTTTGTACTGCAGCCTCCTGTGGGACAGAGCCCGGCGCGGCGAGCGGGGCCCAGCCGGGGGAGCGGGACGGGCCGGCTGAGCCCCGCGGACCCGGCACGTCCCAGCGCCCCGTCAGCAGCAGGACCGCGGCACGGAGGTTTTCCAAGGCGGCCGCTGCTCAGGGACGGGCTGGGCCCCGGCCCGCTGGCTGAGCCACTGCCTTTGCACCCCCGGGGTTTCTGTCTTCGCTCACTGCACTGTCTTTATCTCGACCCAGGAGCTTCTCCTGGCGTTGCCCTCCCGGCTCCCCCCACCCCACTGGGGTGCGTAAGCGAGCGGCTGGCCGGGGCTCGGCCGGCCCCGCGGTCGGGCTGACACAAGCCCTTGGCTACGTGTCCCGGCACCCAGAGGGTCAGCACGGGGAGCGACAAGTACAAAACGCTGAGAACCGTTCCCCGGCCACACCTGCATCTCCCTAAAGCACCTCCCCAGCGAGCGAGCGGCTCCGCGCGCCGGGGTCACGCTGCGCCCGGGTGGGCGTCGTCGCACGGGGCCCAGCGGCCGCGGCACGATCCCGGCGCTCACGCAACCGCCCCCAGGTCCTCACCGCAGAGAGACCGATTTTAAACCTCTAACCCATGCACAAACTTTCTGAATGTTTGGCATCTATCTGAGCTGCTTAAAGCTACTTCCAGTCTCACCCCGTGTGTAGTTTTTCACATTATTCACCCCCGGTTCATTACACGATAGCTGCTCTCAATCACTTGCTAAGGGTGGGTTTTGGATCCCTTAGATTCTCCTTGTTGAAAATACATTTGAAAAACATTTTACATCTTGAAACTGGTTTACAATATAGAAAAAAGTTTCCATATTATAGCTGACTCTCTTTTTGCTCAGTTTATACTTACAGATCTTTTCTTTTACAAAAACAACAAAAGCAATGACCTCCATGAAACAGCTGATTTCCTACAGTAAACTGACCATGTGCAAGCTATACCTCACCTTGAGCGACCTTTCAGTGAAAGAATAAACCCCTGAAGCAATGCTTCTAACAGCAAGTACAAAAGAGTATTAGAAAAAACAACTGCATCTCCAAGTCATTTAGGTGTTGCATTTACCTTTGGAGTAGGACAGTTCTTGGACAAATGACCTGGTCTGCTGCAGTTCCTACAGGTGACGTTTTTATCAGCTGTGTAGTATCGCATACTGGTGTGCCTCACGCTCGCATAGTTGGAGATCTGCGCCTGGCGAGACAACACGAGAGAAATCGTCTGAGACTCTGGGGTTTAGTGTTTGTTAGGGCTGGAAATCTGTGAAGGTCCCTGCTGGTAGTGCTCAGTTAAAAATCTGTTTACACCTACAACTCACACATACAGGTTGGAACTGGGTAGTTCTGTTATAGAGAAATCTGCATGGTCTACAAGAAAAGTATCGTCTTGTTCAAACTTCCACTTCGGGAGATTCTTCTTCGCTGTTTAAAATAGCAATTATGAAGATTTGCTTTCCCTCGATTAGTCACGACACTTTTACTCACTGTGCTGTTATTTCAAGACAAACCAGAACTTTTCCCCGAGTACAAATATAACTAACATTAATTGCAAATGCAAGTTACACGTTCCCTTGCAGACATTAAGGGAAACTTCTTGGACAAAGTACAATGCTATACAAGTCTAGACCAAATCTGCAATTTGCAATTGTAAAGAAAGATTTAAAAAGAAAAAAGAAGAAAAAAAGAGAAGCTGGAAACAACTCTCTCTCTCCCAGTGACCTCACACATACTTTCTGTGTAGGCAGACAGAATTGAAAATCCTATCTTCAACCTTTATTGCTTTTAAATACTGAAATAAGATTTTGAAGAAGTGAAGAGGTACAAAAACACCATTTGTCATAAAGGAAAGAGTTTGTTAATGTCATCTGATTATGTAAGCTTTGCCAAACCTTGAGAAGAGCAACGGGGGGAGCCGACCCTACAGCTGAAGCCCCCTCGTCCCGAGGAGTGCTGGGGGCTGTGTCCCGGCCGCTGCTGCCCCCCAGCCCAGTGGCACCCCGGGAGCGCCGGACGGCTCGAGGCGCCGCTGTGGGAACGGGACCAAGCTGCCCCAAAACAACCACCAGCCTCCGAGGACGGGAGGGGAGCAGCCGCCCTCCTCCTCGCGGAGTCTGCGGAGGCACGACGGCTCCTGCCCCGACGAGTGAACCTCCTCCTGCGGAACGGGAGCGCGGGCTTGCTCTGCCCTGGGCAGGACGCTGCTCAGGATCCCTCACGGAAGCTACAGATGGATTTTTCAATCCCGTTTATCTCGCTCTGCACATTAATAAACATAAAACCAAAGAATTTTGGCACAACTGGGTTGTCTGTTACCTCTAAGTCCTTATTACAGATGGACCAGTCCACGTCTTCCCCTGAAAAACAGAAATAAATTCAATTATGTTTAATTTATATAATATATTCAACATTATGATTACTGTACTTATTGAATCTGGTAATAGACTCTGAATGTACCAAAGCGGAGGAACTAATTCTGTCCTCACGAAAGGAAAGCTGTCAACCCCCTTGGCGCCAAATCTGGTTCACCTTAAAATCAGCACGTGTCCAACTACTGGGTGGACTTTAGTTNCCCCCCCCCCCCCCCCCCCCAGGGTATAAATTCAGGCAATGATTTAATTTCTTCAGAGGCTGGGACTCCAAAGCTTCCGCTTCCAGCCCCCCGCACGAGCTCTGCCTGCGCTCATGGGGAGGCCCAGCTCAAGTCCAGAGGTTGCCAGAGCGGGAGCAGGTGAAACAAGAAGTTAACCCACAGCATCAAACACACTTTTCCTCCTTGCGAATTTGCAAGACCTGTGTCTTCATCGTGGCTTTCTGACTCTGCACGACAAAATGACTTTATGCATAACCACAGCAACTAAGACTAAGCTGAGTAACTCTATTTCAAAACAGGGTTTGGTAATGTGCAATAAATCAGGATGACACACTGAATTATCGACTGTCACACCATAACCTTCTCACACACAGCCTCTGGACTGGCACAAGTAAAAAGAAAAACAACAAAGAGGAAATAAAAGGCAATAAGGTAAAAGAATCGGGATGCAGTTACAGATGTTTAAAAATTCTGCACGTCGATGCCGTTCACTTCTCTCACTGCGCAGACAGCTGTGCCACCACAGCAGCTTCTTCATCAGTCAGGGAGGATTCCTGTCGGCGGAGGTGTTCACCTCACCTGCACTTGTACAGCCACCATTACAAATTGCGCGCAAATTCATCCACGTGTCTGCAGACTTTTTAACACCAACTGTCCCACAACCCAGATCCGAAGCATCGACGTCTGTTATTAACACAAACCACAACAACGTCACGATTTACAAACAGTAAAAACACCAGTGAAAGTTTATCCAGCTGGTTTTGATTGTACTATTCATTTCCAATGAAAGGCGGATGACTAGAAATTAAACTTACAGTGTCTGCAGTATCATGTGTAAGCCTTCATTCACTGAAAAGCCAGTGATTTCAGCTGAAGGGTGTCGTGCAGTGTCTGGACACGGGGTACGTCACTCAAACATGCAACGGGAGCTTTAGCGCCCGCTGGCTGCTGCTCTTCATCCCGACGCTGGGGCTGACACTACCTGCTCTAATCTGAACAGCACACTGAAATATTTTTATTTTCAATGCTCACTAACGCCAACAATGCTAACACCCGTCACGAAGACATTAACGACGAGTTGAAGGCGATTTGAACAACGTGTGGTACCTGAGCCACGGCACGCACAGCAACGGCCACCGCAAGGACCCCAGCACCGTCCGGGGCAAGCAGCCGTCACCAGAAGGAGAGGTGGCACCACGGCCACCACCCCCAGGGCCGCTTCTCCCGGACCCTCGGGTGCCAGCAGAGAGGAGGGACGGGACAGCACCGCGTCAGCTCTCTTCAGTGTAAGGGGGTCGTGGCTACGCCCAAGGGAAAATCAGGCCTTTTGGTGTCTAGTCATCAAAAGCGAGGAAACGCGCTGACCTATTTGAGTGCATTATTTATTACTTGGAAGCCTGTTAAGGAAATTCATTCATAAAGGAAAAGATATTTGTAATTCAAAACTCTGCCCTGGCAACCAGTACCACGAGTGCCATGTTTCACAGAAACGCACCTGTGGAATGGTTGGGTTCATGGTTGGACTGGATGATCTTCAAGGTCTTTTCCAACCTAGACAATTCTGTTACAGGTTACAGATCAAAATTACCAGTGAATTAACTCCTGTTAATCATCAGGCATGTCCTTCCTGAGGACAAACCAACTAAGTTTCTCTTCTTCACTGCCAAAATCCCCCGCTTCACAGGGGAAAACCATGATACAATGATTTAAATATTCCTAATGCTAGAAACTAAAACTGCTCAAATCAGAAAATAAATACAAAGCTTTAGGCTGAATGAAATATTTCAACAAAATATCTCTTTACTAAACCTGCTGGTGACCTAAAAGCTAAGTCTACCTCAAAACAGATTGCATAAGGCTTTGTTTTCACTCACACTAAATTCTTCGGACTGAAATCCGTAGGGAGAGTTACGCCTCTGCAACCAACCTGAAATCTTGCTTTAAGAGACACATAGAAAAATCCGCCACGATTTTTCTGTTGACCACAGCGCTGGGTCAGGCACTATATCTCACAACAAATGACAAAACTCTGCTCCAGTTGACAAATACCTCCCCTGCCCCCGACTTAGTTTGCTGGTTTGGATGAAGGAACATGTCCGGGGGCACTGCCAGCCTCCGGGTGCTGCAGGTTCCTCCGAGCTGCCCCCCGGCCACCCCGACTCCCGCAGCCACCCATCCTGCGCCGCGACACCCGTGGGCTGCCCCGGGCCACGCGCTCCCTGCCCTGCAGCACCCAACACCTTTGTTTTCACCCCGTAACGCTCAGAGTCTCGCCAGGGCAGGTCTGGGACCGCGGATTTGCAGCGGCTCGTCCCTGAGGAGGCGGCGGAGGGTGCCCAAGGACGACGCTCTCCCACCCACAGCCCCAACCTGCAGCCTCAAGCCCCTCTGGGGACCGAGAGGGAGATTTTGGTCAAAGCACAGCTGTAAAACACATACGATAATTACTGAAAGTTTCCGTATTTAGCAAAGGCTGGTATGGTGACACCTGCCACCTGATGTTTTCCAAGGCCAAGCAGCACAACGTTACAGCATTTCATCTTTTTTTCAGACGGAGCCACGCACAGGGGGTGGATTTCTGCCTCAAGGAATGGGGCTATGAGTACTTTATTTTAAGAAAGCAGCAATTTGAAAACTATTCAGATAATCTCTGTCAAGACTTTCCTCTTTTTCTGTGGAGAAGTTGCACGTGCAAAACTTAAGATTATTTAAAGGGTCCTGTGAGTTTTCACAGTGTATTAGTAAAATGCTGCCGGAACGTCTTCAACAAATTTGTTCTTTTATTTGCATCTTCATTTGTTAAAAGCAATCTCCTTTTTAAGGTTATATTAATTTCTATACTTCAGCTAAAGAAAATACCGCTGACTTTATCATATAAACTTCTTGTATTTATACTCTGAAAAAACGGTTTTGTCAAATTGCAGAACAGGAAAGAAGAGAAGGGAAAGAAGAGGATGCAAAACATAAACCGTTTAGATGAAAACAGAAGCTCTCTGCAAGGTTCTTCCTTTATAAAATACTGTGCCTTGGCTGTCCTGTGCCCCCATACAATAGGATGAATAGTAAGCAACAGCTTTGCCTTTATTTAAAGAAAAATTTTGAAAGATCATTGAGATTCACATGTATCCCTCCACCAGCATGAAAATGTAAATTTCTGAGCAGCGCTCATGGTGAAGCCAGATTTAGGACCACTGTTCAATGTGCATTCATGCCTTCCCTCTTTCATTCCAGAAAGGGAGAGGAGGGGAGGAGGGAGAACGAGGACTAGCAGTCAAAACCTGAAATTGCCCGGAGGAACAATCCGTTTCCACAGAACAAAAAACAGACTCAGAATAAACAATAAACTGTTCAGAAGATTTCCTTATCTGCCGACGATCCCAGCGGCCGAGCAGCCTACCCCAGCAAGGCGGGACACAGCCAGGCACAGATTCCGACCCCACCAAAACTCACATTTTTATTTTGCTCATCGGAGCCGGGAGGAAACACGTCCCTGTTCTCCGTGTGAATTCCCCTGTCCTGCAAAGGTTTATTTCATTACCGCACCTAACAGCACAGGGAAACTGTGCAGCATGCACGTGCAACTTCGAAAATAAACCACTAATTCTTCTAAAAGGGGAAGGCAAGTGGTGTCCCCCCTTCCTTCTAATTGGAAAATACATGCAGACATGCATTTTATTTAGTTTATTTTATGACCGGTTCAGTGAAACGGGCCGCTTCAAGCTGTGACAGTACGATATGTGGCCTGAAGGGCAAATACGTTTCAAAGCTGGGCTTTAAAAATTGGATTTTGACTGCTAATTAATATAGCACATTACAGAATAGAGAACCCTAATTACATTCTACTGTAAGACTTCTGTGGCAAGGACTGTTTCAGACATATCTGAACAATATTTAGCATGTCAGGGCACAGCTGCTGCTGCTACTGGAGTAACAAATAACATCTTAAAGTGATAAACCTTAAACCCATTAAAAATTATCTACATCTGTAAGAATGTCGCATTGTGACATTTTACACAGATCTGAAAATTCCTGTTTATGTTCGAACCAGAGTGATTCAAGTGGCATAATTTGCTGTAATGAGTTTCACATTTTTCATGCTCCAGCAGCCCTTCTTCCAAAACACAAGGAATGGAGCTGTGAAGTGGTACCAACCCAGCAGTGTCCCAAGCCAGAAATTGAGATTGCCTCCCTACGTCAGACTGTGCAAAGCACAGGAATTCAGGTTTCTGTGCGCTAGGATGCACGGAACACCCTTCTCTTCCACAAGGTGGGTTCCAAGTACCCATATACACATGGGGGTGTCACTGGAGGGTTGTGAGGTGAAGGACGTCTGCTCCGCAGCCACCCAAGACTAACTGGGAACTGGAAGGGAGCTGCTCTCCTCCTGCTGCCTCAAGTTCCTCTGCAAGTCCCGGCACCGCGCTGCTGGGGCCCGCGGGCTCCAGAACATCATTGTTCAGCAGGAGGGAACTGCGGGTCTGAAGGACACCCGGCACGGGGCTCAGAGCCACCAGACACCCCGCAGGGACCCGTGTCAGGGTCTCCGGCTCCGCGCTGCTCCGGCTCCACCCCAGGGTGCCCGGGCACAGCGGACAAGCCCCTTCTGCATCACACAGTCACTCAAATTCACCCCTGGGCAGGAGGGATGGAACCCAATGCGGTGTTTTTCTTAGACACTTCTAGGGATTTCTCAGCTTTGCTTTGATGAGAAAAAGGTGATTTACTTAAAAACAAGACACCTGCTGTTATAATGGATTACACGTCAATATCTCTTTAACGCAACTTTAAAAGAAATCCATAAGCTCCCACAGAGAAATCAGCCGGTGTAATCATTGACAGAAGTTCAATCTGAGAACTATTCTCATGGCAAGGGCTCTCCTGCTTCTCCCCTTGGTATCTAACACATATATACACGTGCACTAATATACACAGGTTTGTCAGTGAGAAAATACCGGCAATACTTTATTTTTAGCAACCTTTATCCGATCCAGCATGATGTTTTTGAAAAGCATCACAAAATCAGAAAGACAACAGTGAACAAACCACAAACTCAACCCGTTCTGAAATGAATTAAAATGTAAGAAGCTGACTGAAGCAAAGGTGGCACTGGCCAAAAGCCTATCAGAGTTTAAAAAGAAAAAAACCCCACACCCCTGAACGGTCCTGCATAAGTGCAAAAAACAATCCCAAAATGTATTAAAGTAACTTTAAGCAAACTTAAGCAGCCATTACCCATGGGAGAAGACTGAACCGTTACTGCCAGAGAAGAAAAGTCTGATGGTTGGGGGGTAGGACACGGTACTTATAATCCCCAGGCAGCGTGTTCGGCGGGGGCCCGCGGCAGGGCTGGAGCTGCAGTTTTCAGGAAGGTCATGAAGTTTAACGTGGGTGAATTAAGAGAACTTAACCAAGGAGATGGATGTTTAAAGCAGACATTAAGAAATTCAAAAATCAGCCAGGTGTTAGCACATCCTGCCTGCTTCCACCCAACGCCAGGCATCCAGCCCCGCGTTTCAGCCGAGCGTCTCTGCTCTGTGTCGCTGAGCCGTCAGACAACGTCTCTGGCGGCAAATCCTGCACCTTCTCCCAGGCGTTTGCCCTCCTGCACCCACCTCGACTCCGTACGTGCTGACGGCCGTCGGTGGGCAGGATGCTTCACGCGCTAAGTGGGAATAAAAGCGTGCAGTGAAAAAAGCAAAAGATAATGTAACTCTGTAAATCACATTCTTGAGGAATACGCATACCACCGAACTGCTAAAGTGCACAGACACATGTTAAAACACAAACACATAGTGTGCCTTTTCTATTATGTAAGGACGCACAATTTTCTGTTTTCTGTCCCATGCTATAAACACTGCTTCCTTTAGTCTTGACCACTGCTAGTAATGTTAATTCACAAAACTCAGTGGCTCATGATTTTCAAAGCTTAGCGCAACATTTGCAGAACAAAGTAGGTTTTTCTCTCTTTTTGGTGGGTACAAGTATGGGGACCACAGGAACAGTTAAATTCATGGCATGGTTGGTCTACCACACAGTCGGGGGAATTCTTTAAATAGAGCCTGTCACTCTCTTTGCCCATCAATGGGATTTCCTTCTCAAACTGCTGATTCGTTCAGGTACACAACAGAGGAAATTTCAGTTAACCTTTGTTTCACCCCGGGGAAAAATCTGTCTGAAAAGTATAAAATGAATAGATTAAAAAAAAAGAAAAAAAGAAAGAAAAGCTGCAGGGTTATTCTTCCTAGTGTTCACAGCAGTCAAAGTTAAACAGAGAAAAGGAGGCAAACATGAACATTTTATTCCCACCAGAGAATAAGGTATAATATATGATTTAGAAATTCCATTGTCTATACTGTGATTTCTAATTTAGCGAAGGAAAGACTGAACACAAATCTATTGTTCTCATTGAGTGCATCAAGAATTCACTTTTTGACTATTTCCTATATGACTGGAAAAGGAATAATAGGTTACTTTGAAGAGAAAGCCTTTTTAGCTATTTGATTAAGTTGTCTTAAATACCTTTTAGATTCCAGCAATCCTCGGCGAAGAGAAAAATAACAAACGCTAACTCAGCATTTCAGCATTACATGTGAAAAGATGCATAAGGAGATAAAATCAAAAGTACAGTCATAAAAAAAAGGGAAGTTTCAGGATAGATTACAGCCAAAAATGGCCTTACGCTGTTCTAAGTTATTCATCAAAAAACCTGTTTTGAGATACAATTATAATTTCAAAATAGGAATAACAGCGCTCATGTTGTAGCGTCACTGATCTGGCAGCGCGCCTGCAGCCCTCACAGACGGAGTGTCACTGCACCCCCAGCCCGTCCCCGCAGCGCCCGGCCAGCGCCGCCGAGGCCCCGCCACGGGGCACGCGGAGCTCTGCCTGGCTGTAGCGCCCGTGGGAGCCCGAGTCTGGAACTTCTGGCGGGATCCATAGGATGCCGAGAATCGGTTCTGCAGCACCGACTTCAGCATCACGGGGATTATTTCTGTATTTCAGTGACGGTTATTGCGCAGCAGATTTTGTCAGTGGCAACACACACTTCATCGAGGAAGGTCATGAGGGCAGCCGGAGGCTCTGGCAGCCGTACAGCCATGCTGAATCCTCACCTCTTCATCACCCCTGGCAGAGTGGTATCTGTTGCAGTTACCAGTGTTAACTATGACCGTCAGACGCTAACCAGCGCACACACACCGCTGTGATGGTTTGTACAGATCCCTTCGCACTGTTAACGGCCAGGACCGGAGCCCGAAGGGTACCGCTGCCTCGTTCTCAAGTATCGCGTAATAGAAAATCTACAGTGGCACCTCAGCGATCTATTTTGGCAACATACCACGTCTTTTTCCACCAACACAGAATGAAGGAGATATAAATATAAAAGCAGGAACAAAGTCCATGGAGCCTTGTTCTACTGAGGCTTGCGGTGTCTGATCTGGCAAAGTCACTGCGCCTAAAACAAGCCGAGTCAGAGATGTGCCAGCAACGTTATGCTTCCCCCCACAATGGAGAGGAACCCAGATGTAAGGCTCCTTGGAAATGATTTGTTAATGCTTCAACTCAATCACAAACCTAGAACCATCAGCCATCAACCGTACCCTCGAAGAACAGCATGGCTCTCTTGGTGCTGCCATTAGGATGAAACGTGGAACTCAGTTCCTGAGTTCGATGAGTACTGATGTAGGTGAATATCTGAAACTTGTAAGGTTTACTTGGGGCTCTTAAATGCCTGTAATTTTTCCCTGAAATTTCAAAAATCTTTAACTCAGAAAAAAAAAATAAAAATCAGATTTTGACACAGGCTAACTGGTGGTCTTTGGGTACAGGACAGAATTTCGGTTCAACTTTCTCTCATGCTGGTAACCTGGCCCGCTGGGCGAAAGCGAGCTAAATGATCCTGGTTCAGACAATTCCTTCCCACCCTCCAGGTCAGACCAGGCTGCCACACGGTGCCATGGGGGAGGAACAGCTCTCGGAGCAGGGGAAGAACCACCATGCGGTGTCTGGGATCAGCAGACCCGGGTGGTCACGCTAGAACGGCTCCGAAGGTGGCAGTTTCAGTGCTTTCACGTCCTTTTCCTGGGAGCATTCAAAGGAACGCTGCCGTGACTAACCTGTCTCTAGAGAACAAACTATAGGAACAACTAGACATCGTGTCTCGATTCTGGTTTTTCTTAAAAGAAGCATTTTATAAGTCACTAACCAGACTTAGACTGTGGCTATAGCTTTTCAAGGTTTCAAAATATTGCGCATCGTGTGGTAGCTTCACAGAGATGAAGGAGGAAAAACCTCGACACTTCCAGAGATACAGCTGGAGACGTGAGCGCCCTTCTACTAAGGTAATGCTGCCCACAAGGCTTACAGGTTTCAAAATTAGTACAGAGCTCTAACGTGATGAAGAGTACTCTAAAATGACACTAGAACAGAACACAAGGGAGGTGTTTGGTCTTTACCTCCAGATAAAAGGAGTCCCGAAAAGCCTGATCAAACCAATGCAGGGGTTTGCGTTACCCCGAGAGCAGAACTGAAGTCTGAGCTAATGCCAGTAAGGAGACCTGGAACAGAGGAAATCCTGTTGGATATCCCTAGTTCCTCTTTTTGATCCTCCTGAGGATTACAGCAAAGATGGAATAGGAAGCACGTGAAGGAGGCTCCTGAAAAATACTCATACAGAAGGGAATTCTTCTACAATTCAGGAACAGAAATTAACGTCACTTCATGGATTTCCCATAGGTCTGTTTGAGGAAACCTCCCCATTTGCCACACGTGGGGAACACAAACAGCGCCCTGGGCACTACAGTGCCCTTCCACGTTAAACCTTCTTCAAACTCAGACTTTCCAGGAAAACGAAGACATGAGAAGTGACCCGCTAACACAGCACTCCTAACAGTAAGTGGTGACAAAGCACTGGTGCAGCTGAGGATGGTAACAGCATGTAGTTACTTTATGAGAAGAAAACTCCAGTGTTAACACTCTGCTCTAATTTTGGTCTTTCTGAGCTTCTGTGACCTTCCTACCATACAGGCAGATTCTTCAGTCCGTATCTGAAGGGCATGAGACAAACACCTCTGACAGCAGGAGGAGGCCCAGAGATCTTCTCAACACCTTCCTCAGGGTTCGCAGCTCTTCGGAGAGTCACTGCCATGGAGGATGGTGGCTCATCCTGGCAGGGCTCTCGACCCACCCTGAAGCTCTGCAGACGCTTGACACGTAAAAGCTCCAACAGCACTGACAGGCTGTGGAGGCCCCAGCGCCACACGTGAGAGCAACCTCACGCTGGGCCCTGAGGGGCAGAAGCATCCTTTTCCATTTCAGTCCTCATTTTTTGATGTAGTTCATTCCACATGACAAAGACATCCTTTTCTTGGGAACAAAAGCAGCTACGATGGACTTACTCTCAACATCAGTCTTCTGCTTGCAACAGAAAACACAGGTTTCCAGAAACACCTGATTTCCATACTAAGGGGCACAATTGTAAGGTGATGAAAAATGAAGTGGCCTTGATAAAGAGCTACTAATTCTGACTGGCTACAGCAGTTTTGTCCCTGCAACAAGGACCACAGCAGAAAGGATGTCGCTCTCCTTCCTCCTCTTTCCAAAGAAAAGAGACAGTGGGTAAAAGGAAATGTGGTCTCTATTCACAATCAGCAAATAACAGCTCTGAATGCGAGAATTCAGTTTTGCTTATTTAAAAATGTTTCAGTGGGGCAAGGAAAAAAAACAAATTACGACCCCTGATTTCATCCCTGTTTCCTGCGTACACCAGTGCGGGGGTCTCGACAGCGGGGTGCACGCACCCCACAGGGTGTGGAAGGCATTCCACTGCAGCACAGGAAGAAATTATTTTTTTTTACCATTAATAAATAACATAAAATATATTTTTAGAATAGGATTTACTTAATCTTTTTCTCATCCTTTTTTACTTTCTATTTTGGATATGTTTTATATATACACTATATATGCAGTTTACATGTACTATACATGGTTTATATACGTCCTATACATTAGGACAGTACCATATGTATATAATGTATAAATAAATAAATAGACATATGTGGGAGGGTGTGCTCAGAAATGTTCTTCCCGATAGGTGTGTGTGCTCAGAAATGTTTGGAGACCACCGCACTAGAGCGCGGCTTTCACTAGTGGCCAGAGGGTTACCAATGAAACAGAGTCAGTTTTCTCTACAAAGGCCTGCGATGGATCAAAAAACTGGAAGTCCTCACACTGCGTTTCCTCCACACCCTCAGAGCCCACATGTAAAAGATCATGTCTGTTTAGTGCGCACACAATCCTTCATTCTTCAGAAGAAAAGCTGAAGTCCTTTGACTCTGGAGGAGGATCTGCAGTGTAACCACCACTGACACTGAAACGGCCGGGTCAAAAGCGCCTCGTGCAACACTGAAGAGGTATTCATTTACACTTTGAGAACTTGTCTCTGTGGTTTTGGTTTCTTTCTTGTTTGTTTGTTTTCTTTTTTCTTTTTTTTTTTTTGCTTTCTTCTTAAACAGATACCACAGCAACAGGAAAATCCTCCTCGCTTCTACCAAAACCAACGCATGCCTTAACCGCGCTATTGTAACGAACGACAACTTTCTTCTGGATCTACTGAATTTAAGTTCTTCAACAAGACGAGTTTTTCAGACACTTGAGGCCGTTGATAACTGCGCCCCTTCCCAACGTGCTGCCCCCGAGCACGGAGGGGCAGCGTGTGAGGAGCGATGCGATCACACCCTCGAGCCCGCAGCGCGACGGATGCGCGGAACAATGCCGCTCTGAGCGCGCCCTGGGCCAGGTTTCGTCAGGGCTTCCGAGAGCCGCCGGCACCGGACACTCACCCAGGCGATTCGCTGCTCCTTCCCGCTCTCCGCGCGCACGGCAGGGCTGCTCTGCACCTCTCCGTCGGGAAGGTGAAACGCCGTGTGTTCGACTAGCCCGGGATCACTGAGTCCGGACGCAGACGCTGGATTTGTTTAAGATGCCAAGGACGGGTTAAAGCGTTTTATTGGGATTTACTCCACAAGCCTGACGCCAAAAATGAAGCATCTGATGCTGAGCTCATGCATCGCTGGTAACAGCGTGGATGTGTAAAAGGAGTCGGAGGAAAAGTCAGCCCCGTTTGGCTGAGCTGCAGTGAGACAATAGCAATACTTACGCTCTGAATGCACTACTGACCAAGTTTCAACAACCAACGAGCATTAAACTAGAACCACAGTGCTTTTAGGCACAGATAATGTATCCTGTGCTCCACTTTCTGCTTAGAGAGAAATTAAACATAAATATAGTTTGTGCTGGATGTGGTTACTGCCCTAATAGCTGTGCTGCAACCGCTCTGCGCTCAGATCCAGAAGTCCTGTTCTGCAAAAACCACCGAAGGAAATGCCAGTTGTCCACTCGGATAAATAACCGCGGGTGAACAAACATCAGGGCACAGACGAGGCGCCCGAACGGTTGAGCACCACATTAGTCCTGGCGGACGCTGCTCAAGGGCTTTCACAGCCCCTGCCCATGTGCTCCAGAGAGAAAGCGGTTACACGGGACGAGGAGAGCTCACAAGCCTGTATTTGACTTTAAGCATTTAAATTCCAAGAGTTTAACAAGCCTTTGCTGTAAGTGAATCAGACAACAGAAGTACTGAAATAGAAGAACTATTCAGAAGTACTGAATACTTAAGGTGCATATAATTACTTTTTAAAAAGCACTTTAAGACACTTAACAGACCTTTTTCCTGACCTTAACAGAACTAGAAGGCGTACTGCACACAAACTCTTCCTACCTGAATTTAAGTACTGCAACTCTCAACTTTTTGCTGTTCCTCTAGGAAACTCTTATGCACTTCATATTTACAGTTTTTTAAAATGTAATTTATGTTTTGTTTGATTAAACCTTTTTTTTTTTGTTTCAGTGTTGAATTTTAAACAGTAATATTCTTTAAAATGTGCAGTTATTTAATTCAGCTCAATAACTTCATGTGTGGAACTGAAACATTTCTATTAATCTGAGAAAGCTGAAACATATTTGAAGTTGTGATTTAAGTCATTCTTTTCTGATAAAGACTGAATATCTAACCGGTTCAGCCTACGTAGCTCAGGTGAAAGTCCCTTATACTGGTCACTGCGGTAGAGTTATGATTCTACTGGGCAAACTTACTGAATATACTTTCCATATTGCAATTCAGGGCAATAATTTCTGAAATATTTGATTCAGGTTTTCCCCCTTCATCTGGACAAGAGGAAGGGATGTCTGAATCGATGATTAAAGGGCTGGCTGCAAACCAGATTCTGCTTCTACCTAGCAACACTCAGAAAAAAACAACTAGTCCTATCGCTGAAAAAAATTATCAATGCCTCATTTAAAATGTGCAACCAACCAAATTTCCTGAGCAGTGTGGTAGCTCGTTGCTCCTTTAAAACCAAATAATACAGACACTCTCTCTAACTCCCAGTGTCTTTCACTAGGCTGTAAGCAGAGAGGAAGGAGACAAGAAAAGCAGTAAAACGTGACATGGGATGTTCTGAACCCTTCACTGGGGCACCGGCAGGGCACCGGGAAGTGGAGCCACCCCAGATCGCGCCAAGATCAACCCCATTTGTAATAGTCTCGAGGAGCAGCCAGGGAGTGGAAACACATGGCAAACACTGCGAGAGATGCTCGTGAAGGAGACGGCAGCATTGAACACGCAGCTTCAGGAAAGACCAACGAGACTTCAGAGGGGAAGACAGAAGACGACTCATGTCTTCGGCCGGTCGGGAGCCGGCCAGGAGCAGCACCCGCACTGGGGCTTGCAGAGGCTTTCCAAGGACAAGTCCTCTCTTCTTTGTTGTATCTGCACGGTGGAGTAACACCCGTGCCGGGCAGGTTTCACCTGGCGTGGGTTTATCAGACACGGCCCTCCCAAAAGCCCTTAGCACAGGAGGGCTCTGGTTCTGGATCAAGCCCTCGATGTCTTCACCCGAGTCTCAGAGACGCCACGGCTGCAGAAGGTGTTTTTGCTGGAACCACCGCCCACAGCAGGGACCGTGGTCAGTGCTGGTGAGGAACTTGCACCTGAGCACACCGCCAGCGCCAGGCAGCCCAACGCACCACGGGCACGCACCCGGCGCCACGCCCGCCACACACTCCGTTCGGGCAGCTGTGGACTCTCACGGGGCTCGGCCTCGACGCCGAGCACGTGTGGTTTAGAAAAAATGATCTGACTCTGTTCCACCCGTTAAAAACAGACTTAGAATATTCCTCCCATATACTCACCTCCTAGAATGAGGGCAAGACCAGAGGCAAGAAACTGCTAAAACGTTACCACTTCTGGGTGGCAGTTAGGACCTCTGCTAAGAACAACCTCAAATAATCCTACTGCAACTCCTCGACAAATCAGCAATAAAGAAATGCCAGGATGATAGAGTTTGCCCCTCCTTTTACTGTAAGTCAGTGATTCAGAAGATCCAGTATGACTGAATTCAGACATATTTTGCATCTACTGAACAAGTTTGAAAGTGATATATTTATTTTCAAGGAAATGTGAAGACAGTATATTTGAAATTCATTATTCGTGTATTTGCTTTAGTTTAGTCCTGTGTTCATATCAGACCAATAGCTCGATGATGCAGTAGGAAAAATGTGATCACATTACTACTATTTTTTTAAGAGAAGTGCAGAAGAAAGTATAAGGGAAAGATAATCTGCATTTTGTTACCCAGTAAGACTGCTCGTATTTTAAAAAATGAAAATGCAGTACGAAAGCAGAAAGCCACCTACTCAACGTAAATGCATCCAAGTAAACAAATGAAACAGATTACATCACTCACCAGCAACATTCAAGAGCTAAGAAAATGAGTGGGCCAACCACTTACTGTTAACCTGAGGAGGGAATGCACAACCAGCCTCTCTCTCTTGGAAACATAAAGAATGATAAATTAACTGGTCGCTTGAAATGAACATATCTAAGGAGTTGTAGAAACACTCGTTTCCTTTTTCTGCCATTGTCTCTGATGACATGCTCTTTGAATTACATACCTGCCTCCAGCCTTCATTATTTCTATGTTTCATTATAATGAAGATTATACTTTGACTTTCAAGGCTGCTTGCCATTATAAAATCCTGCACAAGCTTCCTTCCCCTTGCAATCCTACAGAAACGACACGCAATTCTTCCACGTATTTTTTTTACCCACATCGCCACCCCCTGCCACCACACAAAACCCCCACGGGTGTCAAGAACCCAGGGCCCATCAAGCCCACAGAGGTGCCACCACTGTTACCACTTTCAAAGGGAATGCTTAAACTGGAGCATCGCGGTGACCTGCAGCAGTGGACAAACAAGTGAAAAATGGGAGCTGCTTAAGCATGGGCAATATTTGCACTGTTAAAAACATACAGAAGTGCTGAAATATCCAAAATGGGTAATTTTTCAGTCAAATCTCCAATTACTTTATGAAGTGCACATGCAACTTTCCTTTAAATTCCCCCTAATGTTGATCTGTACTGTAACCCCGAGAGGACTCCCCACATGACTGACGCTGCGCGCATGCCCCAGTAAGTTGCCAGGGCCGTGCTCTCACGGTGACGGTGACACACCCTGAGCGAAAACCACGGGCTGGACTGTGGCCTCCTGCTGCTGCTCCTCCGCCTCCTCTGGCAGAACGGACGAGCCCCGGCGCCGGCACCGCCCGACAGCGGAGGATGCTCTGGGCGTGTGGGCGCTGCTGGGCGGCACATCTGGGTCCACACCCAACGTGGGCGGCACATCTGGGTCCACACCCAACGTGGGCGGCACATCTGGGTCCATACCCAACACCGGGAGAACAGCTGGCCCCACACCCAACGCTGTGTGGCACATCTGGCTCTGCGTTCCACCCCGGGCAGCACATCTGGCTCCGGGCGTGCCCCTTCCAGAGCTGCCCCGGACCACGTCCTGCCTGGGGCTGAACCCAGACGGGGGAAGTGCCTTTGCCGCCCCGGCCACAGCGGCTGCGCCCGCGGGCAGGGCCCGGCACCCCTCGGCGAGGGCGCCCAGGGATGCTTCCGCAGGTCCAAGGCCTGCTGCGGGCAGACATGGACGGGGGGCCGCGTGGTCACCAGTTAATCTCCTGTGCTGACCTCCTCGCGCTTTTGCTCAAGCTTCGTGCTTTGAAATGGCGTTTCGTGCAAGACTTAAGGTACAGTTATCATCTTGAGCATCTACGGCTTCGACAAAAAAATCAGTAGGGTTCCTGTTTACAAAGAAAAGCAGCACTCAACTATTTTGTCAGGAACACATCTTACCTGCTGCGATATACTATCTGTTTAGAGCAAGGCAGGTACTGTAGCAATCCCCCTGGGTGACTTTGGGCACAGTTTCCAAAGCTTTCGCACGTGCCTGCAGGCTTTATTCGTATTGAATAATATAGCCTCCCTTTTTTCCTTCTTTTTTTTTCAATTCAGCTATTCTTGCACTCAGACAAATTTTTAAAAATTAAGTTTCTGTAAACACAGTGTTATCTTAATAAGTTCAAATATTATTAGACTATTCCCCAGGGGAAGAAAAGCAATATGTTCTAAAGCAAGTGGCTGTACATTTTGCAGAAGGTGGCTATTCTGAAATTAAGAAATGCAAATGATTCTACAGTTTATGTGCCTCAAAGTAAAAATAATGATATTAAATTTTAAAAAGGTAGCATAAGATATTGCTGCTTACGCAGGAGCATCAGGATGCCAAGGGACCCAGAGCGATCCTCGGTCTAAGGTTTTCAATGGCACAGACTAGTGATCACAGGATGCTGGTGATACTCTCCAGTTACCCCTGGCAACCCTTCTCAACTGTAACGATGCTGCCCTACAATAGCTTTCACTGGGCAGCTTTCTCTTCACTTAGCTGAATGCTTTGGGACCATCTGCGTCGGAAAGCATAAAAGGCCAGCCTGCCTGTGGGCCCGTCACTCTGAACACCACCTCTCTGACCCCGATTAAATACAACTTTCAATCCCTTTTGTCCTCCCTGTTGACTTCTCCTATTAAGGGAGCCCTTTGACAAAGAAAGCGGAAGAGTGGACTAAGTGCCCCCAAGAAAGGTGATGTCTGATACTGCTCAACACAAGGATTAGCAAGCCAATACATAACAAAAGCAAGTTTGGGGGAGGGGTAAAGAGGAAAAGAAAAAAATGGTTTTAGCCAGGTCTTTGACTAATTCAGTAGGTACACAGTTCAACAAATAGCTATACAAGAGGCCTGCTCCGAAAGAAACAACTACTGGAGAACAATAATTTGAGGAGATACCTTTCAGCATTATGACACAAGGCCATGACATTGACAAGAATGGTGGAGATATCATTTGCTACCTACGGTTTTTTAAACGGAATTTTGTGGAGAGGAAAGGCACCAAGAATACCCGAGAAGTTGCTTTAAAGCCAGACTGCTCCCTACAGAAGGGTCTTGTAAAATATCTTAACTTCAGTCATTCAAGCTAACTTTAAAGGCAGTAGGCTACAAAAACATGAGTGACAAGAACAACGCTGGCTAGAGAAAACCTAAATTATCTGCCACGCCAGAGCTGATTGTCTCCAAAGGCATACACCAAAAAACTACCTGCTTTTTGGAATGTGCGAAGCAGCTTTGTCAAAAAGAATAAACAGTTCTAATCTGCCATATTTTCAGCTCGAAAAGATGTGCAGTAGCGATGGGGTATCCTAACGTAACACATCCCCTGTGTGGGGGGGGAAAATGTGTGGAAACGACTGGAAACGGACGGTCGGTCTGGGCAGCGTCTGAGAGGCTCCAAGAGCACGGAGGCGCTGGGAGCAGGAGCAGGGGGAAGAGCAGAGGGCCAACGGCGCCCGCCACCTGCCCTGGCCCCCGCGGGAGAGACCGGCCCCCGGCCAGCGTGACCAGCAGCCAGAGGAACAGCCGGGAGAGCGGGAGCCTCGCTGCGCCCCGCCGCCACACTGACAAGGACGCGGCCCCAGGAGCGCTCGCCCAACGTACGGGGCAGAAACGGTTACGAGATTATCCCACGGGAAAGGTCAGGAAGGGCCTCAGCGCAGAAGGGGTCTCCACTGAAGAACCTGAAGTCAAACTGAAGGGACTTCTGTAGAGTGAAGTAGCGGAAGGGATCATCAGGGATTTTATTTCCAGAAAAAAAGATATTGAAACCGGAGAAGCGACCAGAAGAAAAAAACAATAGTTGGAAACCCATACACAAAACAAACCTTAAAAGAATTCTGGGAGCAGACCTTATTTCTAACCCCCAAATCGGCAGTGATAGGCTAGGGAAGCAAGCAGATCAGACCGGCCCACAAAAATGTCAAAATGCAGCAAATCTACCTGCTAGCATATTACGAGGGATTACAGCACAACTGCTTGCTAGCGCAGGTTTTTTTCACATGACAGCTTAACAACATCTCTCCTTTCGTCACAACAGCTTTGCCTCCCAAAGCTCTGAAGTTATATCCATGACCCTTCCAGCTGAGGACCAGAAAAGACGTTCTCCAGACCATGTCAGGAACGCTTAATCTTGTGGTGTTTGTACAACGCATCATGGTGGAAACCCTCTTCTTCTCAATCCTCTTGGTGGGGCAAATCATTGCAAGGAGCAAATCTTTTCAGGGATTAAAAAGCAAATTGGACACATCATCAAAGCTGCGTTCACTTCCCAGCCATCCGGAGAGTCTGATTTTGTTATTTAGAACAACATAAACTATTGGCAGAGGTCTTATCTAGGCAAGTTCTCCAAATGTCCTCACTGAAGCCTGATCTGCAGAGGCATCAGCGCTGCTGCCCCTACCTGATCCCCCTTATCCAGCCCGCTCCTACCAATTCCAACCAGGTTGTTGACCCTTATCTTGTTAAATAAGCAGCTGATCTCCAGGCTGAGCATTCTCATACTGCCTTCAACACTGCCTACCCGTATGGCATTTTAGTGCACAAACGACCGTTACAAACATAAGGCCATTGGTGGTCCTGACCCTGAGAACTGCTTCTGCGTTACAACAGGCAGAAATGGGATGAAAGCATGAGGAATGGGCAGAATGTCTCCAGCTGCCACAGAACAGCTACAGAAGGAGATACAAAATCTGCAGTTTTTAAGATGAAATTACAAGAGGAGATGTGCCACGGGGGTTGGCCCAGGCCACAGAACAGGAGGCTCCCATCAGAGGAGGCTTCTTGCCTCTCTGGCGATGAGCAGCGTATTCACACATTGCACCAGGGAGCAGCGGCGTGGAACTTCTCCTCCACTGGAGTGGGGAGGGAAGAAATGGGGACACATCAGCCATGGCAGGTACCAAAATGGGTGGCATTAGCCAAAACCTGCACGTTCCCCTCCGGCTCGGCGGCACAGGGCCTGCGGTAGGATCTCACGCGCAGATGGATGGAGAGGACAAGGCACACTGTGGCAGTTGTGGACAGAAAAACTGATTTATTCATTCAGAATATGCTAACTGTACCCTTATAGCACTCCCTCTTTTAAATAAAAGGTTAAAATTGTGCTTGCGTCAGGGAAAAACCTCCCTGTCTGCAGCAGGGCCGGAGTTTCACCAACTGCCGGCTCATGTGGGCCAGACCAGCACTGCACCATTCTCCAGGGAAGCCTTCCTCTCCCAAAACACGTGCCCAGCTATGCCCACCCCCTTAAAAATACCGCCTGCAGCACCTCGTTTTGACTCCCAAACCGCACAGCAAACCACCAAGCAAAGCGCGTCGGGCGCTGCCTGCAGGCACCCCCGCGGGGCTCTGCACGGGTCCCAGACACCGCTCGGGCACCGGCCTTGCACCCACCGGGCTTTTGCTGACAGCTTTATTAACATCAACCACGCGCCTTTTAAATTTCCTATTGAAATTTAACGTTATATTTGGCACAGTCAATTTAGACTACAGATGTATTTCCTTCTTCCTCTTTTTGTCTTTTTTGAAAGGGGGGCAAAAAACATCAGTAAAGTCCCCAAATGGGCGCTACTGAAAATTAGTATTTCTCTATGCACTCAAGAAAGTAATAGATGGGAACCTGTTTCTAATAGTTTTACTTTCTGTGTTATCTGGAGAAAAACAGATTCATACATACAAAGTGGACTGTTTCAGAAGATAGTGCTGTGAAAAATGAAAGACTGTTCCAAAGTAAAAAGTGATTATTTCAGATGAAATGAGAAGCTCCAATGTCAACCCTACTGCCTGAATCAGCAAAAAATCAAAGCTTTGCATAGAATAGGAAATTGGAGATTTTCCTTAAATTTACATTTCTTTTTGCTGAGCACATTTTTGCTTAAACGTGAAAGAACTTCTTAGAGACACTCCTAGTTTCAGACATTGCTTTTTGCTACGGTGCTGTAAAATGCTGCCGCCTGGGACTGGAATTCCATTAGTACAATTGGAAGAATTTATGTATTAATGCTAGATATGAGCCACAACAGCCATGGAAGCCAGCTATTTTTAAGACATGTCTATGGATAACATCATCCAAATGAATTTTATTTTTTTTAAAAAAACCAAGATCTCCTCAGCCATATGGACAATTGTCCAGCAGAAAACCTGAAGTCACATAACCTAAAAATATAAATTGTAGTTTCTGGAGGCAGAATGCATCAGAAATATAGGCAAAATATCAACACATACATCTCTGATATTCTGTGCACTACTACAATAAAATCAGGGAAAACTGAGTCTAGGAATTTAATCATAAAGCGCTGTATGATTTATTAAATAAATAGTGATACATACCATTTGTATTCCATGTATGTATTATCATAATTACGTAACTAAAAACCACATCGTTTTGATGTTACAATCTACCTATAAGAGGCTCCTACTCAAGACTACCCTTGTGATTCTAAGCCTCAAAAAACTTGCATTGAAAAAAGGTGATAAAAATTTCCCTGATCAGTTAGAAAATAGCTTTGCTGTATTCCTTAAGTGCCGTATCTTACTGAAGAAACGCCGGGTATCCTCCCTCATACCAGAGTGGTCGTACCCATCTCTGCTCTAACAACGCACAGACTTATCAAGAGAAACTTTTGGTGAAAATTGGAAACTCTGGGCAACACAAGAAGCAGCAGCAATATGATTATTATCTGCAGGATAAGATGATAAAATGGTGTGTTTGTACTGCACGACCAGTGACAATTCCCCAAGACAGACCAGACGCTGTAAGCTGTCTGGTTTTCAAAAAATTTCAAAAAATGAAGGATCCTCAGCCAGCACTATGACCCTAACCTTTTGAAAACCAGCCCTTCTCCTGCAGCAACTGTTTTTTCCAGTGACCATTCCTGAAGCAGCTGCTGAACTTCTGGAAGAAACACCAAAGTAGGGGGGAAGCCACCATTTGAGTTGCACCTAAAACCACCGGGATGACACAGCGCATCAGAGTCTCCTCTCGCGAAGAAACCCCACGGTTGGCCAGGGGAAGCCAAACCTGGGTCACCACCCTGCGCTGACGGCACCCGCTGCCGATGGCTCTGGCCATGCCCGCAGAGCATCTGGCTGTGGGTCCACGCTCTCCTGAAAAGGTCCTGCAGAGGAACCGGCCTGGCAGAGGCTGAGATCAGACTCTTCCAGCACTGGACTCGCCGGGCACTAGCTGATTGCCAAATCATTTGAAATTGCTTTGGCATGTGAGTCGCTGCTCCCTTGCGTAAGCAAACTTCAGTAATCCTTCAGGACAGAGAATATGCTCGCATTACACTTCCTTGAATAGATTAATAATTTACAGAAAATACTGCTGTATGAACTGCTGATTCATCCACAGCAACAAATATCCACAGTGGAATCTTAAACTAGGGGCACGAAACCTACATTAATCAAGATCTCTTAAAAATTCAATGAATAATTGTATTAAAACTCAATAGAAATAAATCTGCTCTGTATTTGCGTCTCTGCTTTGGCACTGTGTGTTAATTTGTGTATGATGATCTCTCTCTTGCTGGTAACCAAGTATTTTAATTTTGTTCTGGCTAACAGAAATGCAAATGACCAGACTGTGGGGCACCAACGTCTGCAAAGTAGATGGGCGATCCAAAAGAAAGGAAAGTCACAAGGAAAGAGCAAAGATGTCACTGTGAAAGATGAGCAAGAAGAACAGGCACAAAGCAGTCACAACTATGAAAAATACAGTAAAAATACAAGAGGTGCTAAAAGTGTTTTTTCTGATTGTTGCCATCAAAAGTGCTGCTCTCTATTAGTAAGTGACCTGGCTGGGGCTTAAACTAATTATTCTGTGCTTAACAGAGAGAGTTCTTTCCATCATGCACAAGATTCAAACAAATAATTTAAGCACAACGAACACATATAAGTTGCCATCAAGATATTTTTTCTTAAGACTGTATATCCATCTTCTTTTTAGAATCCGCATACAGGTTTGTGGCAATAACTTGTATCTAAACCCAAATAATAATATATTACTATTTTTAAAGTATTTAATGAAACAGAGTGGTTGGAGGGCAATCGTACACGTGGAGAGGTCACTTCCACACAGATTTCATATGGCAACAAACCAGAAGAGCAGACAAGCGAAGTACAAGCCTGACGGTGTTCTCTCAGTTTCCTCTTTTTCTTTAGAGAAACTCTGGCCCGTCCTCCACCGGCGCTGAAGTCATCAGGGAGATAATGCCATCCACTGCGTCCTGGGGCAGCCCAGACCCCCGAGGCCTCGACACGCAGGGGCTCCACGGGACCGGCGGGGGGGCAGCGAGGCTGCGGGACGGGGACGGGGACAGGGCACGGTGACCTGGCTGCGGGATGGGGACAAGGGACGGGGACGGGGACGGGGACAGGGCACGGTGACCCGGCTGTGGGATGGGGACAAGGGACGGGGACGGGGACAGGGCACGGTGACCCGGCTGAGGGCTCGTCAGGGCGGGCAGCGTCCGAGCAGGCAGCTGCGGCCCCTGGGTCTGGCAGGCACAGGCAGGGCTTGAAGGCTTGAAGGCACGAGGCCAAGGAGGGCAGCTGGAGCCCCGCGGAAGGTTCTGCGGGAGGTTTGGGCAAGAGGGAGGCGAAGGCAGGTGGTAAAGGTGAAGCAGGCGAGAGGCGGAGGGAGTGCAACCGACCGGCGGTGCCGAACGTGCCGGGTCTCCTCAGACACAACCCAGCGCCGACCCTCACCGTGACGTGCGGCCCGGGAGGGCTCCGGGCGCGGGTGGTGGGATGTCGGTCCCCAGAGGCGCAGCGAGCGCGGCGGCTCCTGCCCGACCTGCCACCGCGGAGCCAAGGGACGCCAGGCCGAGGGCAGGAGATGATGGAGCTCATGAGGGAACCACCGCTCCGACCCTCCTGGCGCACAGACACCGCTGCTCCAAAAACATCTTCGGGGCCGTGGGACGGGGAGCAGGCGGCTGTGCGCCCGAGGAGGGTCACTGGGGCAGAGGGGACCGGGCGGGCAGCCCAGGAATGTTTCCCTCCTTTCATGTGACGTAACGATTTCGTGGGACGGGGCAGGTGCCGGCAGAGAAGCGACGTGACGCCTCTGGAAGCGGCTGCCCCCGGCCCGGCTCTGGCTCGGAGAGGAAGGCACGTGGTGGGACCACCAGCCCCTCCTGCAGCCTCTGGCGCTGTGAAACCAAAGTGCCACACCGGGGCGGCAGGACCGAGCAGGGAGCAGAGCTGGGTGCTTGGAGGGACAGCAGATGTTAAAATTACTGCGAAGGGAGGGAGCTCTCTGAAGCCTGGGCTGTGTTAAAATACTGAACCATTTTGCCTGTCCAGAGGAAGAGGAGGACGAGAAGCTTCAACCCTTTCGTCACTGAGCTGCAGCAAACCACCGAGGGGAAGATCCAACCCCCTCACCTCCCGCAGCGCCGGTGGCAGGAGCAGACCCACGCGCCGCTGCGGAGCTGTGACAAAGCCTCTCCAGCGCCCAGCTGAGCTTTGTAGAGAGAAAACAACAGTGTGCTCTCCCCCACAAACAGAAAAAAATCCCAACCCACCCAGAGTCAACCCCAAAGCACAGCTATGACTTCAGCCCACAGTGTCTAGACCTAGCAAACGGGATGTCCTTTTACTTTTTGTCTTCCAGCCTTGGAAACTCCACGAACTCTCCTGCCTGACGCAGCCAGCAGGAGACGCCGCTGTCATCGTCCCCCTCGACGTAAACCGCCAGGGCCAAGACACAATCGTCCCCCCGCGGAGCCGTGGGAACCGCGCAGGGACGGGCCAGGGGGAGCGCTTCGCCCCGCGCGAGGCTTCTGCGCCCGACAGCGCACAAGCAGGAGTCAGGACGGCGTAACAACTCCACAGGAAAGATATTTTCGTGGATGAAAATCTCCTTTTTCAATCACATTTTCACACTCCCAAAACGTAGTTCTCTGCAGGAGAACGGTGTCTGACAGGAACTCGCGGCACGGCTGTAATTTCGGTACGGAGAGGGGCAGAGGAGGCGTTGCCAGTGGCCTAGCTGGGAACAATGATAAACGGGGCAAGATGGCCCAAATCGTGCTCAAAAAGGAGTATTTTTCTACCCATGCTTCTTAAAGGTGCAACTGCACTGCGAGAATCCTCTCAGCGAGCACTAAGAGCGTGCCATCTGCGCAATCAGTTACCAAATCTCCGGCTCCGGCATTTCACAGCCGATGCTGTTTGCTGCCACATTCCCCCAGCAAATTTACCTCTGTGCTCTTTATTCCCATTCACTCTTCTAATGACACAGGCAGAAAAGAAAAGACACCAGCGTAACATAATTCAGACATTTTAAACTTTTCTCTCAACTATTTCTGAAACATATCTGTTCCATTCAGGCTTAGAAAAAGGAGATACAGAATGGGGTTAAGTGCATCTTTTGTCAGTAACCTATCTGCTCCCTGTGGTCTCGTAAACAAGCTGCTTTCTTTAGAAATACAGCAGACCTTCAATTTAAATTTATGGAAAGGCTGAACCAGAGGAGCCCGCACTCAAATAATTTTAATAACCTATTAAGTTGCGACTTCAGATTCATTTTATAACCATGATCCTCAGGGAACAGCACTATCAGGATAAAGATAGAATTTTTTTTCTTTTAAAGATAAATAGCATCATTAATCTGCAACATTTCTTTTCTATTATCTTTCAAAATGAGGAGTTATTTTGTTCTGATCTTGAGGTAATTAGCCTTCATTCACTAGCCAGAAAATGTCTGTGTTCTGAAAATTAAAAATGTGTCATTAAGTGGAATTTACCATAATGTCATTTATCTTTATATAGTTCATCAGTGACAGCAATGGGCCTGGGAATCCATCAGCTTTTACCAAGGAAGCATTAAAACAAATTGAAAAACAGAATAATCCCAGGCACTCTTTAACACAGTCAAAGCCATTTGGGTAATTAAATAGTGGTATTTAAAGTTTTAATTTAGATTTTCCCCTCTGTTCATCAGCAGTCAAATGAGATGTTCATATTCATAACTGTTTGTAATAAAGGGTTTCATAAAGCAAACGGAATATCAATGCCATTAAAATTAAAGAGAACACAGAGAAATCTTTCAAGTGCAAACAGGGAAGTTCATTCCTACTGCACCCTATTTTCTAAGATTACATCGGGAATAAACCCTCGCCGTACCTGGCTCGCTTTCCATACTAATAATGTACAAATTCTATGATGTTTGTGCTCCCAGTAGTTACAGCAACCTTCATTTACATTTCTTGTCTTGGAGTGTTTTGTTACACAGAAAAGCCAACTTCAAGAAGTGGTATAGTTTGCCTTCTGTTTCCATTGTTTTTCGATTGTTTGCATATTAATCTCAAACATCTTTTATCTTGTATGTTCAGCTCTTGAGAGGTTATCGTTCTGTTGTGCTCCTACAGCTTTCGCAATGCAACAACGTGCACCCAGGAAACTGGTATGTAGTATAAATAATGCTAACAATAATTATTTAGGGATGCCAACAGAATCACTAATGAGCAAACTGTACGACTGCAATCAACTTCAGGGAATTTCTTTTTTTTAATGTATACAGGCAAAACATGAAGGAAGTGTTTATTAAAGGCTAAGAGCACCCCGGTTCAACCCGCAGCAGCTGGGGCAGCGGGAGGCCGGTCGCTCGGCCCGGGCCGGCGGGGACGCCGGCAAGGGGTGGTTGAGCAGAGGGGGACCATGGAAGGCCATCAGCACCGCCCCACGGTCAGATAAGCCCAATTAAATCTTAACTGCAGGACACAGCTCTAGATTTGCTAATTATGGTTTAATTATGTTTAATTACAACTTCCATGGCAGGAAAACTGATGTACGAAAGCTCGCTAGCACCGCTCTTACTAGGTACTGTTACAGCCTGCTGCCAGGTTTTGCCAAAATTAAGCTAGAGAGATAAAATGAAGTAGTTCCTCATGAAACAGTTTCAACCGAAATAAGTCTGACAAGTGAAACTTTCAGCATATGTACGTTCTCACCAACGTGCTACCGGCCGGGACACAGCTATTTAAAATATGGAAAAAAAGCAGATATACTGCCTTCCGAGGGCAGCTGGACCTAAATTAGACCAAAACTGTCAAGTGTTTAGTGCATGATTTTTGTTATCCTCTTTCACATGGTAAAAAAATGTTAAAAGATTTTAGCTTGTTTTTGAATGAAAAGTCTAATAACTTTTGTTCACTCTCTTCTCAGTAAAGCAGAAACCCCGCAGATTATGACTCCACTTGCGAGGTCACAGAGACTTAGATGTACATTTTTGCAGAACCCCTGAGATGTTCTGGTTTTCAGTTCCAGAGCAGCGGGCAATATATTAGGCAAGAAACGATACTTTTATACAGCACTGCAAAGAAACGTTAGAAATCTGAGTGCCCCTGGAGCTTTTCATGTATGGAGGGGAACAATATAGAACAGCTTAGATTAGATACAACGTGAAATCAGCACAAGCTTAACAACTTGATAAATACCAAGACACTGACGATAAATCAGGCTGTAGTGTTTTCTGCTATATTCCTATTCCTCCTTTGCTGAAAAATATTGTGATTTTTGTCACACTTACAGTACAGAAAAGTTCAGTAACCACACATCTTTCAGGGAAGGCTGATCTCTAAAGAAGTAACCATGCTAGGATTTTAGTGGTGTAAATTTTCTGACAATAATGAAATACTCCTTTTAGTTATCCTTCTAAACTATCTTCCTAAACTTACTTTCCCTGGTAACCTGTCCTGATAAATGTTTCTGCGAACACCATTCTGGCAACTTTTGTTTTTCTTTGTTTTTAAATTTAACTAGATGCTGTGGAGTCAGCACTCTGCCCCAGCTACCTCGAGGCAGGGTCATCTTGGCGTTCTTGGACTTCAAGCCCTACAGCTCTGCTAGACTTCACTCCTTTTTAGCGGCTGCTTTTGTTCACCAGCCACATTGCCATTGTAGGAGATGAGGAGCAACTTTCAACTTGTGAAATTACTCCATTTCTAATTCCTCCTATCCAGGCAGTGAATAAATAGACCACTGCAGCTGATGTGGAGACCAAAACAAACCCTGGAGTTGACAGAACAAAGTCAAGTCATACACAAACACCACAGAAATACCTGCAGTACCTGCTAGAACTAACCGATAAACTCGCTTTTTAAAAATAAAGTTGGGTCGCCTAAAGCCCGGCACAGACTGCTTTTAAAGGCACACAGGGAAGGAAATAGCCAAGGAGGCGCAAAATTATCCCTGTTACACAGCAGCAAAGTAACTTAATGAAGAAGTGACAGGAGGTATTCCAGGTCAGCAGGCAGAAGCCCCTCTGCAGCATCCCCGCGGTGCCGGCGGGCTCCGGGAAGGAGCAGAGCCCCTCCATCCCACACCTTCCCCGGCAGCCCAACAGTGCGTGGGCACGGCAGAACTGAGATAAAGGACAAAACCGAGACACGCTTCTACTGGGAAAACTGAAGGATCGGAACATTTCCGTCTCCTCCTGCGCAGCCGTGGCGAGAGCGGAAAGTGGCATCTTTAAAGTCGCCCGGGTGAGCTAAGGGCGACTAGCAGCAAAGACAATACAAACGCCAACATGTTCTTTAAAACGATCTCTATACCGCAATTCTGAGCGGCAAAACACAATTAATACGATGTTTGGAGTGTGCACCTTATCCCCCAAACCACCGGCTACCTATTAGGGTAACAAAAATAGCCAGACTTTCGGTAATGTGAACTCTATTCTTGTAACATTTAACTTAACTTCCTGTGTCTTTGTGTTATTCAAGGAAGTGAAACTCATGCATAGCATGTTTATATTATTCCCCCTTATAGTAGACTTGCAGACAATGTCAGGTCTGGAGAGATAAGAGCTGCCTCTAGGACATGAATTCTCATGAGGATTAGACAGCCACCATCTGGGGCCTCGCGTTTATCTGCAGCAGCTGCAGCCTAAATATCGGCGCTGGATAAAAACGGGTGCTGGTCCTGAAGTGTTTAACAAGTTGCTGCAACTTGGTTTCAATTACAGTTTGCTGTTTTTTGAAAAAACAGAAGAATAAATAACAGAACGACCTCCCTTCTCAGAAAAAAAGCACCAAGGGATGCTCACCGCAGCTCTGTGACCTTCTGCACCACTCTCTGCCCTAAAGAAAACCCCGAATCGCTAGAGCTAAGGTGAACCTGTTTGGTATAAAGGCTTAACAAAAACCAGGACACGGCTAAAAGAATCCGTGTTTTCAGTACACTCGGCTACCCGCATTCGCTGAGAAGTAAAACTTCCAAATGTCTAAAATGGGTAAAACCGCAGGAGGGGCCGCAAGTAGAGGCATCTTAAATGTGTAGAGTTTTCCCTGCAAGTAAGGAATCAAAGATAACCGCCAGAGGTGTCTAACTATGACAGTCCTATCCAGCATGTTCTTCTGGGCACCAGGAAGAAACGGGGAAGCTGGCAAATCACTTGCACTTGTTCCAAGTTCAAGCCTGAAGACAAACAAACCGAGCACGTAATTGTCCTCTGCTGCGCTGGCCGGGCAGCAGAAAGAGCTCTTGACTAGACATTCCCGGCACTTTCTCCTCTAGTCACTCTTTTCTTCCTTACTTCACTTATTTTCTGCTGCAGCTGCATCTTGTTTTATAAGTCTGTTAAGCAAATCACGGGGCACTACCTCAAACCAATCAATAAACCTCACTAAAATATTTAAATTAATTTTTAAAAGGCAACCATTGCTGATGAAAAAGCTATCAAAAAGGTATGGAACAAAACAACCAGCAGCAGGAAGGAAAAATTCTGGTGTGATCTCAGGGCATGACTTTCAAGCTGGTGCTTCAAAATGCAGAAGTTTCACTGGCTTCTTAGTTGAGCCTTTAAAAAATTGACTTTTAAAAGAACGCTTTGGTTTTGTGACCAGGTCTGCCTCACTGCACGGCTACAACCGTGGAAAGGGCGAGTCCTTACTTCATTCTTGGCTTAGCTCTGCTTTGACACACGTGTGCACAGCCTGCGTTCCAGCGCCACCACCTCAACCCAGAATGAGGTTAAAGGTGCCAGTTTTGGGCCGCTGGAGGAAGGAAAGTGCCTCTCACGCCCCCTCTGCAGCTCAGAGTGGACGTGTGAGGGCCCCGGCTGATCGAACGCGGGAGCGGAGAACAAACCCCGGAGGGAGCCTCCAGCCATGCTCTGCGATTCTGAGGCAGCTTTGAGTTTGGACCAAAACATTCCGTTATGGAAGCTGCCGCTGTTTTCCTGAAGTTGGCTGGAAACATCCACTGTGTCCTGTACTGAGTACCAGGCAACGGGATGGGGAAGCCACCGAGACAAGGGCGTGCCAGGTCAGCAGTCAAGGATGAAGGGCGCAGTCTGACGCCTGGACAAGCCTCCGGCCGCCCCATGCGCTTCTCAAGCAGCAGCTGGACGACTCCTGAGATCTTTGAGCGGGCGGCACTGAGTGACCCCCCACTGCAGAAGAGGAGCTGCTTCACAGCCAGATGTGATGACGAGATATTTCAAAAACAGGTGCTGGGAACTACATTTCTAAATCCATATTAAACCTTTCAATAAAGCCAAGCCTAATCAAGAAAACAGTTTTAGACTTTTTTTTTTTTTTTTTAAATTAGAACAAGCTACAGATTTTGGACATTACAGCTGCACATCAGGGCACCCCATCTACCTTTTTCCTACCCAAAGCACCGGTACCACGGGTTGTCCAGGAAATGTGACTGACCCGGAGCGTCTGACCAGGCTGTGCGGTCACCCTGACTGACCACAGCCCATCCTCTGCTCAGCCAGGATTTGTTAGATCGCCGCAACGAACTGTCGGGCCGCTACTGCTGTGCAAATCCCATCCCACCAGCCGACGGAGAGGCGCCAAGAGAAACACCAACAGAAGATGTTTTAGGAGAGGGGGGGAGAAAGAAAACCTGTCATGGCCAAGAGACAGCTGGGATCTCAACGGGGCGACCGGACGCCCTTTGTCCGCTCAGGGCCCAGACGCAGCAGCTCTTCATGGCCGTGGCTACAGCACTGGCAGCAGGACCAGGGCCTCCTGCCCATCCGCTCAGGCGCAAACGTCATGAGCAATTTCCATGTGGAGAAAGTAACCAACCTCCTGCCCTCTGGACTAAGAAGCAGAGGGGTCTTCCAGGAAGAACGGCAAACCTTACGCTTCGACATGGCCATGGGGCACGGGAAACCTCCCAGAAGTGAGAGAGCTGTCCAGGGCAGTGATGAAGTTCATGGGACAAACTGGTTTGGGAAGAGCCTCAACCTCTCCAGCAGAGACAGTTTGGGTCAGGAGAGCCCAAAGACCAATTCCTGCTCTTCCAGGACAGGCCCTGCTCTCGCCCACCTCTGGGGACCATCCTCCCCCACCGCCAGCTCACTCCTCGACCAGCACCGCTCCCCCGACGGCCGCACCGGAGCGGGGCCAGGACGAGCAGCCGCGGCGCGGGGGATGGACACGACCCTGCGAGGAGCTCGGGTGCCCGCAGCGGCACGGACCACGGCCCCAGGAACGCCCGTGTCCAGATGCGCCCGTCTCCCTTCACATCGCAAAGGAGCCAGATCACCAAATAACAGTAAAACGTGTCAAACCACGGTGACATCTGTACAGTTAACAGCCCTTCTGAAGGGCCAGGGCTACCTGCTGCCTTCAAGGCATCTCGCATGTCACTTGGACTGCCTCTACATCAGCCTCCCTCTGTCCCTATCTGAGGCCTCATTTAACACAGCAGTTAAAAAGTATTTGAGATCACCATGAAGTATCGCACACCCCCTCTCTGAACCCATCTGCAAATTTTAGTTTTGTAAATGGTAACATTTAAAAGCATACAGACACACGCAAATTTAAATACCAAAAATTGAGACTCCAACTCCAGGAAATACTGATGTGTGCAATAATCTTTGCTGGTGATAAACCAAAAATAATTGTATTTCTGTAACAAATAACCCTGTATGTCTTACCTTTCTACCTGTTCTGTTCTTGCCAGACAGTCTGTGCATATGTCAAGTTTAACAGCCTTTAAATGTACAAGTATGGCTAAAAAAGATGTACTACTTTTGCATAGCTATAATGAAGATATTACATTTGACAAGAAGGTACTAAAAACTGAGTTGAAATTCTCTTGTGCCAGCAACGCACGTGGTACAGGAGAACAACCAACACACCCAGCTGCAGCTCCTAGTCCTCCCATCACTCTGGTCCAGCCCTACCAGACTCATTTAAAAAGCATTTCTGAGGGACTGGGATGTTGTCTGCAAACTGCTGACACCATCAGCTTTATACCAGCTGATAAACACATTCACTGGTCTATTTTCAACAATTTCCTCCTACTTGTGTAGCGTTTTAGAAGCAGAAAGGGAAAACAGGCAGACTGAAAAGCTGGCCATCAGGTTTCAGCATCAAGCACTTCAGCATTCAAAAACCGCTGCAATTTGATCACCTCTAAGCACCTCAGATGCTGCAATTCCTAATGTGTTTTCTGTTACTTTAAACATTTTCCTAAAACCATGAAATACAAAGGTGTAAGCGAAAGAGCACGAGGACAAAAGGTAGATCCCACTGTGTGTCAGTTTTATGCAAAGCAAATATGGTTGATTACAACCTCCCACTCTCATTTCTCAACCTGCACTAAACGATGCCATTAAAGGCCTTTTCAGTCGCCGAGAATGAACCGACGCAGGGAGTATGTGAGCAAAAAGCATGGAGTTTGCTGGCGGATGTTTAGCACAGCACGCACGGCCCGTTCTGCCAGGAGACACTGCTGAGACCCCCCGGCCTCCTCCCGCGGAGCTGCCGAGGGCGGCCCACGGAGGGTGGCCGTTTCCCTGGGGGACACAAGGAGTCAGGCCGGGTCAGGTCCCCCGGACGCGATGGTCTCCGCCGGTGCCCAGGTGTAGAAATCCTCGCTGACCAGGCGCCAGGCACGCTTCTCCCTAAAACCCCGGGTTTAGTCTTCCCGGGACGACCGTGGACGCGTCTGGGAACAGCCTCTGCCTCGGCCCCTTGGTCCCCACAGGGACCGGTGGCTTTGCCCTTGGCTGCAGACGGTGTCCCCCTGCGAACCCCGGCACCGGTGCGGCGCGTCCCCCGCGCCCCAGCCCGCCCCGGGGGTTTGCGGGGCCCGGTGGGGACCGGCCGCGCCGGGGACGAGCTTCGGCCACCCCGACCGGAGCTCCCGCGCTCGCCCTTGGACGCTCCCAAGGCCGATGAAGACGCAATTGGAATTTTGCTGGAAGGGGTTTTAACAGCCAGTAAACAAACGGTTCCCTGCTGCGTTTCTAACAGAGACAGCAGCACCGTACAGCGAGATCCAGAACATGTTCAGGGAGGTTAGCGGGGGGAAAAAAAACCCACAACAAAAAAACCCCAAGCATGACTGCTTTAATGTGAGTGAAAGGCAACGTACAATAGATACAGCAAGCTATGTACATTATTTTACCAGTCTGGGGCTCTAAGCAGACAATTATATGCTTAAATGTTAAGATTCCCTAAGCTGGCTTAGCAGTCGCCATAAAATAGTTTGAAGCGCCTGTTTTACAAGAAGATTGTCTGTTTAGAAGTTGAAGAATAAAAGGAACAGGAGCACAAAAATATGGTTTCACAGAAAGCAACAACTCCTCTGAATATAAGCAAATAGTGGTATAGAAGGGGTTTGCTTTTTTCCCCAAATGAAAGCAAGTTTATCAACATCATTAAAATTAAATTTCTAAATTTAAGTTGTAATTCCTTAAAATTGCCTGTTACACTGAAAAAAGAAAAAAAGGCTAAGTAGTGTCTCCCATGACTAAATGGATTAATTCTTTAGTACAACACAATTACTGCTCTCCACACAGTTTCACTGAACATCTAAATAAACATCCAAAGCTTACTTGACACAAATAAAAAGATCCATTCTACGGAATAACCCCAACGCTTAAATGTTGATGTTTTGTATCAAAAATAAAGAAAAGCTGTACAGGGAAATGGGAGAAGGAAAAGGGCATTTTGGGCAGGTTTAGGGGGTGATGTCTACTGACAAACGGATATCTTTGTTGAAGCCGCCCTGTTCACAGGCCCGTTTTATTTCGGGATGTCTTTCTCCAAGTCATTTTTTCCTGACACGGGGAGCTTAGCCTCGGCCCATCTGACCTTCCCGAGCGATGAAAGGACCTGGCCGGGAGGCGCACGGTGAGGAGGAGGAGGAGGAGGAGGAGAAGTCGTTGTGCACGTCAGTGCGAGGCCGGCGCCTGCTGCGGGGCGCCGGGGGTCCGGCCGCCCCGACAAAGGCCGGGCGGGGGCACGGCGGCGGCTCCGCTGCTGGAGGGGCGGCAGCGGCGAGGGCTGGCAGCGGGCGCGCTCCCACCAGCGCCCAGACCCACCGACAGAGCACACGGGGCTGGCCTGGGGTCTCGCGAGGCGGGTGCCCGCACCTCTCGGGGTGCTTCAGACAGGCGCGTGACAGAGCGGTTTCTGTCAGAAAGCAAAAGCTCACGAGCCGCAAACCACTCTGGGTGGAAGAACAGGAAAAGTTATCCCCAGCTTCTGAATCTCCCTAATTTCTGCCACTTCACAAAAGGGCCTGGGAGCCGAACACACAAGGCTTGTTCTGCTCCTCTCTTCCATGTGAAGGGCAGCAACCTGCCCCTGGCGTAGGCTAAGCTCTTAAGGCCTGGTTTACAATAAGCTACAGGGCATTAATGCCAAAACCATGGTTTACACTTAACGAGACACACCTTGTCACCCACACAGAAATTATTATCTCTTGTCCCTCTCTCAAAAATACGCTGCGTTTCAGCAGGCCAGCAGCACCTCCGTGACTGTTCAGCATAAACGGGGGAAAAAACAGCACTGTGCCTCAAAATCAGTGTAAAATTACAGCCTTTGAGGGTGTGATGCTTGATTAACTGTTGTGAAAATACAGCGATCAAAGAACGTGAAGACAAGCCGTATTTCTACATTACCACTGTATTTCTAACTGTTTAATAACGAGCTGGCACACAAATACGATTTGGCCCAGCACACAACTGTCCTCGGTACAGGCACGTTCGTCAGAGGCCGTGCGTGACACTGAACTCAGCACAGTTTCTTAAACCCCTCCTCTCTAACGCATTTATCAAAATTTCTAACAGCAGAACAACCCCTGGAAGAGTTTGGAAGGTTTTCCACTTCCCAAAGAAGATGGTTCAGACTCCAACAGGGCAACCACAGATGAAGCATCACCATGTCTCCTTGAATGACAATCAGTGACTGCAACTCATCACAAAGTAAACATAATCAGCATTTTAACGAGGACAAGGAGTACCTGGCAAGAGCATCTGTCTGTGCTGGCCATCTCTGACCAGCTGCTCAGGACAGGAGCACGGGAAAGCAGTGCACGGCTCTCTGCATCCAGCCAGAACCAAGGCAGATGGGGTACCCCAGAACCAGGTCTACTGGAAAGTGCCTTTTTTTTTTTCCACAAGAAGGGGGCAGATGAGGTTCTGAATCCTCGGTAATATGAAACCCTGAGAGGTTTATTGTTGTGTGACATTTTAACGGTTAAAAAGCAAACTAAAAAGCTGTGTTTTAGAAAGCACAGAAGCACAAAGGAATGCCTAGAACTATATTGTACTGAGGAGGGATGGCTTGACTTGGACCAGCGTTTTGATACTCGTTAAAAACTGCTGTACCACAGCTCCTGTCACAGCACCCTCTGCTTCCACTGCCCTTCCGCAAATTTCTGCTCTTTCACTTTGCTTACACCTCTAGACTGCAAATGAGGAATCACCTCTTCCCAAACCATTTAGTTTAGAGCTTCATATACTGCCAGACAGTAAAGAACTTTTATTCCTCTCGTTGCAGAGAAACACTGTTTTTTCCCTAGCTAATGGGGTACTTTCTAAGTCATTTTTAAAACACATCCTCAAGTACAGCAGCTTGCTGACACGAAGGTACAAACACCCTCCCTCTCTAATACAAATTGCCCTCAAACCAGCACCACCTTATCCTTGAAAGTAAGATGCTGAGCTCATCGGGTTTGTATCCTACACTGCTTACAGATTTCTTTAATTTCATTAATGACCATAAAAACCCAAAAGTTCTGTAGATAAGCACACGTTGCTTGTTTTCTTATGTTGGGGCACCCTTACACTGAAAGCAAGCGGTAGGTTCTGCCAACTGTACTTAACGTGTTTGTAAAACCATAAAGATTAAACAGTATAATGTTATAAATCCTATTACAGTATATAATCTCTAAATTACATTCAAGTGGATAAAAAAATACACAGCTTGTTAATGAACTTTACATTTTCATAACACCATTTACACTGCATAGAAGAATTCCGTTACTGTGGAAAAAAAGTTTATGAAAATCCATTTCTCACAGCTATTACACGCAGCGTATTCAGGTTGTCCTGGGAATCCACCCCCCAAACGTCACCCTCGGAACGGGGTGTTTTCCTCACCCGCGCCCCTTCTTCCTCCCCCGGCCTTCACACAGCACCCTGCAGGGCAGCGAGGAGGAGGGAGGAGGTGGCCGTTCCGATGGACACAGAGCAAAGGCCCGGACCCCCCTGTCCCCCCCGGGCCGCGGGGAGGGGGCTCCGGCGGGACAGAGGCACGGGGGTGCCCAAACGGCCGGGTCCTGCCCACCCGCTGCCTCCCCGGCGCAAAACCGTCCTCCCCTTCCCGCCGGGACGTCGGGGGACAGCCGGGGCCAGAGCTCTGCACAGCACCATTGTGTGGAAAGGAAAAAAGTATCTTTGTCTGTTCTGGGGGCTCAAAATGGAGGAAGCTGGAGTTTCAGAAACAGCTTTTTTGCAACGGATGAATGAGTTTTCCCGATCCCCTATAAATAACATGGAAACTAATGTAAATCTGTGAAGCCACAAAGCCCCACCGGTGCCTCCTGGGTGGGTTTTTAAGGCATCAGGTTGTGAAGCTGCAACTTTCCGACCAGCAGCAGAAGTAACGTCACTTCATCTGAAGAATTGTCTTTACCAAAACCCATAAAGTTTTAGAATAGTTTCACACCAACTGAGGAGACAAACCTTAAACAGCAAAAATCAGCAATTCTGAATATAGCATAGACAGGAGACGGCACGCTGCTTCATGAGCAAGGGGTTGTAAAATCCGAGTAACGTTATTTTTACCAGTAAAAGTTGAGAAAAAATAAGTGAAATTTCTTTCAAACAAATGCCAAGCCTGCAATCGCTTTTCCAATCTTTAGAACGTGCTAGCATCGGTAAAAACAGGAGTGTGTGAGGAAAACTGCAGGAGGAAAACATCCCCTTGCCAGGTTCAAAATGCCAAAGGGCATGAACAACAACCTGCAGCTATAGGCTGTTACAGCCCTACAGCCCTCGGAAAAGTATGTTCAGCTAAAGAAATTGAAATGACACAAATATTTACTGTAACACTGCTCCTGTAGACTTAAAAAAAAAGTATCAACAAAAACAAACAAATGGAAAAAACAGTTCAGGGGTGGTGTTTTAACGAGGCCTACCATAACTTAGTTATGCAGCCATGGATTTTGTGGAGAGGGTTCACCTCGCCCTCCACCCTGTGACTCGGGTTATAAAATAAGGCACGCCTGTCGTCATAACCCCGAGAACGAGATCTGACAGATCTGTCACCCCTGAGCATGCAACAAGACGATCTGAACGTGGGAGTTAACACGTTCGTCTTGAATTCCTTAACTCCACAGGTGTGAAGCTTTTTAGTTTTCCTCCAAGAGGCCACGGAACTCGGCATTTCTCAACAGAAAGTGCAATTCTGCCGCAGCCAGACATCTGTCATGTCTCGTCCCCAGGCTGCTGCCCCTCACCCTCCATCCTCCCGTCGCGGGCACACGGCGAGTCCCCTCGCAGCGGCACCGGAGCGAGGCACTGGGAGGTGCGAGACCGCAGCCGCGAACGCCGGCCTCGCCCGCTGGCGAGCAGAAGGCGGCACTCCCCGGCGGGAACCCGGTGCCCGGGCTGCGGGAACGGGAAGAGAAGCCAGCGGCAAACCCCGCCGCCCTCCCTGCCCGAGGAGCCCCGGAGCCGGGGCCAGGCTGCCCGTGCCGTGTCCCGACAGACTGCCGGCCCCTGCCGCCGCCTCCGCAACCTCCCTGCCGGAGGACGGGCGGCTGGAGTCCCGCAGCTCCTGCCACGCAGGATTTCAAGGCATCGCCTTCACCTGCCCGCCCGCTCCGCGCGACACTGCAACACCATCCCCCTGGCAGGCTCGGTCTGATCCCCTGGCTGAAATCAGGAGGGGCGAGAAGGGATGAAAACGGCCGGGGAAGGAGGCGCTGGTGAGGGAGGGGGGCGCCAGCAGGAACGCCAGTCTGGGGGTCTGTAAGAGGTTCAGGACGGCGCCGAGGCAGGTGCGAGGCACAGCCAGACACACCTCCCTGCTGAGGGGCACCCTTCAGAATCAAAATACTGATTTTCACGGTCCGACAGCCAACCCAGTGGCTACAGAAGTTGGTGCCGAGGCTGACAGATAAAGGGATCAATGTTTGACTCCAATTGTTTATTTGGTGCCACTTACTTCAGCTTTTTACCCTCCAAGTCCTAGTTTATGGCTCTGTGACTGGTCAAGTGGCTGCACATGTCACACAGCTCTTGCCTATCAGCTAGGCTAACAATATTCTGGGGTAGCACCATAAAGACACTTTTGATGGCCTGATTTGCCTTTTTTCTCTTTTATAATTAACTCTTACTGGCAGTTTCATGTAGCTAGATTCCTGTTCCTTGAAAAAATTAAAAGGACCTCTACAGAGCGTTCTCTCTTCTCTGCGCCACAAACAGGCTGAAGCTCTCAATTAAAAGGAATGATAAAACGATAATTCACCACTAGAGAAGGATGGCATTTCCCAGCACCCACCGACAACGCGAGCTGGGCTTGCAGGAGCGTCACTGCGCCTCACGGCTCAAGGGGTGTCTCAGGTCCACTCGTCTCCTCCGCCGGGTGGTAACGACACAGCCTGGCCAGTAAACCCCAAGGACACGCTCTGCTGAGGAGGTTTCTGATGCTCCCTAACGCTGGCGCCAGGCCCATGTGTCGGGGGAGCGGGGCAGGCGCTCGCCGGGGAGACCTTCCCCCAGGGAGGAGGACTTGGTCCGCCGCCGCGCGGGAAGGCCGGTGCCTTCACGGATGGAGCGAGGCAGCGGCGGTGGGCTGCCGGGAGAAGGGCAGTAACAGGACCCACATCAGGAGAGAGACTCGTCCCCGCCCGGCCGCGGGGCAGGGTCGGGAGGGCTCTGATGGGATCAGCAGACCCAGGGGGCCAAGGGCTCCCCGCGCCGCCGCAGAGAGCCAACACCGGGGCAGCTCGTCCCGCACGTGGTGTAACCTGAACGCAACCACGGGGACGCAGGGGCACCACGTCACAGCGGGTGGTTTTCACCCCTCTTGCCAGAGAAGGTCCGTGGGGCAGCAGAGAGGCCCGAAGGGAACCAGCACAGAGGTTACCTTCTCCCCCAGGGCTCTGCTTGCCTACCCGTGTCCTGGTTTGCTGCGATAGAGTTGATTGCCTTCCTAGTAGTGGGTACAGTGCTGTGTTTTGGATTTAGTCTGAGACTAGTGTGGCTAACACACAGAAGTTTTAGCTGTTAGGTAGCGCCTATCCTAAGCTAAGGGTTTTTCAGTTTCCCATGCTCTGCCAGCAAGGAGGTGCACAAGAAGCTGGGGGGAGCACGGCCAGGACAGCTGACCCCAACTAGCAGAAGGGCTGTTCCATGCCACAGAACATCATGCCCAGCCTAGGAACCGGGGGGACGTGGCCGGGAGGGGCCGATCACTGCTCGGGCATCATGTGGTGAGCAACTGCCCTGTGCATCACTTGGTTCTTCTTGGGTTTTATCTCTTTTTGGTACATTCTTTTCACTGCTGCTATTATTATTACTATTACTACTACCATTATTACTACTATTATTATTACTATTATTGTTGTTATTACTATTATTTTACTTTAGGTATTCAACTGTTCTCATCTCAACCCGCGAGTTTGATTTTTTTCCAGTTCTCCTCCCCACGTCCCTGGGAGCGGGGAGGACTGAGCGAGCGGCTGCGTGGTGCTTGGCCGCTGGCTGGGGTTAAACCACAGCGCCCAGCAACGTAAATTTTCATGGAGGTACAAGAATGAGCCCGAGTCCCTTTGGATTCCTCTGGACTGCTCTCCTCCGGCCGGCAGACATCGTCGGGGCGGCGCGTCGGGCCGGGCCGGCCGCAAGGTGCTGCGGGAGCTGCCCCAGCACCCAGCACCCCGTCGCACGGCCGGCGCTTCCCGCAGGTTCTGAGCAGAAGAGTAAGCACACAAGGAACAAGATTCCCCCCAAAAGACAGATCCACTGTTTTTTCCGAGCACTGACTGGAAAAGGCGCTTTTCAGAAAACGGTAGCTGAACCACAAATACTAAATTGAAGTACTAATTACGGATTGTAAGAGGCTGCTTTACCTTTTAACAGCACTGCATAAAATTAAAACATTATTATAAAAATTTAGTCAAACAGCAAATTCTGTAATTTTTTTCTTCGGTGTTAAGTATACACAGCACAACATAGATGTACTTGTTTAACTTTGACTTTATGACTTATGCAAAGCATCACCTATTATTCCAGTGCAAGTCTCCTTAAATAAACTTTTCTAAGACATTGTGAAAATGGAGGTTGTGGATTAGCGAGCAGCGAAAGATGAGGTCATCTAGGCCTATTGAAACAGCATTTTGAGACCTCGCGGACCAACAATAGCGGAACTTCAGCAAATCCTCTGAAGTACACCCCCTTGTTTTCCACGCAGCCTGGATTAGTCTTGAGCTTCTAGATCTAAAAATACAATAACCCTTTCACTCATATATAATAAAGAGAAATAGACTATACTATAAAAAAAACCCCTAATAAGTTTATTTACATGCCCAGCACATAGAACTCTTCTGTATTTACAATACAGAGGGCAAAACAATACAAAACAAATGGCAATTCAAAAAAAATAGTTTTTTTTCCAAGCTGTTTGGACGTGGTTTACCATTTTCACAGTGCTGTAAAATAAGAGGCATTCATGTCTCAAACTGACAAACACACAGGCCTCTAGCAGAGTCAAGGCTGTACTTTAACAAACCAAGTTTTCAGGAGAACGTAATAGTATCAGAATAAACAAATTCACATGTGCAATTAGGTGCACTAAAAATTCCTGAAAGCATACAGAAGAAAAAGCTGAACGCCAAGGGCTGCTCCCCTAATTTAGGGTCACTTTTGCCAGAAAGTGAGATGTGTCTGGGGGCAGATCCCACAGCTGGGAAGAAAGAATTTTGCTGCCAATCTCAGCAACACAGGGTCAAGCTTATAATAAGAGGGTGATTTTTATATAAATGCATACTTGACATTTCAAAGCCGCTGAAAAAGAACTGAACTTATGACTCTGCTTAGAGTTTCCCAAGGTGTTCTGTCAACAGGAAAAAAGGAAAATAACTCCACAGGTTAAGCTACAAATAACGCTTGGTTTGTGCTGTTGAAGAGGGAGGACAAGGGGCTCCCTTTGGCACAAGACAACGTGAGGACAGGGCAGTTTCACGCCACACACGGACTTTTACATTAGAATTTCAGCGCTCGATCCCTTTGCAGAGCTGTCATCACTTTATGCTGCGGGAACAATGTAACGGGGTGCTGAAATGCTGGGAATACCCCGGCGTGCTAGAAGTAAGTGGGAAAAAAATGCATTACTGCTTTCTAAGGCAGCTACCCTGAACCTTGAACAAAAAAGAGGGGGGAACAGGAGAAAAAGAGTAGATGACCACTGTATTCCTCCAGCGGTAGACAGAGCACTATAGGCTGACCACAGTTTTGAATCCCACCATGGCAAAGCGGCTGAAAACCAGGAGCTGCAAGCACCATCCCGTGGTGGTAACGGCGGACCGGCCCGCCGGGGGCGTACTGTTCAGCTTCAGTTAAAGACGAGGCAAAAATTTTTCAGTACTTTCCTCAGCTACCTTAATATGAAGCGGATTTAAATACATCCTGATCTCTCGTAGAAATAATTATTTTTTCATAGTTTGAGAAAAGGAGCAAGATGGAATGACTGTAAATCTTCACATAATGTCTAATTTCTTCAGTTAAAAAAACCCAAACCTAGAAAAACTGTCTTTTTACTGGTAGAAAACGGAACAGCTCAACGCCCGTAAGGCCCCCACGCTTTGCCAAGCTGGGCAGCTCCTGCCCATCGTAGATTCTGCTACAGAGATGGGAACGCTGGGGAAAGCGCAGACAAACGAAGCCTTCTGCCCAGGCTCACCGCGACACCAGCCTCGCCAGCAGCCCAAACCCAGCTCTGGCCAACCCCCCTGCTGCACCCAGGCGCCATCCTGGAGGTGGGATCCGGGACGGAACAACCGCCCCAGCCCCAGGGCAGCTGCACGGCCCGACCCCTCCTTCAGTCCCGATCGATCGCATTTACTGGGGTGAACCGCTCCCACCCTCCGGCCTCAGCTTCCAGCGTCCCTCCGGGAGAAGCGAGGGCGCACGAGGTCTCGGGGCGCCAGGACGGAGCAGAGCTTGGGCGGCGGGTGCTGGTCCGGCCCCTGGGCACCGCCACGAGCCGGGGGCTCGCCCCAGCCCCAGCAGGTCCCCAGCACCCGCAGACGCGGCCGCTCGCCTCCAACGCTGCCGGAAGGTTCCCTGGCTTTGCTCAGCAGCCTGGACACCGTCGGGATGGCCCGGCTGTTTGTCCCACACCCACCTCCCGCCACGTCCCGCCGGGCTCGCGGCAACCTCCAGCCCGCCCTCGGCACAATTAAAATAACTGCTGGGAGTGAAAAATCTTGGAAATCTGTTCTCTTCTGCAAGGCACTTATCACTTAGGAGTAAATTTCTCTTGCGTGTGCGGAGAAGGAAAAACCTTTTTCTATGTTGCTGGCAAAACTGTCAATCATCTTGATGAGCAGCAAATAAATGAATGCCCAATGATGGGATTCTATATTATCCTTAAAAAAGAAATCCATCAAATAAACATCAACAGGTAAATGTTTATACCCGACAGCCATCAATTTCAGCTATCCATGCAAAGAGACAGGTGAGCTGGACTGGTAAACCTCGAAATTAGAGAGGTATTAATCATCTGCTCCCAGCCAATATAAACAGATGTTATTTTTAAACAGGCAAAATCATCTCTTCCTCTGAAATTTATTTGCAACAGATAATGTTCTGTTACATTTTTAATCAAGCAGATGAAGTTACATTTAAATTGAAAATCTGCTGCACTCAACTAATCAGGCAAGTAGAATTCTGAGATGATTGAACGGCAGTACAGAGCACACTATTACAGCAGGTAAATTGGGAAATTTACCTGTCACACCACACGGCTTATTGTTCAGCCACTGCGCCTGCAAGTGAGGAGCAAAGAACTAAGACAAAAAAGGGAAAGGCATGTTAAACATATTTATAAATCCATCATATTTTAGGAAAACACCATTAACACCGACAGGGAAAAAAAAATAAGCTCCACCTCTTTCCTACAAAAAAGCCAATAAAGATTTACATAGGTTACTCCTATCTGCTTCATGCTAAATTGCATGTTGGGATATGCTGACATCAAGGCACAACATGAGAAACCTCTCACAATTCTCCCAAAATAAAATAAATAGCAAGATCAAAAAAAAAATCCAAAATATCCTGCTGAAGAGACTGTGATTTTTCTGTTAATCCATTTCCTGGCTCTCCTGCAGACAGGTCAGCAAGCTCTGTCCCACCACTCGGCCTCTCCGTGCCTTAGCTCACCCCTTCAAAAACTGGCATGAATGTCCTCAGGACCCAGAGGTTCGCAGACGATACACTTGTTTATGTAAACGCTGCTGTGGTAGAAGCAGCATTCATCTAAATAGAGTAAATGCCGTGTCCAGCTACCTACTGCCTACAGAAACACCCCAAACAATTGTTACAAGGAAGTGCCACAAACTAGTATCTTTCATCTTAATTTTAAAATGAGATCCATATACTCCTATGCATGGCATTTATAAATTATGCGTAGCTACGATTTTTTTTTATGTCGGGATGAATAGAAACTGACAGCAGACATCTGGAAGACTGTCAGTTACTGCAGTTTTAAAGCACCCACCCCTCTCGTCGGGCGGCAGCTGCGGAGGCAGAGACAGGGAGGAGCAGCGCTGCAAACCCCGCGCTGCCTCCCGCCCCGGCACTCCAACCCCGCGCCGGACCCTTCTGCGGGCCAGCCCTGCTCCTGAAGCACAGAACAGACCCTGCAGAAAATCTCATCATCATGTTAATTTGTCCTTGTGAGCATTTGTGATTATTGTGTGGCACCAGAGCTGCATCTGCACCTCTGCAGCTGGGCAGCACGCTGCCACGACCCCGGCCACACAATGCCAGCGCTGCCCCAGACCGCAGCTAGAACGTGCCACTCTCCTTGATAACACGTCGGTTTTTAAACCTGAAAATAGCACAGAGACCCCAATGGGGCGGCGTAAACACAGCCTATATGGGAAAGACTGTAGGAAAGTCAGGTTTAAAAGCAGAATGCTGGTGCAGTAGTTGTACTTCTGTTTCTATTCACAAAATAGTAATTAAGACTCATTTCTCTGTTTTTTCCTCTAGGAATTTAATAAACTGTGCTGTTTTCATATGTTATTTGTGAAACAATTGTTCTTACAACCATAAAAAGTTTAATGGTTAGTTTAGCACGGGGTATTTGGGCACGGGTTATACCTGCAGCTTAGAGTCAAGATTAGGAAAGCAAATGTTCTTCTTAAAAAAATCAATATGGTCATTTTACATTGGCGTATTTTAAGCACTGCAATAGTTGAGATGCTGCAGCAGCTTTAAAACTAAAACCCCACATTGAGGCCTTTAAGTTCAAGTGAAAATCTATCACCATAAATTGTGGACGTCCCGTGGTTAAAACCGGGCTCCCCAGGGCCGCGCAGCCGATGGACCATCGCTGCGCTCAGCCAGACGGGAGAGCTCAGCCCCGCTTCGGACAGGGCTCGGCACAGCCCCAGCTACAAGGACCCGCTGGCGCTGGCCGCGGCTCCTGACAAAATCCTGGCACGTTTCTGACAAACCTCAGCGGGCGAGCGCCCGTCTCCTGCACCAGCCCCGCGCCTTCGCAGGGCGTGCGGAGGGGAGGTGCTGCCTGCGCCGGCGCCACCGGCGGCGTCTGCAGGCTACACGTGTGCGAGTTCACACCCACCTTCCAGGAGGCACAGCTTTGCTCCAGAGCCCCAGAATCCCCCACTGATTTTTCTACCTGTCTCCCAGTGAGCTGGCTTACTGATGTCAGAGGAAAGGGCCTGGCAAAGGCTGCAGAGGATGTTCATAATCTGCTGTGCAATCTTCTCCAGGGCAGCGAGGAAGCAGCGACTCACCTCACACGATGGTCAGGCAGCAATCTAATACAGTCAAAGGAGCAGAGTATCTAGATTTCCCTCAACTGCTGCTGCAAAGTTGATAAAAATATGATTATTTCTTAAGGGAGGAAAGTAATTACTCGCTGACCAGGTGAAAAAGTTCTGTCCAAATTTTGAAAGAACTCTGCTTATGTGTCTGAAAGAGATAAACCAATATACACCCACCTGAGACAGGAATGGTTTGGGAAGAAGGAGAAACGTCACAATACAGTTTCTGATTTCACTAATACCACTCTGTATCAAATGTACCATGCAGGGAAAAGAAAACAAACATTATCTAGAGTGTATTATGTTCTGGACTTTATTAATGCAATTAACATCTAGCGAATATAAGAAAGGAAGTGCAGCACCTTAATGCTGACTGAGCTGCTCCCCGGACCGTGGTCCTGCGCTGGCTTTGATAGCTGGTGCTTACAAAACCGCAGTGTCTCACCTTTACCTTTGCAGGCCTTTTGTTTTAGAATATTTTACTAGACCCCCCTTGAGAGCTTTCAATGAATGTTCTGTGAGAACCGGGCACAGGACACCAAACCCCAATCCCTCCGCAGACGCCAGCCGGCCCACGTGGCCGTCTCGCTGCCTCGTGGGGAGCACAAGGAAATGCAATTTCCCGTTAGGTGGTGCCCAGGGCAGCGCCCGGGCGCTGGCGCGGGGCCGCGGCGGGTGTGACAAATGGAGCACGGATTCTCTTTCTCACAAATTACTGCCCCATGACCGCGCCGCTCTCTCGCTCCTGTACCCTCACTACGAACCAAAACGTTTCTGCGACAACCCGAGGCCGGGCCGCGGCAGCGCCAGCGAGGCTGAAACGCCCCGGCCAACGCCCGTGGAATGAACGGAATAAAACCAGAATAATCCTAAATCTAGAGGACATAAGCATGCATTTGAAGTTAAGCACATGTTTGAGTGTTTTGCTGAACCAAAGCCTTTCTGCGTATTTCCGTCTCATTCACTGCACACTGTTCAAATTATTAATTAAATGCCTGGGCAATTTTAACATTGGGCTTTATTGTTCTAAGTACTTCAATTTTTTTCTTTAGTGCTAGTTATTTCTGTGATTTTTCCCAGCATTTAAAAAATTCCTATCCTGTTGAAATTGTAGAGCAACTATAGAAAGCTATACACAGAGATGGATCATGCAAAAAAAAAATCCCTTTTCCTAACTGCCCTTTGATACATTTGGTCTTTGAATCAGATGTCATGTCGAGTTATTATGTTAGAAATAAACAACAGACCAAAGCAAAGTAGTGTTTGAATTTTAAACATACACAGTAGAGACCAAATCTTTGGACAGCACTGTCATCTTGTATTGCAAATTCATGTAAAAGTCCACAAATGTCCAGATTTGGAATTTCATCCAACAAACATTTAAATTTCATCAGCCTCATTCAGGAAACCAAAATTCTTCCTCCTCGGTGTGAAGCCAGAGCTGTCTGCTCACTAAGGGTCCCCGCAGACCTCGCCACGGCCAGCAAGTAGCACCTTTGCAGCGTTCAGCCCTTCTCAGTTCAGACTCATTTCTAGTCCCTGACTTCAGATTCCAGCATCTGTGTTAACCTGCACAGTTATCACAGGCCTCAGCCATTGAAAATCTCACACCAGCAAGTTAGTTTCCTTCCCACCCATCTAGTGTTTAGAACTGACTCGGAAAATATCCAACTTTGACACAAGACATGCTATGCAGCAACTATTATTTTAAAGTTTTTTAGGAGTAACTTGCAACAAAATACTGTGATAAATCATTTAAAACTAATGTAACATATTATCAAAGCTGAGCATTTAATGTTAAAACTGCATTGCTTAACTTCCAAATCAAGTTAGACAGAAGTATTGACAGAGCCTTTAAATATTATGAAGTTAAAAATTCAGATGACATAAGCCCCATATTCAAGAAAATGAAAAATTCTGTTCAAATGAGAAGTGACTGATTTCTAATCTTTCATACATGTGTGAGTGCTGCAATACTGCACAAATTGAATTTTGCACATATTCTAATTTCTTTGGTACTTAATGTGTCTTAAAGTTGGGTTTTTCCCCAAATCAGGAAATAAATTTTGAAAATAACAGTAAAGCATTACAGTGACACATTAATGATGAAACTGAACTTTGATTAACATCAAAGTGAAACAGGAGCAGCTGCTAGCAAATGTTAAGATCCGTTTATTTAACAGAAGAACTCTTCACAGCGACTCTTCCTCCCAGCGGGTGTTTCCCTGACAGAGTCCGCCGGGCCGGAGCTGCTCCAGCGGGTTTGGTTTGTATTTCCAAGTGGTAAACAAGAACTTTGTGCTTACTGTCAAACTGGGGAGGAGTGGGGAAATGGGCCTTTGAGATGCTCAAGCTCAGAAACCCTGTCCGAGCTGCAAAAAGCCACAGGAGGGGCGAGATTTCGGTTTCCCCAGTGGCAGGCTGGAACACCTCCGCCCGCTCAGACCCGCAGAGCGGATTTGGTGTGTTTCTGGAGAACTGGAGACGCACGGTGCCCTCACGGCTTTCGCTCTTGCACCCCGTCCTCAGAAACGCAGCACTTGTTCTGGAACTGTTCCGGACGCAAAACACGCTCTTGTCCCGCGCCTCCCTCTATCAGCCTGAATTACTCAAAGAAGAAGAACGCCCCACGGAAGGAGCAGGGAGAGGGGCAGGTCTTGGCTTCCGCCCCAGCCCGGGACGGGACGCGGGGAGCGACACCCGCAGCAAGCGCCAGGCGCTGCCGCGCACAGTCGCCCTCACAGCCCCGGCCACGACGGTGCCGATCCAGCACAACACACAAGGCTGGTCCATGATGCAGCGCTGCTTTTTTTTTTTAATTCCTTTTTTTAATTAAAGGAAAGCTGCCATGCTAAAGACAGGAAACTTACTGTAATTAAGACTTTCAGCTTCTAGAATCAGTGCTTGATTATCATAATACAGCGGAAAATTATTTTCTAAGATTTTGGAGGACAGTTTTGTGTAGCGTGTGGCTGCTTTGACTTCACAGTTACGGCTGGGGCCGAAAGAACATCGCTTCACGCAAGCAGCGTGCAAAACCCCCACACCGCCTGCTGCAGAGGCCTCTCCTGAGCTCCTCCCACCCCTTCCCTCGCTCCACCGTTATTTCCACAGGTATTTTCTTTCTGTAAAGAGCAGCATAATACTTTTACTTCTTAAATCCAACAGCATTTACTGGCTTTAAGGGGATCTCTGCACTATAGAATGAAATAGTAAGAACTTCACTCAATTCACTGCTTTAATAGTCCATGCCATCATTAGTCCCTGCTGTTCCCAGAAGAGACTATTATATTCTAAAATTGCGCATTTGTCACTTACCTACACTGTCACACTTCAGGCATGGTAGTCAGGATTTCAGAAATAATAGCAAATACAGGAGAAAAAAGACATGCACTAAAGTTTCTCTCCTGCACTAGATTTTTCTCTTGCCAAGAAGAGGCTTCAAATAAACATTACAATGAAAACCCGCTCTGCTCCTCAGATTACTACCTTTACCACTTCAAGGGCAAATCTGTTTGCAGCATTTTTAGTAATGCACTTAAGATTATAAAGTCAAACTGTGCCTTGAGCAAACAATGTAGCTAGAGGAACACACAATTCACCAAGTACTGTAAGTGAGCAATAAAAAAATTACTCTTGCCATTTACGCTAATAAAAATGGTGCACTTCATAATGCATGTTCTGCAACTTCTCTCCCACTTCCACAAGCAGCTGGTGATCATTTTCTTTTCTCCTCTGGCTGTGGACACATGGGTGCCCCAGCTGGGGTGCCCCAGCGGAGCGAGGTTTGGGGAGTGCAGTGACCCCCGGCCCCACCTTCGGGTTCACAAACGACCGACGGGATCGAGACAACACGATGAGCCAAACAGCAAACGAGCACTGCCAGGACTGCACCGCGAGTGGGGCTTAGGATCGCGTGGACGTCGTGTGAACTCACCGTAAAGGACAAATGAAGCGCCAGAAATAAGCCTGGGCCTTTGCAATTTCTGTCATTAAAGTTAGTTTATCACTGAAGACTTACTCGCCGTTAGAAGATTTTGAAAGTTTAGTGTCGGGGGAGGCAGCTACTGAGACAGTTTAGTACTGCGTTTCTAACTAAAAGAATAGAAGTAGTGTATTATCTGTCTTTGTGTGCTAGCCGTGCGTTATCTATCTTTGCTAGAAGTAAGGAAACCTTATTATTAAATAAGCAAATTAACTTTTTTAAGCATCAGATGATCATCAGAGGAATCACTGAAACTCACTCCAGGCAGAGGACGACCTTACACCCACGGATGACAAAGCCGAGCCGCACAGGACAGCTCCGGCTGGCCCGGCCGCGACTCCCCAGGTGCCACAGCTCGAGGCAGGGGCACAGCACGGTCGGACAAACCCGGGCTCCTGCAGCACCGGCACCCGGCCCACACCTGTGGGGCTCTGAGCCGTGACCCCCAGCGCTGGCCTCTGCCCAAGAGAAAGTCTGTAATTTATTGCACCTCCCGTCACCTCAGGAGCGGCCGGGCTGGCAGGGAGAGCCTCGGGCTGGAGATGAAACCTCACAGCCAGGCGTGCTGCTGGTTCCTCTGCCAGAGCAAGTGGTCACGTCAAACCCCTCCTCGTGGCCATCCGGCCACCAGCTCGTGGCTGCAACACGGGTCTTCCTACCCACCCCCCCTCGCCGCTATGCACAGTGCTGCTCCCCGCGCAGCAGGGGCTCCAGGCACCCCCTCATCTCCCCAGACACCCCATCTCATGGTCCCAGGCACCCCACCATCCCCCCAGGCACCCCATCCCCAGGCTGTGCCCAAGGTCCTCCCCGTGCACCCTCAGGCAGCACACTCCTCCCCCCCTCCCTCCCTCCCTCCCTCCCCAGAAGCAGAGATACTGTCCGCACCCCCAGCACCCCGCTCGCCCAGACACCTCCTTTTCCGACCTGGGCTCTCTCCACCTCCCGTGCTCCAATCATGCCTCTGCGCCGGGCACGGCCTGGGTCCCCCGAGGAGCGGCCCTGCTCGTCTCCCTGCAGCCCTAACAGTTCAGTCCCGGCAGAGACCCGGGGCAGAGTCGCGTGGAGGATGGATGGAGCGTGCACGTGTCCCGCCGGCCGTTTCGGGGGGCGGTGAGGACCCCCGAGCTGTGGGGAGGGACGGCAGGACGGCTGGTGCCGCCGCGAACCGCCGCAGCACCGAGGGGTGCAAACCGGACCCATCACGGTCACAAATTAGAAGTTGCCCAACTTCACCTGCTGATCTCACTCTGCTCCTCTGCCACATGATTTGCTGCACCACACGCTGCCATGGCTACACTCAAGGCAGGATTCCCGCAGTATTTCTTACCAGAAAGAGATGTAAATGGGCGCAAGCCAGAAAGGCTGAGGCACCATCTAAAATAAAGTGATTGCGTACAGAGAAGAGAGCTAGAGGACGAGGCTGTGGACTGTGGTTTCCTAAAAATTACAAAATGGTTACGTGGATTTTACTAATATCCATGGCATGGGATGTTGTGAACACGCTGACCTCACCACGCTCACTGCACAGGTTAGGCTGCTCCGTAAAGGAGAGCAAAAATTAGCATCTATGCTACCAAAACGCCCCTGAGAATACCCCAAACTCCTATTTCAATGTAAGATTTGTTGACAAAATGCCGTGTCTCAATGTGCACTCAAAGTCCATCCTGTAGAAAAACAGGAGTAAAATAACACATTCTATTTCCTTCTGAGTTTACTATAAAAGTCGCCTTCTGGGTAGTGCATGTCTTCTTTCCACAAGCCTTCAATGCCACCACAGCTTCTGCAGGAGTCCCCACGCTGCCCCACAACACACTGCTCACCACAAACACACTGAGAAGTTTTGCACTGTGGGATTTTAAATTACTGAGGTAATATAATCCCCAAATTTCCTTGAATTACAATGCTGGAGCCTTAAAATCCCAGCTGCCCTGCAGGGGTTTCCCACACTGCAGGGCCATCTCCATTTAATAACAAGAAGTCCCAGCCAAATGCTCTTCCTTCTTAAGACGTGTGAGATGATCAACTGGGATTTCTGCTTTTTCAAACAAATGAATGCAAGAAACTCAATACGCTGAAGGCCCCTTGTGTTCAAAATCTGAGACTTGACCAAACGGTGGCACGGCTGTTGGCAGGGTCTGAACGATGGCATGGCTGTTGGCAGCAAACTCTTCTACTTAGAAATTTACAAAGGTATGAAATTTAGATGTCTTCATATTCATCCCACTTTGGTTCTTAAGCATGACACGTTACAACCCACATACACAACGCACCCTAAACACCAAAAAACCCCAGGCTAGATTTGCTAACACCAAACATCCTCGAGATTCAACTTCAAGCCACAGTGTCTCGTATCTGCCGGTGTCCGCCAGCCCACGGACACCGACCGTCTGCACAGCGGGACCCTCAGCGGCCCGCGGAAGGTGCGGAGAGACACCGGCAGCCCCTGGGCCAGCTGGGCTGGCACCTCTGGCACAGTCGGCCAGAGCTCGTCAGTCTTGCAGGGACTGAGTGGCGGTTCACAGGCAGCGGGCGGCACTGGGCTTTCAAAAAATCTTGCAGTGTGTGACCATCGGGCTCTTCTACTGGTTTGGCCGCCTCATCTTTTACCTAATGCAAAACAGACGAGCGCCATCACAGACGGCGATCCCGTGCTCGGACGGGTCAGAAAAGGTACCGCTGGTGAAAAACCTTCACGCTCTGGACTGCCTGGAGCGCCGCGCTGGCCTCGCCCTGCAGCTGCAGCAGGACCTTCTCCCTCCCGTCTGGGCCCATTTCTGCTGCAGCCAGCACAGCTCTCCCGGGAAGATGAAGAAGAGCCTTGCTCGTGGTGCTGCGCGGCTGCCGCCGTCCTTCCACCTCCCTCCTCGCCCGCTCCGGTCGCCCGCTGACACGGGGGGTTGGAAGAGGCAGAGCAGCAAAGCAAACCCGACTCGGTGCCCAGAAGACCTTCACCTGAGCTTCTGCCTCCTGCCCCAACACCACCCGCTCCCACCTCATCCTCCAGAAGGAGGGTGTCAATAAAATCTATAGATAAGGTGACCAGAAATCAGAATTCCGTGAACAGCGTGTTCTTGACTTGGGGTCTCCTTAGATCTGTGTAATACAGAAGCTACCGGCACCGACTGAGGTGACGGGATAGACAGAAACACCACTCAGCAAACATCAAGAACCACAACCAAATGCAGCGCTAGTGTCAGCATTAAGACATTCAATACCACCTCATAAATTCACACAATTCAGAAAATTCCCTCTCCTAAGCCATGGAAAATAACCTATGCCTGCAAAATGGCATTTAACAGTTGTTTTCCTTTCTTCTTTTTTTGGTGTGATGGCCAACATACAATTTAAGGCCGCTATGCAGCTGGTTGCTTTCTAGTCCTCATCATAGTTTTCAAAATGAATAATTTTTAAAAATTACATTGACAGTATTCCAACTAAATAACAATTTGCCTGTGTCTTTCAAACTATCACATGTGCCATCAAAAATGTTATCTGCATAATTCCAAAGATGAGTTCCTCCTTATTTGAAACTATGTCAAGGGATTACTCTGGTGTCAGGGAGGTGTAGGGCAAAAAGGCCAAGAAGAGTGATATGACTCCCAAAGTGGAAATGAAGAGCTTTCGGCAAGACAACTAGAGGCCATTTTCTGTACTTCGGATGATATTGTAACTCGCTGGCGGAACTTGGAAGAGGTGAATAAATTTTTAATCAGAGAAAGTAGAGGGAAAAAAGAAGAACACTAGAGAAACTGGCAGTAATGTTTTGACCCTTTTAGGATCAAAAGTAATCACTCCTCATTTGGGATGGGGCAAGAAGACTGCCCGTGTCCTGCTATGTCTGCCAGGCAGCAATCCCTACGCCCGTGCTGCTGTTTCTGTCTGGCCAAGCTCTAGCACACGATGAAAGAGGCGCATCTTGTTACAATCAGACAATTCAATCTAAGACTCGTGTCTAGAGAAATATAATTAAAATAGGACAGCTGTACCAAGTATTTGCTGGAAAGCAGTATTTAGGAAGAATTTACCCGATGAGCTTTGGCAACCGCAGGGCACGCTGTTCAGAGGACCTGATCCTGGCAGAGGAGCACCCTGAGAAAAGACGCCGTTTGGACAAGGTTCAGCACAGCGTGCCCGTCCTCCCTGGCCCGCAGAATCCCTGAAAACAACGGCACCGAGCAAGCCTGTCATCAACACATTTACATCCACTGTGGATGAGGACGCGCACGTCAGACCTTCAGGGAGGTCAGCGACCTCCATCACCATTTTGCACCTTTTGCCAGACGTGACAAAATTCACCCTGAGTTCCGTCTGAAGCAGCCTGGGCTTCTGGCAGGGAAGATGATGATCAGTGACTGACGCAGTAAGAATCCAACCAACAAACTGCTTAAAATGCCACCCTTCTGAAAGGCATTAAAGCAACAGTAATCTCGCTTTAAAGGAAGTCACAGGGAGGACTGAGCACTTCGCAAGCGTTCAGCAAATTGCAAATGCGAAGGTGAACGTGGCAGGGATTTGGTCCAGCGGGATGGCGCGCTGACAGACCCCCCTGTGTCCGAGGGACGGGAGAGAACTTGTACAGGGCTGCCCCCAAAAGCCAGCCCTTGTTTGTCTGGTACCTCCAGCAGATCCCTCTCCATCCCTTAAACACGCCCCTGCCCTACAACCCCTCGTCTCGCAGTGACACTGGGCCTTACACATTCGGATTTGGTGCATCCCGCTACTGCTAAATGCAAGGCACAGAAACCGTCAAGAAAAAGCAAGCTGCTTACAGAGCCCAGCAACAACTTTCATTATTCTCCCCTTCCCTCGGATTGTTGATTTATCTCCAAACACAAGGATAAAGCACTGTAGTATCAAAATGAAGAAAACAGTTATCCTGATACCACAGGTTAACACTAAAACATCTTTCCAAAGGTAAATCTTGTTACTGCACTAAAGACTGAAAAATTAAATTTCTCCAATATAGAGTAGATACATTAAAAATTCAGTCATTTTTCAGCTTTCAAAATAACTTGTGCCAAAATCAGTGTGAATTATTCATTAATTTATTACTTGTTACCAAAAAAAAATAAGCAGGGAAAGCAAGAGTTTTCTGTTAAAGACAGAAGTCACCATTACTCTGTTTTTTACAACTTGCAGTCAAACAAGGATTTTTTCTGTTTCCTTCCAACTTACTTACAGTTTTTAAAAGATCATCATATATTTTAAGGAATCTCTTGCTCACTCTCTCTCAAAAAGAGTTAAGCCAAAGAAGAAATACCAAATGTTCCTTTAAAAGTTATGCTTTAGCAGCTGCCATGCAGTCACGTTGTGATTCCTTCACGAGGTAACTCTCTCGTACAGTGTCAAAACTAGCTCTGAAGGAGCAGCTTTTGACTGACAAGTGTAAGGGTGAAAGTGTCCAAAACAGAGCTATTCCTGCTATGAATCACCCCCTAACCACAGCTGTATTCCCAGACACATCCTGTAACCATGCTTCCTACCTAAACCCGTATTTCTGCCTCAGAAAATGAGAATGAAATAAAATGGGAAATCTTATTTCTCCATTTTTGCTGGTTTAAGAAGATTATTTAAATGCAAGAAGCTTATTATTTTGCAAATTCATTTCATCTGGTTTTATGGCGCCTTTCAGCCACTGACATTGGGGTCCCGGACAGAAAGCAGCTGAACTTACTAGTGCTAATATTTTATTAGCAGTCTCTGGCATTAACAGCTTCGGACAACTGCAGGTTTTGCAGCTTATTGTGGTTGTTATTAGCTGCTGTACATTTAGATTTCAGAAATAACTAATAGGTATCTCTTCACAGATACTCCACCCAAAAATGTTTTATTTAACATTTTTGTAGGGATACTACATATATAAATTTAAGGATTTTGCTGTTAATAAAAATACAGGGATGAGTTTTGTTAAATAAAATTTGTGTGTACACAGCTGAAATGCATACAGGTAGCACAACTGTTTCTGGAAAGATACAAGTTTATTTTGAAGCTCTATGTTTATACCACATTTCTTATAAAAATTTCAGAACTTTCTCTATTAACTATGTGGTGTTGGGGGGGGGGGGGAGATCTTTAGAAAACTCAGTGCTAAAATGTAAATGAGCCAGTACCATGCTTTTCTGGTGGGATGTAAAATGAGCCATTCCCCCCTTTTTCCTGATGTCTCTTTCAGACCACTCCCCTCTCAGTTTTGGAAGGGGAAAATAACCTTAACTTCTGAATTAAAACCACATTCTTAAACCACTGATGGTGTCACACTTACTGCCCCTGATCACCTCGCACCGCTCTTCCCCCCCTCGGTGATGTGCGGTGCCTGGACACAATGGATTCTGCATCAATCACCGGCAGAGGAGCAGTCGCAGTGATTTTAATTACTGTGGTAACACATAAAATACCGGTGAAAACATCGTACTATATTGCTGTACTTGTTCCACTACTTATAAACTACACTAGAAAACAGGGGACTAAATGTAGTTTTATCACAAAAAACTATATTCCACTGCTTCTAGCAGAAGGCTGAAAAATCATGGGTTTTTTAACCCAGAAGCGCGTGTGGAGTCAGGGTGCTTGTACCACGCAGCTGACTATGGGGGTTCAGCACTGTCACTATTGTACACTAATTTGATCAACCAAGTCATTAGTCAACTGTTTTTAACCCTAAACCCTGGTAATATTTACGCTCAGATCACTTGCCCTAATTTTTGCTCATTTAACCACACTGACATGGATCAATAATTAAAACTTAGAATTTTAAGTGTGGGGGCAGGTGAAGCGAGTCTGATGCTGATTCCTTGATGCCCTTCTGATTTTCCTTCCTTTCTGCTCCTGTTGTTTTTTCTTTTCCTTGATGAGGACTGTTTGAACAGGCTCTGATTTTTCACTCATTCCATACAGAACTGTGTCTGAGATGGAATTTCATTTTATTAATGGGCTTCAAAACTACAAGAACAAAGTTAAATTTTGGAAAACAAACTGAACAGAACTTGTTGACTGTCTAAATTTCCCATTCAGACTGGAGGAGCATTTTTTTATTTTTCTCTTCATCCCCGAATCAGTTGACATTAACAGTAATTTTCTTGTTTTCCTCACTGACGGCAAGTATACCATTTAAAAATAAAACGACTAACTAGATGTATTAAACAGCTGTTTCCTCTAAAGCAGGACGGCCACTTAGGTCTCAGTTATCTGGCAGTGTGATTTATCCTGGAAACGAGCCCTTGGTGGTCAGTCCCACCAGAAGGAGATGTCGGGAGGCAGATTCACCCCAGGGTGACTGCAACCATTAACGCGACCACCGCTGACCCCAGGAGCCAGCGACCCTTTCCTGCTTCCCCCTTCCATCTCCAGTGGCACACCCAAAGTGAAAACTGACAGTCACCTACAGGAAGATGAATTACAAATAACGGCTTGCTTGACGTTGGTTAACCTTAAAAACACCCCCCCCCCNCCCCCCCCCCCCCCCAATTCTGCTGCAGCAAGTTTCCCGCTGCCGGCCGTGGGGAAGCGCCGAGGTTCTGGGAGCCGGCGCTGTGCTCACGCTGGGCGCGGTGACGTTCTGCGGGGCAGCACCCACGGTTCCCAGAAGGACACCGAGGGTTTTGTGTGGGGTCGCAGGGAGCCGCCGTGCTGCCTGGCACGGGCACTGCTGACATTCTAACCCACCTGCGTGGGGAAGCTGCTCTGATGCCTTCCTGTATTTGCAATCTCAGAGAAACCACAGAAAAAGAGAGCTACATCAGAATTAAAAGTTGTTTTGGCAGCTGTACTGTTTCTGAACTACTGACAAGGATTTCTTGGTGTGTTTTTCATTTATGTCTATTTTGTGAGCAGATGTCCTTCCTGTAAGATACAAACTGGAATGGCAACATAGGAACATCCACTGAGAAATGGTCTCAGTTTCACTGATTAAAAAAAAATCAGGTATTTGCCAAATTAGAAAGAAAGATAAGTTTCTTTTACAACACTATAGAGTACAAAACCTGTATTTTGAGAAGAATTCAGTTTGCAAAAAGCCTGTTTGCTCCTTCAAAGTCCTACAGATTTTTAGCTTCACAAAGCAACTCAAGGTTAGTCAAGCTCTGAAATTAAAAAAGAAAATAAATAAAAAGGAGGGGAGAGGATGACTTTCAGGGTGCATCCTCTGTGATGATGAATGTGGGGCACTAAACAACTGAGTAGGCTTTAAATTAATTAAATACATGACACATAAGTAATTTGCAGGCTTAAAAACAGTCACGAGTGCAGCCCCAGTAGCGCCGTGCCCAGCGGCAGCCCCGTCCCTCGGCTGCAGGAGCAGCGTCGGGCCGAGCGGCGTGGCGGGGCGCTGAGCGCGTCCGTCCTGCCGCGGCGGAGAGCAGAGAGCGGCCAGGCCTCCCTGACTGCGCCGATTTCCCTGCCCAGTGCTAGCACAGCACGGGCCGAGGTACAGCTGCTTGTTCCCTTCTGATGCGCCTGTGTTTCACCCCCTCACCGAGCACCTGGAACATCTTCATGTGCTCCTGCTCATTACTGAGTCCATCAGAGAAAGACTTTCAATGCTATTTCCATAGAAGGGAAAATATTTTTCGGCTTTTGTCCTTCAGAGATTGCACACGTGTGTGCCATAAAAAAATTACATCACTGACTTACGTCATAAAAGTGTCATTTGTATTTAGAAACATCCTGCACCTTGAACGCGGAGGTAAGGTACACAGCTCACTGCAAACTTCCCACTTAGGACCTCAGGGAAAGAGAGCTTGCCAAAAAGGATTTTTACAATTTTACTGTTTTCTGAAGTTGGTAACTTTATAACCGTTTTTTTTTAAAAAAGGTCATTTTCGTGGTAAATCACAAATACCTGGGTATTTGGCACGGCCCATTAGCCACACGGCTTCTACCCCCGACACAAAACAACAAGCGGCGTGGCGGACAAAGCAGGCTGGGTCCCGGGACGGTGTCCCCGGGCCCCCACACCCGCACCCAAACCGGTGAAAAACACCGCGAGGAGAGAAAATCTCCCGCCAGCCTCCCCGGCCGGGAGCGGACCGGCCCCGCGCTGCGGCTTGCCC
>ML997751.1:250810-266269 GCA_010365825.1 Otus sunia | reverse complement strand
CCGGCCTCGGGGAACGCCGCTTCCGGGACTCCGCACCAGCGAGTCCGCCGGCCAGAGCGGCCCCCGCCGCGCGCCTCCACCACCGAGCGCCGGCCAGAGCGGCGCCTCCCCCCCCCCCCCCCCCCCTTTCCCCCCCCGCCCCTCTCACTCTCTGGTTGTTGGGGTTTTAAAGGAGTTGATGGAGGAAGATTTATCAAGGACTGAGGGTGCCTGGCCGGGACTTTGCTGTTTCTGGCTCTTCAGGACTCTGAGGAAGGACGAGCACGCCACAACAGCCCGCGCAACACAATGCAACAACAACACAGAGGAGATAAATCTCCCCACTTTGGGCAAAGAATCACTTTGTGACTGTTGCTAAAACCTATATCCAACAGGCCTCCTCAGCCTCTGCGAGTATATTCCCCTCACCTACGCTTCAAAAGTGGTCAAATGGAAGAAAAACAACCACCACGTATCACAGAGAGCAAAGGAACTCACAGAATTAGCACCAAACTGGTGACAAAATACATCTTGGCAGCCAGTTCTGTGCATTTCTACAGCGTGTGGGCGATGGCTTCTCCGGCCTGTAACGTAAGCCATACTTCACCATACCCACCACAACTCCAGCTGAATAGACAGAGCTTTTATTTTCTTACTTTCTCAGTGCTAACGATGTCATTATCTCCCAAAACATACTCAATACTTGGCACTGCTGCACAGAATGTAAAATCAGAGACACTGGCTAGAGTATTAGAGGGAAACCCAACAAATAACCACGACCACCATCATAGAACGTGAGCAGAGGTTGAGCCTGGCAGATGTGAAACCTTCCTGGTGCTAAAAAATTCTCACATAAAAAGGAATAGCTAAAGCTAAATTCCACAAAAACCTGCCACGCTGGTGGGAAATGCCACTGTTAACCAGAAACCCTCGGCAGAGGAACCGGGTGATGGGCTGCTCACACAACCTCCTGTGAGGTCCTCAGCATTGTCCTCGCCTCTCCCACCTCCCGAGGGCGACCGGCCGCTGGCGGTGAGACAGAGACATTCCTGGGGGGGCCGAGATCGAGACCCTCCTGGGGGAGCTGAGACCGAGACCCTCCTGGGGGGGCCGAGACCGAGACCCTCCTGGGGGAGCTGAGACCGAGACCCTCCTGGGGGGGCCGAGACTGAGACCCTCCTGGGGGGGCTGAGACCGAGACCCTCCTGGGGGGGCCGAGACCGAGACCCTCCTGGGGGGGCCGAGACCGAGACCCTCCTGGGGGAGCTGTGGTCAGCACCAGGCCACAGGACAGGTGCTGGTGACAAAAACCTCCCCAGCCCGGGGCTTCTCTGGAGATTCGAGGAGCTGTTTTGATTTACAGGTGGAGACTGGAAACTGTCTCAGCACCAGGGGGAAGCGGGCACAGGCAGGTAAGGCAGCGAAAGGAAGCGCAGGGCTGTGCTCAGGCTCGAACACAGCGGGGAGCGGCTCCGGGCCGGGGCACAACCCACACGCACCCACTTCTTGCCTGCGCACCCTGCGGTCCTCACCTGGGAAAAGCCGCTGGAGGAGGGAGGGTGGTTACGTGTGATGTACAGTCACGAAAGGCATACAATACTTACCAGCAAAAATACTGGAAATATCAATTATATACGTTAACAGGGTATAAAGACAACCAGGACATTCATCCCAGGACTCGTCAGCTCGTGTTATAGATGTTGTGTGTCTATACCTGCGTACGCACAGATACTGCAATCGTCCGGGGATCTGCTTCTGCATCCCCTCTGGGTTAGAGCAGGGGAGAGCCACCGAACACCAGCTGTCACAACGTTAACGGTCACTGCGACGGTAGCACAGCGCAAGTTTTCCGTGCTCTTCAGTAACAAACCCACGGATTTCCTAACGCGCTGCAGACGCGCCCGCTCTGACAACACAGCGGTTCAACTCGCGGTTCAAACCTCCACAGCAAATCCTGTCCCTGCCAGAGGAAACGGAGCGAGCTCTCCGCAGCGAAAAGGCCCCAATTTCTGTAGAAGCGTGCCAGTTATAGCCCAAGGCCTCACAAAATGAAGTACGTGCCCTCCCTCTGCATTCCCCTGAATATCCATGTTGCCCTGAGCTTCGAAGCACAAAACCACTTCCACTAGGTGCTACTATAAACAGGAGGACACATACTAAAGCATGAACAACAAGCCATTTTACTCCTCCTATCAGTCCTTCTCTAGACTTTTATGCTGGTTTAAAATTCATTAATATAAACTCTCTTTTTTCTGTGCTTATTCTACACACGTATCTGTGCAATTTACGTCCCTTTGTAACCCTACTCAAACTTTAGTTTTTCCCTTTTTAAACTCTTAAGTCCTTTGTCTTCAGTATATTCTCTGCTGCGTTTTTTAATGACTTAAAAAACTTGAACTTGTCCTTCAGAGTGATTAAATCAGTTTCCTGTCACTGTTCAAAAACTCAGTTGCAAGATGAGAGTTTTTCCCCACCTGTAAGAAACCCAAAGAAACAGGGACAAGGAAGAAAGATCAAACTGATGGCAGAAGTGGGAAAAAAATTCCCCTTATAACGATCAAGAAAACAGCGAAAAAACAGAGAAAAAAGCTAAAAAGTCACCCAGAATATAGGACCATGAAAGCATGGGCACTCTTGCAGAAAACCTAGTCAGCAATCCAAAGCCAAGGGAAATTTAAATTAGAGCGAAGGTCCACAATAGCAGAGAAATCTGTGCAGATAAAAGGGCCTGTTCAGGTTGCAGGTATACTTAGTCTACAGATCTCTTCAGATTTGCAAAGGAACTTTATTAGTTTTATTAATTTTTTTCTTAAATAATCAAGAGATTCGAGTGTATCCACATTACATGGTAAAGAAGATTAAGTTTTTTTCTTTAATCAAAATATCCATATGCATGTGCTGTATCTTCCAAATGGTAGGTGGATTCCCACTGCTTATTACCGCTCCGGGGTGCATTCTGCTGTAGTAACTCATGCACAAAACACTCCTACGACGTTTAAGTAACGTGAAGGTTCTAGCAGACACAAGCAAGAAGCAAAACCCCAAATGAGCGGAAGAGCCCGAGCGTCCAGGGGGGCAGGAGGGCCGGGGCCCGGCGTGGCCGCGGGCTCAGCGAGGCGGCAGCACCGGGGACGCGGGTTCCCCCCCGGGACGCCCCGCGCGTCGCAGCCGGCGGCGGACAGCCCGCGGCCACGTGCCCGGGGAGCACGACTCCGAGCGCCGGCTCCCTCCACACAGACCTTCATTCTGCACTGCGGCGCCTCTCCCGCCTGCCTTGCCGTCCGCCGGCCCCTCCAGCTGCCCGGCGCCCGCGCTCGGCCCCCCGGGCCGCGGCTTGGCGGGGGCCGCCCTCGCGCCTCGGAGGGGAGGCTGGGCCGCCACGGCGAGGCCGCAGCCACCGGCTGGCAGCGTCCCAGCGGCCTCGGCGGCAGCGAGCAGACACAAACCCTGCCTCTGGGGGCTCTCTGTCGTGGCACTGAAATCCACACGTGGACCACAGCAGGAAGGCTCGCTGCTTTTAAGAAAGGCAGTTAGGTCCTAATAATACAAACACTTTAACTGCTAAACGGATTGCCACCAAGAGATGTTTCTGTCACTTTTGGAAGCGCCTTCTGCTGAAATCGAGTTCAGCAATTCCACAATTTAGGCATCCAAAAAGCACGGGGAAGTACGGATTTTTAAGTAGTTTTTCTGTGGCCTAACTAAATGAAAAAATTATTGTAGATGTTTTTGTGAAAAAAGTGAGTTGTTGCTACAAGCACCAAGACTCTAGGACAAAACATACTGTATCTGGCAAAGGCCGTGTCCAAAACTAGCTGTCAAGGGGAGGGGTGAATTAAAGAAGAAAAGCACAACTTACTGTACTTTTTTGACATTTTAGAAATAAGCTCACACCTTTCCACTGTTTAAAAATACACTGAGGGATTTGAATAACAGCACAGAGAGAAAAAAAAATACAGATGTGGTCAGATTTTTGAACAGTTTCTGTAGTACTACAGAGTTAAGAGAAAATTAAGTCATACATCTAGAAGCAGCCATTTAAAACACTGATAGTTACTAAAGGGTATTTCCTTTCTGAGCATGGATGACAGAGATAAAACAATAAGCTAAATTTATCAGAGACTGCTATTTCTATTTTGATTCCACAAGCTGCAGTTACTGCTGCTGAATAGAAATCACCTTCCCACATTATTTTGTAGGGAAGATGCAAAAATCAAATGCTTTCAGATTCCTTTTTTTCATTTTAGGCATGTATTTTTTATGGTTTCATTACTCAATGTCCAAATCCCCCCTTTTTTAAAATGTATTTTAAAGATCTATTTTTATTACGGTTTCTTTGACTAAACGAGCGACTTGATTACCAAGGATAAAAATCAGTGCATAGCAAGACCTCTAAACCTGGAAGATAAGAAGGAACGGATGCCAGAATGGAAAGGTGAAAAAACTACTTTGGAAATACCAGCTTGCACTTTTTTATGTTCACTCTGTCTTTTCATAAAGGGCAGTTTCACAGGACAGTAAGAGCAAAAGTTGACATAAACCCCCGTGCCTCAAGTGAATTGATTTGCCCCTTGGACGCTGGCTTCCTTCCGTAACTACCTTCAGCAGAGGAGATTAAAAATACTTGTCGTTTTACCAAATTCCAGAAGTCACTCTATTAGGAAACGCAGCGATTACTTCATCTATTTGGACAGCTAGAAGGTCATGTGATAAACAGATTTTAAAACATCTCGTAACACCCCAGAAGCCTCCGCTGAGTTTTGTGCTTTCTGCTCCGAGCCTCCTGCTCTCCGTTTGTCCGGGGTGACACCAGAGCCAAGGCTGCACTGAGCACGGCTTCTCGGAACAAGGTGATTCAGGAGACACGGCGTCGTCCTCGGTCGCGCCCAGGGCACTGCGCCCCGAGAGGCGCGGGGCCGGTCCCTGCGCCGGGGCTGTGGAGGAGGAGGAGGAGGAGGAAGGGACCCGGCGCAGCAGCCGCGCGGAGCAGCACGAGTGGGAGTCGCTGACGCTCCCACTCGCCGTCACGGAAAGGCGGCCAGAGCTGGCGAGGAGGAGCCCCGGGGCTGGCGGCGGGGCTCGCCACGGCGCAGCGGGGCCACCGCGGGCGCCTCAACGCGACGCTCTGAGGCGGGCAGAGCCGCACCCGGCGGCTGGTACTGATAAGAGCAACTTCTTGTGCCAGAGGCGCTGTCTCTGGCGATTCTCCTGTAACAGCCTGGCTACTGCGTTAATAAGAAAAAAAATCAGAGCAAAGGAAACCACCGTTGCCCCTCTGGGAGCCCAGCAGAGTACGTATGCGGCGCTTTACAGGAACTCTGGATTCCAAAGCGACCGTCCGCACCACGCTCCGCAAACCCGCCGAGCCCAGAGTGCGGCCACATTACCCCGTTGTCTCCGAGGAAAGTGGTGGGTGGGCAAAGGATGAAACAGGGGGAAGATAAATTGTTTTTTGTACCCCTTAGTGGCCGGACATCAATGCTGCAGCTTTGAAAGCTGTCTTTCCAAAAGCCGTGAAAAAGAAAAAAAAATGCAGAGATTAGGATTGCAGCTATACATGGGAGAAAAAATATGTTAAAAGGAAGCTTTTAATGAAGGAATGGATGAAAGACTTCCAACTACAGGAGATTAAGGTTCTTATCATATATACTCTTATTGCAAAGTGAAGGGAAGGGGTGGGAGGGGAGAACCCTCCTTCAAAGACCTGGAAACTCTCCGACACTAAAAATGAATTCACCACATTTAGTCATGGTACAGTTTCTAACAATTCTCTTTGCACACTTTCTGCTGGACTCTAAACGTTTTAAAAAATCAGGTGAATCATACCAGAGACCTGCATTTGCTGAATTACCCATTTTTTAAACAGCATGTGAAGGCAGCAGGACCCTTTTTGCAAGAAACCAGCAGACGCGTGACAAAAAGCTGTGTTTTACAGAAATACGGGCACAAATATGTGTTGCAAACACAGTGGTGTTAAGACAAGCAAAAATAAAAAGTGAAAGGCATCTAAAGCCATTTGGAAAGAGGGCAGAAAAGGGAGGAAAGATTTTCAGCTGTGTACTGAACAGGAGCGCTTGCGGACCAGCCGTAACTCTCAAGATGTCAGCTGAAGACAGAGGGTACAGGTGAATCTGGATTTGCCGTCCAGAACCAGAGCTCACTGCCCATGGCAAAGGGACGTCTCTGTCTGTCACAGCGGACGGTGGTGACCAAAGCTAGAGGCTGCATGGGGAGGAGACTCTGTGCTGGAGGCGTCAAGAAAATGTTACTTGTTTATAGGGAATATTAAAAATAATAAGGCTGTTAGACAAGAGCAGAGCAGGCAAGCAAGACGTAGAGGTGTTAACAGAATAGGGAGATACCCCTAATTCCGTTCCTTGAGGAGTCAGATCTGACTCCAGTGGAACCTCAGAATCTCTATTTCAGGGACTCAGATATGAAAACAGACTCATCCAATGGCCGACACCACCGGCTACGCTCGTAGTCATCGAATTGTTGACGTTTCTGTTCCCTTTTTCAAGTGAAGCAAACTGGGCACTAGGCACACCGTGACGCTGTCAGGGGCGTCCGTCCCATTTACAGTGGCAGGCAGTTTTGGGGGAGAAAGGCAAAAGGCAAGGCTTCGGCAGCCACTACCCTCTACGTCCATCCCTACTGATCTACAAGCCCTAAACCAGTAATTTCCATACATTTGCATTTACCATACCATTTACATACTTAGCAATTTACATAGTTACCTGAATACTTGATCTTGTTCTTTAGAAACCCTGAAAACAGAACTGTGCCTGTCTCAAAATAATTTAAATGAATTAGCAGAGAGTATCTTTGGGAGGGTAATTAGTTTAAAAGTGTATTTTTTTAAATGCATCTCTTCCTTTGCATTTAAAATCGTTATGTTTTGGTCAGCAAAGGAGTCCTTGATAGAACTGGAAACACAACGATATGTAAGCTCAATAAACAAATCATGGTTACTTCACATTAGGAAGATGTATGGCTTTTGTTCCCTGAAACTATTTTGATGTGGTTTCGGCTTCTCATTATGTACAGACATATAGCACCAATTTATTTTTGTGTCCTTCCAGCCCCATCCCCATCCGTACTAGAAACAGAGCAGCTGAACCAAACCGTGGCACGCGGAGCTGCCCGAATTTAACGTTCCCCAGAATCTGGGATGCGGTCGAGAACCAGGGTTTGACGGGCGCCCACCCGCCGTCAGGCGCGTGCCCGCGCCGGGGCCGGCCCCGGGACAGGGGCTCTGCTCTGCCCCTCGCCCGCAGCAGGGCCACTGGTCGCAGTCGTGGGGAGCGCCCGGAGGTTCGGGCTTTCTGCAGGGTCATACCCACGGAGAAGGGGAACAGCCACAAGGACGAGGGTGACGCACCCGCAGACGAGCGCGCACAGCCCGACGCTGTGTGCGCCCGCTGCGCAGCCCCCGCGTCCCGCGGCACGAGGCTGCTGCTGGCACAGCCGCGGTCAGGCAGGTGGGAGAAGGGGGGTTGAGGGGCTTCTGACCGAGCTTTGAGAATAAAAAACAGAAGGACAGTTATATTTATGAGCCTCTGGTGTGGCTGTCTTTGACTTCCCATTTCAGCACCTCAAAAATTGTTTGCAGCGCCCACATCAAATGAAATGATTTTCGTTCTGAACGGCATGACAAGTTTATACAGCACACAAAAATTCTGCTCCTGTTACCTGCCCTGGACGTGGCTTGCTTATTGCCAACTTTGTGGAATATATAGATGTACAAGAAACACTACCACATGTGTTACAAAAACATACCGTAAGTTAGCAAAACGCCTCCTGACGTTAACCTCCGGTGCGGACTTTTACAAGCCGTTCCCGGTTCGCACTGGCACACCTCTGCTAGAACAGCCCAAAGACATGAACTGTCATCCCCATGTTACACCCAGTCAGCATAATCACTCCAATAAACTAATTACAGACTGTTTACCAAAATGTGTATATGTCATTTTGAACTATGCTTAAAGTTTCAAGCACTGTTTAAACATTTTTCCATCTTCTGTTTTTTTGGGCTAATCTTTAGAGCTACTACCAGCAATTTTGGTACATAAATCCAAGGGGATAGACAGAGTAAACTGAACAAAAGGAACCTAATTCCAGGCCATTTGCCTGTCCAGCAGTCATGAGAAAAATAGATGCTACCCAGAAACTGTATTAACTCTGCTGTGCACCAACTGCATCACTGTTACAGCAGTCACCACACAGCACCAAGCTTTTGCTCCCTAAGAGGCAGAGTAATTTAGTAAGACTGCCTAATTAGCTCTAGTTTCAAAGAAGAGGATAGGATATGAAAATACAAAAATAAATATCTTAATGAAATTTATCAAGTTAATTCTTAGAAACTGCACTTTAAAGGATTTATAGGGAGAAAAAATTTTATAAATTCCAGATATCATGTGGCTGGCTGGGGTGCTGGCATGGCCAGTGAATGCTCTGCCACCCTTCTGGCATTGGCGGGGAGGAGAAAGCCCTTCCTAACTCCCCGAGGCTTGGGAAAGCACGCTGGCATCTCTGATCACCCGTGGGAGACAGACCACAGCGATGGACCGTGGATCGCTGGGCGAAAACACACTCAGGAACAAGTCTGTGCAAAAAGTTAGCGAGTGCTTACAGGCAAGAAACGAGCGTTTTACCAGAAAGGACGGCAAAGACAATTTCTCAGCTTTCCCCTCTCAAAGGGCTCAGTAGCAGCGTGTCAACAGCAGCACTGTTTACACAGTACCCTGAGGAAGGGCCCGGGTGGTGTCAGCCTGCAGAGCAGCGCTGCAGAAGGTTTCATTTCCCTGCACCCAAACCCACCTCATCCACATCTGCACCAAGTCAGACTATGGTATACTTTTTTTTTTTAAATGAAAAAAAAATTTTGCAAAGGTCGCCAGCGCTGCAGCTGCTCCTTTCCTCGGGTAGCGTTTTCTTTCAGTCTGGCAGGGGACGCTGTTTCTGGAAATGATCTTTGTGGTTCAGGAAACCAGCGGGCAAGAAGAAAGCACAGCTGCCCGTCTGGCAGCGTTCTGAGTCGCTGGTGACAAGGTACGTACTACGTGTGTACACGGTCATTACAAACACGTATCTAAAATCTGTCGCACCAACTATCCCACCTACTAACTTTCTGCACAGTAACGTGGAAGAATATTTTGCAAAATAACCAAAATGTTGGATGTTAGCCTTAGCAGCTGGGAATCTCTCTGGATCATTCACTGCAGAAGCCGTACAAGAAGTTACAGTCAATTTTACACCAGCAGCCCAAGGTGCCAGACTCCTGACGGAGCGGCTACAGCATCCACTGCCGGAGGGGGACCCGGCTCAGGTGCCCCCTCCCTCGCCCTCTCCTGCTGCAGTTCATCCCTCTCCCGAGCTGTGCCCGGCCCTGGCAGCGGCCCTGCGGAGGGGCAGAGAGGGCGGGGGGTCAGGGGTCAGGCACCTCACCAGCCCAACGAGGAGTGACACCGCTCCCCGCCTTAGGAGCACCGATAACTCTCCTACCCTGCAGCACTCTTCGGCAAACTTGTTACTGTTACGCAGTTCCCACCTCTGATTTTTATGTCTTTAGTCCTCAAAATTTCTTTTTTCTACTTTGTTTACAATAAGAAACCGCTGTATTCCCTCTTTATTTCACCTCCTTTCCCCTGCCCCCCTGCAACTTCTTACATCCTCTTAGGAATACAAAATACACGGGAAAGTTGGCGAGTTCACAGTATGAATCACTCTGACATCACTTCTGAACGTCTACCAGCAAAAATGCTGTCTTTCCAAATATGGCACTCCTGAAATAATGGTGTTGAAATGGTATAAATAAATGGCTATTTCCTTCGTCATAGTTTTGCACCCATCATTACGCACTCCAATTTGCTTTCTGCTTATCTTTCTTTTCAAGCACTGACATCAGTATCGTTGCAGACAAATCCTCCCACGTGCGGATGAATAAACAAGCAATTAAAAAAAGTACTAACCTTCACTGACAGGAGTTGCACAGCCTTCAAGGTTCAACATTATATCTTCATCTCTGTCATCAGCACCGGCTCCCAAAATCATCCAGCTCTCGACGTTGTCACTTTCAGATACCAAGCTGTCCTCCTCCGAGCTGTCGTCTATCACCAACACGTCTTGGATGCCCTGAGCTCCGGCAGAACTCACCGGGTTCACCTTCCCAGCAGTGCTCTTCCTCTGCCTTGAGGTGTCCGTGCCCGGCCCAGCAGGACACAGGGCGTTACCTCCAGCAGCTCTGGCGTAATTTGGTGTGGAAGATCCTGGATGGCTGCGAGTGTCCCCTTGTGCTAAGGAGCTTGATGACTTCTTGGCTTTGCTTTTGTAAATGCTGTCTTCATCCGGTGTATCGGACAGGACGATGACCTCAGGGTCATCATCGGAGAGCTGAGCATCACAGTCAATGATTTCAGTGATTGTCTTGTCTTCAGACCGTTTCTCAGTTAGAACTGAACAATGGCCCGTGACTCCTGCAACATCAGCTTCTTCACCCATTTCCAGCGTGCTCATTTCTCCAAGGTTTTGGGAATAGTGGATCTGGCTGTAGAGATGAAACTCCACCTCACTGTCCACACTCTGCTCACTGGATGACTCCTCACGATAAAGTTCATCTTCGTACATTTCAGTATCCTCCGTGTCTTCATACCCAACGAACATTCTGGAAACCAAACAGTCTGTATCTACAAAAAAACACAAGGTTGTCTCAGAGCGGTTGTGTATGTATGTCCCAAACCATCTTTCAAACGGCACCTTTGGCCTTTCTGAAATTGCTGAGGTCAGTCATAGAGCTCTGTGTACAGAAGCTAAAACCGAGCAGACTCAACAGCGACAACAATCGGTGCTCAGATCTGTAACAGCAGAAGCGACTTAAGGGCGCATCTGGTTTAATCCTAACTACTGCTTTAACCTCAACTACTCCAGCTTCTGAAAGCTGCACTTAATGTGCTCTCAGCTTCCACAGCTCCTCTCCATCTGGGTTCAAGACCCAGGTACCTGCACCAGTCACAGCCAAACGAGTGTCTGACTCCGAGTTTGATGGTTCTGTCAACTAGTATTAGTTCTGGGTACTTTGCAACTTGTCTTGCTAAATAACATCTTATGTACGTACCTGAAAGAGCAGGGAAGGAACATTCAGCAATATTTGAGGGAAGTACCTTGGAGCCTGTCTACACCTGGGCTGCAGTCACCTGAACTGGCATTTCAGAATTAACCCTAAGAGCAGAAGAGCTAGGGCTACAATACCCAGCTCTGCACAAGATCAGGTCTGGAAGCGGCATTAAAAAAAGAACAGTAAAGGTAGTATACAAATCTGCAGCCTTCATACAAACCAGTGTGACATACTGCCCCACCAGGGCTTACAAACTGAGTCTCGATGCCATGGAAATGCAACCACAGTGCTCCCAGACACGAGGAGGATACTCCTGCAAGCAGTGTCTGCCCAGCTCAACCTCAGCCCTGTGCTGCCACCACTTCAGCCATCATTATTGACAACCTTTAGCAGCCTTGTTGGTGGATCTATCACTAATGTCCCCACTTCCCTTCTCACAGACTTGGCCATAGTGGTTTTTAAACAAAGACGCTGTGAGAGCTGGCTGATGGGACAAAGCGCACCCTTGGCGCGTCTGCAGAGGACGCAGGGCCGGGAGCAGCAGTTGGCGGGTAGAGCAGAGGGTTGTGGTGCTGTCCGGGGGGGCCCTGGGCTGGGGGAGTGAGCAGAGAGGACCCTCAGGAAGGGCAACAAAGGTAACTGCCAAGTCCTGCACCAGGGAAGGGGACGGGCTGGGGGCCCGCTGCCTGGAGAGCAGGTTTGCAAAAAAGGGCCTGGGGGTGGGACAGGTTGAGCATAAGCGGGTCAAGTTGACCATTTCTGGGACAAAAAGCATCCCGGGCTCCTGAGGAACATCGCCAGCAGTGAGAGGGGGTTCATCCATGGGGTGAGGCATCAACCTTTTCCTCTCTTCCTCTTGCCATTTGAAATACACATTCGGCTTAACTTCAAATATCAAGATTTCTTAAAAGAAAAAACTCTCAAACAAAAAAAGCAGTGCTGGCTCTGATTAAGCACATTTACAGTATTAACCTGTGATTAGGGGATGTGAGAAAACAGACCTTCATTACTGTAGGAAATGAAAGAATCCCCTGGAAGCACGCCACAATTTCAGTGACACTCGAAAAGCCAACTTAATTCAAGCACTCCTTCCTTCCCGTTCTGTCGGCCACTGGGTAAAGTCACACAAAGTAAGGACGTGACGACGGCCAAAAACACGGAGCTACACAAGAGCAATGGCTCACGGGTGTGAGAGCCCCAGGAGCTGACTCACAGACACGGCATCGTGAGGACGGGAGTAGGAAGAGGCAACACTTACCCTGATCTACCCTCCCCAGAAGCTCAGGTCTAACAGCGGCTCCTCCTCCTCCTTCTCCTCCCAGGTGCACGCAGGACTGGAATGACAAAGGGCTCCTCCCCTCGCTCAGCACGTGTGACAGGCCGCTGGGAAACAAGAAACATCCCACATCAGCATCGCAGCGCGGTCTGAAGATACCTGGTTCCAGTGTGCACCATCCTCGCGCGCAGGCCATGGCTCTGCCCCGCCTCTGCGGCAGACTGAGAAGGAGCTGCTGGAGGGCTCGGCGCGAAGGCAGACAAAAGCACTGCCTGCAGGAAAGGTAAGAGGAGCTCAACAGACAAAGTTTGGCTGGTTTTCAGACCGCCAAAGTGAAGGTGTCTCTCGCTGTATTCCTACTGACGCGCAGAGAAAGACCTATCTGAGTGCCAGCCTCCTGCAATTTAATTTCCTTCACTGTGGGCCACCGTCCTGTCTGCCAGCAGCTAGAGTTCAACAAAGACATCCCTCATCTCTGAGTGTGAGAGCCACCGTAAAAACAACAGCCGTGCACAGACTAGCTGATTTGATAGGTAATACAGGCTGCAGAGAGCACAACACACCAACACATCCTTTGAAACTGGGCTGCCTTACTTTTAGAAAAACCCCAAAACCTCAAACTCTAGGCCACAGGAGAACCCCGTCCCTTCACCAGGAGGAATGCCATGCCCACCTCAATCCCGAGCACCAGAGAGGCAGCACGAACCAACAGTTCAGGTAAAGGGCTCCTGATGTTAAAACAACATCTAAAAAATCACACCTATCTGAATTTCTTATAACCATTTCCGAACAAAACTCCAGATGGCTGTAGTTAGAAATGGCAGGTGATCCTCCCAGGTCATTTACAAAGACTGCCTGCCAGCACTTGTCATCAGGTCCGTTAGAAAACCAACATCCCCCACTTGATGAAGTAACAACAGCTGGCAGCAGCACAGCCAACGTTACTTCTTGGCCAAAATTCTAAAGCAGTTTGGGACACTCAGCTGTGAGGTAAGTCCAGGAGGGGCCTTGCCTAAGGGCCACCAAGATGCCCAGGCCAGTCCTTCCCGTGCTACTCCTGCTTCACACACCCTGTTTCTCCCTGCCGACTCCTCTCCTCTGCTTCACTGCGTTACTTCTGCTGCTCTTACTTTCTCAACTCCCAAAACCTTTCAGAGCTCACACATTAACCTTCTCTCTTCCTCCTGCCATTTGAAATAGACAGTCGGCTTAACTTCAAATATTAAGATTTCTTAAAAGAAAAAACTCTCAAACAAAAATCAAAGTGCAAAAAACATTAGTTTTTCATTCTTTGCCAATATGACTTTTGAGACAAGTGTACTGTTTGCACCACAAATCATCAGTGCATTCAAAGATTACCTTACTCTTCTTGCCGTCTGCTTGCTCTTTGCAGTAAAGTCAAATCTAACACTTTATGACAAAGGCTGCACTGAAAATACAACAAAGATATTTTTTGCTGTCTTAGGAGGTGAAGACAAGACATAACCCTACAGTCTGTCACAGATAGGAACAGCAATGAAATGGAAAAGAAAGGTCTTTCAAGGAAATTACCAGAAACTTCCTATCAAAACAGAGGTTCAGACATCAGAGTAGTAGGAGACATCAACAGCCATTACAGTCGTGTGCAGAACGGCCTTTTCTCAGTTTTCTGTTCACTCATATTTGTGATACACGAACTGTCTAGTCTTTCAGACTGCTAAGGTACAACCAACATGAAATTGATAAAGAACTTAAATGGTCAAATGCAGTTAAATGAAATCTTTCACGTCAGCAGCTGTACCTGCCTTTCTACCCTTCATCAGGAGTTTCTGGGAGAGATAAGCAATAAAAATTACTGTTATGAAGCAGAGCTCCAAAATGAAAAGCCCCATATTTTTTCTTCTTGCTACCCTATGAAGGTATGCAGGTGTCAAACCTGAACGTATTTTTTAAAAAAAACAGCAATACACATTTATGATCAGGGGTGAGTATCAGGGACAGTTTTTCCCTTCACCTGTGCTGCGTTTCTGTACCCAACATCGCACAGATCGCGTTCTGCCGCCGGATAACCGAGCTGCACTCGGGGCAGGTGAGGAGGAAGCAGCTTTCATTGCAGCCAAGGTGAGACGCGCCGCTCCCCACCCCCACGTGCTCGCAGAGCAGAAATGTCCTCACAGAGAAACATTTAAAAATGTCCCGAAGCAGGTGCCAGGGCAGCCAACCCCGGATCTCACTGAGCAAACCCTGACGGGGACGTACTGCACCACCGCCTCGGTTTCAAGAAAAAGGCAGACGGCACCGCGAGGCTGATCTAGCGGTGGCACTTCCTGCCATTTTGGGCTAAACTGTGTCACTGGCTTCACGCGAGGACAACTTGTGCTGCTCAGTGCTGATGTAAAACTCGTGTCGATTTGCTGTGTGTGTGAGAAAATGTTTCTCTTCTGTACTTTCTTTAGATAAGTGCAAGTAAGTGTAGAGGAGAGAAGAGAAGCTCTGGGGAAGAGGGGAATGTTTTTCTAGTGACAAGCTATACCTTCAGGAGATCACAGGAAAATATCTTCCACACCCAAACCCTGAAAAATAACAAAACATTCGAGGTTTACTTCAAGCCTTTTGGAAGGTTTTTTTCCCCTTAGCAGTTCTCAGAATGGTGTTTAACGGTCACTGCGCAATCATCCCCACATTAACAATTTGCTTTTCCGTAGGTCGGGGCTGGATGGGGCCCGGTGACCCGACCGCGGCCGTGCCGGCCTGAAAGCGGCACCAACCCCGCGTGTCTGGAGCAGCGACCGGGGGACCACGAGCCGCCGGTCGGCGGGCAGGGCTGGCGGCCCGGCAGCTCTGCGGGACCCCCCGGGGTGTCCCCCGCGGGCGGCCCCGCCCCGCCCGGGGCCGGGGGCTCGTCGCTGGAGTCGGTGTGAGGGCCGGGACCCGCCGCGGCCGGAGACAGACACGGACACGACTGCGGTGACTCGCACATCTGTTTAATGGCAAGCAGCGTTCGCACCCGCGGCGCCGGCCGCGCCAGAGCCCCGCCACCGCCCCGGCGGGAACCGGGCACCCGGCGGGGCCCTGGGGCACCCGGTCGGCGCTACCGGGCCGCGGAGGGCGG